>CAKNYM010052126.1:94920-106898 GCA_932195095.1 Andricus curvator | reverse complement strand
ACTGTTTTACTGATCAATGGTCACTTAGCACGGAACCGAACCTTATAATGTTAACTTAGCAGGGATCCCCATTACCAACCTCACTGTTTTACCGACTTAGCATAAAACAGAACCTTATAATATTAACTTAGCAGGAATTTCCATGAACAACCTCACTGTTTTACCTACTTAGCATGGAACAGAACCTAAAAATTACCGACCTCTCTGTTTTACTGATCAATGCTCACTTAGCACGAAACCGAACCTTATAATGTTAACTTAGCAGGAATCACCGTTACCAACCGCAATGGTTCACCGACTACACGTAACTTAGCATGGAACTGAACCCCTCCCTTTGTTGGTGGTGCCATCTGCTGGTGTCGGTAACTTAGCACGGAACAGAACCCTCCCTTCGTCGGTGGCGCCATCTGTTGGTGTCGGTAACTAGCGACTGTGGCGCCATCTGTTGACAAGTGGAGCCGTAGCCGCCTAGCCCTACTACTGACCTTTTCATAGCTATTATATTTTTGTTCGATTTGGTATGCAGCAAAGTAGCTGCTGATTTTGGAAGATTTGGCATATTTTTATCCCGACAGATCTGTAGAATCACTTCTCTTGCTTCAACTGTCAGATTGTTTCTAAATCTTACACTCCAGTTTTGTAATTTTTCACGAAAATAAGGTCGTGCATCCGCTGCGTCATTGTTTTCGATTTCCTGGAGGTAAGCTGACATCTGACTGTGCCGATTGCTGAAAAGACGAAGAAGACATAGATGATCGAGAATCCGTCGAGCTGCAATCTGGAGATCTGTTAGTGTACTCTACAGATGAATCTGTGATAATTGAAGAATGATCATCAGCATCATGATCAAGTGAACTATCTGTGAGATTTGACGAATGAACGTCAACATCTGGATATAGTGTATGATCGGAATGATTATTTCTTGAAGGATCATCATCATAATCACGTGAATTATCGTCATCATTGGAATCATGTGAACCATCGACATCATGTTGATCCCGTGAATGATCACTGGCATCTATAAAATGATCTACTTCTATTGGCACCTCTACAGAAGAATCTGAATTTTCCACTCGACATTGTTTAGCATTCGAGGAATCACTGGATGATGTGAATTCAACAGCAGTTCTTTTCAACTGGCGTTATTTTTTAGTCAAGGAATTGAAAAAGCCATAGAAACATTTTTCGAAATCAAATAATCTATCAATTCAAATGAGTAAAATGAGTTCAAAAGTTTTTTCATTTTTCTTCAAAAAAATAAAGGAGAAGAAAAAAAAATTGTATAATTTTCTTCTTCCATTATTCCAGAAGTTAAAACGAAAAATTGGAAAAAATCAAACTCATCCCAGGAAAATAATAAATAACAGAATAAAAAAAATTAATGTATAATTTAAAGAACGTTTATTGTAAAATCATGATTAGTTATTTCATATATTTGAAATAATTTATTTTTCAGCGGAACAAATATCTACATTTGCCAAATTTTTCGTTCCAGCCTTAACTAACTTTAAAAATGACACTACCCATTAACATCACTTCCAACTAAAGAACGGTTTATACAAGCAGGCAAAATATTGCAATATTGAACATTTAAATAACCACAATTAATTTTAATGCGTTTTGGAAGAACAGTACATTTCTTAGAAAAAATTAGTTTGAGTCAAAATTATTTGCCTGGAAATAATTATTTGATAATTGTAGAAGAAATTGAAGAAACAAAACACAACGTCAAATAATTATTACTAGAAAAACAATTTTGACTGAAAGTAATTTTTTTTTAAGAAATGTATTGCTGAAACTTTGATTCTATTTTTCTGCTTATATAAACCCTTCTTCAGTTTGAGGTTATTTTAATTGGTCATTTATCCTCATCTTCTTCCACAATTCATGGAAGTGCTGGATGCTACAGAAATATACTTTTAAAATGCTTACAAGGACGTTGAAAAATGTTTATTATTTTAGACGTTATTTAAAATGTATCTATTTAACAATTGTTTATATTTTTGTAATAGCTTGTTAAGAAATTGACGAAATGACTTTATCGTGGGCTCATACTATTCAGAGGTTATATAGCTTTAAACTAATTTAGGAGAAAAAGATATATTAAACTCAGAATTTATCAAATTACCAATCTAAAATTAAAAAATTTGAAATGCTGAAAGTTTATGACAATATAGTAAGTTGCGGTAGTATAATTGAAAATTGTTTAATTGCAATCGTTCTCAATTTCATATAATTAAATTGTAAAATTTAAGAAATTTGAATTGGAATAAAATCAAATTGAAAATCATATTTAACGCCCAGGTATCAAAAAGAGAGCATCGTTGTTTCGTCACTGTTCCTACCTGCTAAAATATTTCTTACCTTGATAGGGGTGCTGTATGAGCACCAAAACGTTAGTGAACATTATAAATGTTTTTGTATTGGGATTTTATGAAGATAAAAAGACATGCAGTTATAAAAGAAACTTGTATTTAATACATATTTTTATTTGTACTTTTATTTCATTTGAAATTAAATTTCAAAAAATAAACTTTTAATTAATTTGAAACTTCAAATTATTACATATCTCATTATGAAAATCGTCTTTAATGTTGCTGTCCTTCAAAGGGACATTTTGTACATCAAATAATAAAAGATACAAGAATATCTTGTATTTCACAAAACATTTAATTTAAGATGTCTAAAACCAGAAGTTGTACAATTTATATACATTCTTGTGCATTTTTCAATAATTATTTATTTAAATTACAAGAATTGTTTTTAATTCCAATTTTGAATTGCGCGCCAACTGCGGCCAACCAGTGCGCGGCCCGAACGCAAGCGCAGTATCAAAAGGCGCCAACATTAGCATCACTGTACGCAGTGCGGTTAGGGAGCGAAATTGGGAGCACTGTGCGATGGTGGTACTAACGGACCGCGACTTTTTCAACTGCGCAGGCGTTGTGCAATGGTGGAGTAAGGAAGAATACTAAGGTTCTCTCCGTCACTCCTTCTTTACGCGATGACTGCGCAGTTGAAAAAGTCGCGGTAGGTTAGCACCACTGCTGTGCGAGCGCTGTCTGTCATATCCAATTAATCTCAAGGTTTATCCTGTATAATCCAGATAGGTACACTCTCAATTGCAAGATGCTTTAGCACCCCCTCATAAATGAGGTTTCCTTCTACTCTCACATAAACGGTTGTCAGTCGAGGCCAAGTTATTATTTCTTGACCTACAGGACTAGGCACAAGATTAGCTCCGTAAAATAAACCGTAGCTTCCTTTTACAAAAAACGTGTATCCTCGAACAGGAGGATCATTTTTACGAATACGTCTTTGAAATTCCGCTTTGTGATAAATCCTACTCCAATCAGGATCCCATACAAAAACGCGATCATCTGCATCTACATACTTATAGTGACTTCCTAATCTCATCCAGCTAGGGACACCATCCGAAAATAAGGACATTTCAAGAGTTCCACGAAGAACATCACCTGGCCTTTGTAGATACATATAACTTCCACCACTAACATGCACAGGATAATTTGTAATTGTTGGAAAAATTTCTCCATGGTTCGCTGCGGCCTCCATAGCAAGTTCTTCTTCTCCTTTTTTGTAAACAAAAATAGAGATTTATCAATTTCGTGTACACTGGGAAAATGTCTGTTAGTAAGAGAGTGAATAGAGGAGTTTACAAGCCGCTAGGTAGCGCTAGCTATTCTAATCAAAGTTGGTTGAAATTAAATTTTTTGTAAGGAAAATTTAACTATCTAATTTTTGTGAAAGAATTCATCTTTTTCAGTTAAAAATTCCACTATTTGGTTCAAAATTAACTTTTTTTGCTAAACTTATTTTGTTAAAAATTAATTTCGTTACTTCAAAATTGAACTATTTTGTTCAAAATTCATTTTTTTCAATTAATGTTTTTAACTAAAAATTTAAACATTACAATTGGTATAATGCAACTAGTTGGTTGAAATTGCATTGATTTATATTTAAATCGTCTTTTTTAATAGAAAACTCATCTTCTTAATTTAAAATAAATCTTTTTGGCTAAAAATCAATTTATCTGGTAGAAAATTAAACTATTTTGTTGAAATTTTTGGTTTGAAAATTATTTTCAAAGTGAAAATGTAACTATTCCATGTTTGGTTAAACTGATCTTTTTAAATTAAGACTTGAACTGTTTGGTCGAAAAATTATGTAGTTTATTGAAAATTTATCTTCCTTATTTCAAAATTAATATTTTTGGTTGGAAATTAGTTTTTCTGGTAGAAAAATGAAATCTTTTTGAAAAACTTTTTTTTTCTTGAAAACTAATTCTTTTAACTGTAAATATAAATGTTGCAAGTTTGGTTCAATATGTATAATTTTTAGTTGAAAATTAAACTATTTGATTCCATGCATTTTATTGAAAATTCATGTTTTTAGTTGTGAAATCATCTATTTGGTTAAAGGTTCGACTACTAATTTGATTAATTAATTTTTTTTGTGTAAAAAGAAGCAATTTTTCATATATTGAATTTGATTTTATGCGGAACTTTGACTGAAATACGTTTTCAACTATAGAAGATAAATTTTCAACCAAAAATGAAGTACTTAAATTTTTATTTGAAAATTTAATATTCAAACAAAAAAGTTTAGTTTTCAACGAAACAGTTGCATTTTTAACCAAAATTTTTTTGCAATGTAACGTATCTGTAACGAAGTAATTTGAAAAACACAGCAATTACTTGATTGGCTTGAAAAATCTTGGCTACTCTGATGATAGGGCATCAGACCCTGATGATGGGGCGAAGGAAATCCAGGTGGATGGTCGTCCGGCGAACTTAATTCTGTATGAACAAATAGAAATGAATGAATTTTGAATACTGACATGGAGAAAATCCTGCTAAAGAAGTTGCAGTTTCATTTATTCAAGCTTATTTATTGTTACGCTGCAGATTTTCCAACGCACTTTCTTAAAATGAACCAGTGAAACCTCACTGATTTCCAGTGAAATCTCACTGGTTGAAACAGCGAGAAGTGTGTCACTGGCAATCAGTGAGAATGCACTGCTTCACTGAGTGAAATTCCGTTGCAAAATTCTCTTTTAATAACCGACTTTACTAAAAAATTTTGAAACTCTATCAAAAATTTTGATAGATTTTCAAACATTTTGTTTGCAAACTTTCCAAAAACTTTACAATTTCCAAAAACTTCAAAATTTCTGAAAAGTTTCACATTTCTGAAAATTTATCAAAACTTGAAACATTTTAGAAAATTTTTTAAATTAAAAATTTTTAATAAATTTTTAATTATTTCCAAAATTTCGAAAAATTGATATTTAAAAAATTTTCGAAATTTGGTAAATTCTCAAAATTTCAAAAGATGACTTTTCAAAATTTCTAAAATTTGATGATTTTTCAAAATTTCTAAAATTTCATGAATTTTCAAAATTTTTTAAATTTCATGAATTTCTAAAATTTCATGAATTTTCAAAATTTTGATAAATTTCTAAAAAAATTTAAGTTTTCCATTATATCAAAATTTTGATAAATTTACGAAATCTTCCAAAAATTTCATAGTTTTTTTAATTTTGATTAATTTCCGCAATTTCGAAAAATTGATATTTCAAAAATTTTCGAAGTTTGATAAATGCTCAAAATTTCAAAAATTTGATGAATTTTCAAAATTTCATGAATTTTCAAAATTTTGATAAATTTCTTAAAAAAAATTTTATTTTCCATTATATCAAAATTTTGATAAATTTCCAAAATCTTCCAAAAATTTTTAATTTTTGATTAATTTCCAAAATTTCTAAAATTTGATAAATCTTCCAAAAACTTTCTGAAAATTTTCAAACTTTATTAAAATTTAAAAAATTTCATAAACTTTTAAAATTTTCATAAATTTAAAAAATTTTGATAAATTTCCCATATCTTCCAAAAGTTTCATAATTTTTTTAATTTTGATTAATTTCCAAAATTTCGGAATATTGATAAATTTCAAAAATTTGATACATTTTTAAAATTTGATGAATTTTTAAAATTTTGATAAATATCTGATAAAATTTAAATTTTGTTAAATTTTCCAATTATATCAATTTTTGATAAATTTCCATCATCTTCCAAAAATTTTAAAATTTTGATTAGTTTGCAAAATTTCAAGAAATTGATCAATCTTTTTAAAAAATACTGAAAATTTTCTAAAGTTACTAAAATTTCATAAATTAGATAAACTTTAAAAATTTTTATAATTTTCAAAAATTTTGATGAATATCTAAAAATATTTAAATTTTGATAAATTTTCGAATTATATCAATTTTTGATAAATTTCCAAAATCTTCCAAAAATTTTAAAATTTTGGTTAGTTTGCAAAATTTCAAAAAATTGATCAATCTTTTTAAAAAATTCTGAAAATTTTCCTAATTTATAAAAATTTCAAACATTTGATGAATTTTCAAAATTTTGATAAATTTCTTTAAAAAATTATATTTTGATCAATTTTCCAATTATATCAAAATTTTGATAAATTTTCAAAATCTTCCAAAAATCTTAAAATTTTGATTATTTTCCAAAATTTCCAAAATTTGATAAATTTTTGAAAAAAAATTCTTAAAATTTTCAGTAGTCCTTACCAAGAAAAAATACAATCACGTGGTGAAATTTAATATCTTCTTTTGTTTCAGTCAGGTGTCGCACAGTGGGAAAGGAATGACTTTTTTGGTTCAAAATAACGTACAGCCCACAAATATTGATTCATATATCAATTTTTTAAGAAATTTGATAAATCTTTTGAAATTTTCAAAATTTTTAAATTTTATCTTTTATAAGTATATAACAACAATTTAGAGCGTATGACACCACTGCTTCGCACTGGTTAAACTATTTATTCAAGTTTTTTTTTCAGTATTGGCGCTCTTTTTTATTTAATGCTGAGCATTTCTAAAAAAAAATTGAATTTTCTTAAGACTCGTAAGCTCTATTCGATTTTGTAAGGGAAATTCTGATTTGGACCACTGCATGTTACATCGAACGCGATGCAAGAGTCTTTTAACTCCTAGCTAGATTATAAAATATTCATTTTTAACGATATTTTTCATATAAAACAAATTTCTTCTGTCCTTTTGTTGTTGTTAAAAAGGGTCACTCATTACTATAATTTTAAAATATGCATATTATGTTAATAATGGAAAGTGAGTTTTATTCGTATTCTACTCTATATCATTTCACCCTTTTTTCATTTCACGCAAAAATAATAATAAGCAGAATTTAAATCTTCACTTGAATGAAGAAAAATGAGAACTTTCTACAAAAAAAGAACATTTCTTGCAGTACAAGTGGTAAGTGTTAAAAAAAACAATTTTTTCATATGAAGAAATAGTTAAAAATGAATATTTTGGATTAAAGCAGATAAATTTAATAGTCAATTGCGATAAGAAAGTCTTAATAAAAAAAATTGAAAAAAATTCAAGCAGCAGGATTCGAGCTGGGACTATGCGGTTACAAACTCGAAACCGCCTGATCAAACTGGGAGTTGAAAAACTCTCATATTGCGGTCCATCTAACATCCTTGTATTTTTAAAAGCCGTTTTTTTAGAATAAGTGACAATCGAATATTCTTACTTTAGCATATCACAAGTTTGGTAATGACGTCAGCGATTAGAATAAACATATTTATCACCTGCAGTATGCGCATGCTGGGAATAATCAGATCCAAAATTAGAAGTCTCTGCTCTCCTGACGTTTCTCGCTCTTGGTGTTTCCTGTGTAACTGCCAAGAACAACATAAATGTATCAAGTGTAATGAATCATCAATTTTGCTTCCTCATAGAGGAATCTTTGCAATGGTAACATTTTCCAACATTTTCAAATTCATTTAATCAAACCTTCCTCAGTTTAAAAATGTCTAATACAATGTTTTGAGCAATTGTGCGGATGCGTGTGTGTGTGTGTGTATGTCACCCTTTTTTGTGAACACGATAACGAGAAAACGGTTGCAGATAAATTGATAAAATGTGGAGGGCTTTTTCCTTACTGATATCTGGAAACTGACCGAAGGATTTGTAAAAATATTTATTGCATTTTTTTTAGCACTCAATAATATTTGAAAATCGGTTTTTTATAGTACAACTTTTTTTTTTAGCATAATTCAAAGTTGATGCAAGAACACAAAAGATGTCTTGATTCGAGTCGAATCGATTGACCTATAATATTAATACATTCTATTGAAGAGTAAGGAAGCTATGGTAATGCATAATATTTGAAAATCGATTTTTATAGTGAAAATTTTTTCACTAGCTTAACTCAAAGTTGATGCAAGAATATAAAAGATTCCTTGGATCGAGACGAATCGATTGACCTATAATATCAATACATTTTATTGAAGAGTAGGGAAGTTATGGTAATTTATATATTTTGAAAATCGGTTTTTTATAGTAAAAATTTTTTCATTAACATAATTCAAAGTTGATGCAAGAACACAAAAGATGTCGTGATTCGAGTCGAATCGATTGACCTATAATATTAATACATTTTATTGAAGAGTAAGGAAGCTACGGTAATGCATAATATTTGAAAATATGGGTTTTTATAGTAAAACTTTTTTCTTCAACATAATTCAAAGTTGATGCAAGAATGTAAAAGATTCCTTGGTTCGAGACGAATCGATTGACCTATAATATTAATACATTTTATTACAGAGTAGGGAAATTATGCTCATTTATAATATTTGAATCGTATGTTTCAAACAGAACTACGGATTTCAACGATTTGAAGTTGTTTTCAATAATTTCGAAGAATTTCAGAAAATTTCCAAAATTTCAATGGATGTCAACAAATGTTTTGTAGGGTTTCCACAGATTTTAGGGAATATAAAAGAAGTTCGTCAGAATAATGAAATTTCATTGTCAATATTCTGGACATTGTTAGAAAATTCTTAAAAATTGAAGGACTTTTAAGACATATGTGTAACTGAATTTTTAAGTACCGGAAACTGCTACTGATTTTAATTTTAAATTTGGGACTTAAGTTTTTTTAAACACCGTATCTCCCAAACCGTTGATTAAATTTTAACGACTTTTGTAGGTTTAGCGTATCATTTATAGACCTTTTTAATGAAATTTAAAAACAAAAATCTGCCTATCAAAAAATGAATAATAACACATTTGTAGACCTTTGTGGGAGCACAATTTTTGTGAATTCATCTTTTTTCGTATTTTGCATAGTTCAACCGCAAAATGGAATTTTTCATTTTTCATTACTTTTTGTGCGATCAAAATTTAAAATTTTCACGAAAATTCAAATAGTTTCTATGATTTTTTTCATTTCGTGCATTGCTTAGCTTAAAATTTTCATCTTCGATTGATTTTTCAAATTTTGTAAATGATATAACTCTGATAATTTTCTTTTAATCGAAAAAAGCCATTATGATAAATTGCTTGGCTTTCTGCGTATTACGAATAGCCATACATAAAATGTTCAAATATTAAAAAAAAAATGGTCTCAAAAATTTTGAAAATGTCAGAATTTTTATCCAGCCATTTTGGATAAAAATTCAAAAAGTTCGGACATTTTCAAAATTTTTGAGAAAATTTGTGTATGATACAAAAATTTTATGTACGGTTTTTCGTAGAACTCGGTAAGCCAAACAATTTATCCCTATGACTTTTTTCGATAAAAAAAATGATCAGAGTTGTAGCATTTTCACTATAAAAGAAAAGGAAAATGAACATTTTAAGCCAAAAAACGCATGATATGAAAAAAAGTCGACAAAGAAAAACTTTTATTTTTAAAAGCCCTTCAAGATTATCATAACAAATTTCTGAATTTTTTTGAGAAATCGAAAATTCAAATTTTGATCGTACAAAAAATAATTAAAAATCAAAAATTCCACTTTGCGGTCAAACTATGCAAGATACGAAAAAAGATGAATCAATAAAAATTGTGCGCCCCAGAAATATGTACAAATTTGCTATCAATCACTTTTTGGTGTGACGCGTAGTTTTTGTTTTATTTGTAAAAAACAACATTGAAAAGATAAAAATCTAATTTTCGGACAAACGACACAAGCTACGAAAAAAATAAATGGACAGAAGTTGTTCATTCAAAAAGGAGCTACAAATTTGTTATTTATCATTTTTCGACAAGACGCGTAGTTTTTGTTCTAATCGTGAAAAATGACATTACAATTAAACAAATTAAATTTTTGAACAAAAAGACACAAGGTGAAATAAAATGTTTCTCAAGAGACACGTGATGAGAATGTGTTCGGTAGAGCCGAAGGAGCTTTAACAATAGAGAATTCACAATCACTGAATTTTGGTGTTCGATGATTTGATCTTTAATTTTGAAAGTCCTATGCAAAAATGCGGGGGATGTACAACGAACGAGCCTACGACAACTTTTTTTGTTAGTCTCAAATTCAAGCCTTAAAAATGAAAAGGTTTTTAAATAATAATTCTACATAAAGTGTTAAAAATTTAATGTTTTGAAATTAAATAGTAAAAAATGGTGTTCTTGAAAATCAAAGAAAAAACTTACCGACATTGCTCCCTTAGTAATTTAATAATTTGTTTAATTTTGAATTTTCACAATTTTACAGTTCTGGATTTTCATATTGAACGCTGAATTTCCCATTTTTTCCGTCGGTAAGTTTTAATTTTGCAATTAAAATTTAAATTGTTGAATTTGTAAATTTACAACAAACACTATGGCAATTGTTTTATTTTCTTGAAAATTCGTTTCCTTTTTCCTTTTTCATTAAAAATTAATTTTTATAACGTAAAATTAGAAAATTCATGTACTTAACTAAAAAGTCGTCTTTTTATAGTAAATTAATGTTTTTGGTTAAAAGATCATCCTTTCGTTAAAAATTAAACTACATATTTGGTTGAATGTTCAACTCTTTTGTTGAAATCCACTTTTTTGTTCAAGATTCATCACTTTAGTTAAAAATTTATTCCTTTTGTTAAAAATTTAATTTTTGTTTTTGAAAATTAGTTTTTTTGTTTTGGAATAGATTTTTGTAATTGAAAATATTGTGACGTTGCAAAATTCTTGCAACTCACAAATTCGAATTGACAAATTTTTATTTGACGTTTAAAGATTTCTCGTAAATTTAGAGATTTAATTTTGTAAGTTCAGAAATCACGGCTGCGGTACGGAAACTCCATGACTAGGGCTAGATTTAAGATTTATAATTTTAAGGACCTATTCTGTTTGTTTCTTTTAATTTTCTGTAACGATTCGGACTCGTCGGGATATCGAGGGACATCGAGGGACTTCTTTCGACTTCGAGATTCGAATGGGACGCCACTCGAGACTCTTAGAACGACTAGATTCCACCGATACACATTTCAAGCCGTTTGAATTCTCCCGCCTTTTCCATCTACTATTGTCTGCCAGACTCAAAGGAGCTGTGGACCCTCATCTGCAAGGATTCATGTTAGGATGCCGGCCAGTTTTGAAGCAACGCTACAAGTTGCGGAAAATCCGGAACGACTCATCTACCTGGCGTAGAACCTTTTTGGAAACTTCACGATGAGAAATTTCTTCATCAATTCCCAACATGACTAGGTAATCTCAATGCGCAATGCCCTCTTCACGTCGGCTGATACCAATTGGTACCGAACCAAATCCTGCTCTGATCAGCCAGGGTAATTTCGGGCTCTAGGAGGTGATCTGATGGGTGAATTGTAGAGTAAGGATGTCGAAATAACAACACTGGATCAATCCTGGCGATAATAAAGGGAAGGAAGGATGAAAACCGAAAATAGCAGGGTACCGAGCTCCACTTATTCAAACGGCCCTGGAATGTAAACCCTGCACCCCGTCCCGGCAGCGGCCTTACCACCAATAGGAACGCCGGAAAGAAGGAGGAGCAGGAACGCCGAGACCGAGTCCCGTACCGTCGCCGCTACGTTCGTTCTTCTCTGCCGACCTCAGCCGTGTCAAGTCACTTAGTATTTTTTTAATTTTCTAACGTGTTCGTTAAGTCCATGGTCGAGTAGTTTG
>CAKNYM010052126.1:69701-89757 GCA_932195095.1 Andricus curvator | reverse complement strand
ATATATATATATATATATATATATATATATATATACATGTATATTACAACCATATGGGTCTTTCAGCGCAGAGAAGATAGAAGAATAAGCATTAAAACATGAAGTTATATACAAATATTTTCCATTTGGGAACAAATTTGACAAGAAGCCGATAAGATTTATCTCTGAACCAATGTTTTTTTCTATTAAAAGACTAAAAATACTGTTTCAAAAAATTCACAGAAGATTGAAAGCATCATAGGACAAAATTCGCGAGCCTCAAAAAGTGGATATAAGTAGAACAATTATGAATATAGTCACCCAAATTACACTTACCAACAATATCCAAATATATCGAAAATGTAAGAATTAGAAAGCAGCTGCTGATCTTCATTTTTTCTTTTATCATGATACAGATTTCATGAACACCGACGTAGCAGTTTCTGGTAGGTGGTGAAAACTGCCACTGTCACGTTGTAAATAGGATGTGTGTTTAAGTATCAGTTCTATAAATTTCTGTTTAATACGTAAACACCTAGCTATGCAAAAATCAAGTGATAATCAAGAACTGAGGCTGAGGAAAAAAATCATTTACTATTTTCCTGCCAGTGAACATTTCCGTGATAATTGCCACATTGTATTGGTTTAAAGTATGAATTCGTATACTTTTATTGGTAAGATTACCAAGTAGAACGCTTTTCTTTAAAAACCAAGTTTGGCTACAAAAAATAAAAATTCCGTAGGATTACTCTGGATGACGTAAATTTATGGCGGATTACTCGGTCTAAACTATAATCTCGCAAATTTTCAACCAAAAAGGATTGCTTTTCACAAAATTCTTGAATATTCAACAAAACAGATGAACTTTTAACATAACAGTTAAAGTTTCAACCAAAAAAAAATAATTTTCTACCGAAAAAGACGAATTTTCAACAAAATACATGCATTTTAAAACAAATTGTTGAATTTTCATCTAAAAGCCATCAATTTATACCAAAAAGAGAATATTTGAATTTTCATTAATAACAGTAATTTTCAACCAAAAAAAAAACGAATTTTTAACAAAATAGGTTAGGGGAGACCTCCCTACAGTGGATAGCAAAAATTGGTAGATTTCAGTAAACACAAAATAGGATATATATTAAAGAGCTGTTGTGACACAAATGAAGCTGATATATTGCACCCATGTGATGAGATATCATTACAAATCAATTCTTTAGCAAATAAAAAGCTATTGATATTATTTTGAGGTGGTAAAATTTTGTCCAGTGTTGGCAGGTTCGCCCTACAGTGGACATTCGATTCTACACCGCGAATCAGAATAGAAAGATGTTTCTATGCGTACCCCTAAATTATATTTTATACCGACAGTGGACAGGTCAGGTGAGGTTAGGATTCCCACCAATCTTGCCGTGTCAAAAGTACCTAGAAAATACCTACATAGAAATTGTGCATGGTGAGGTTATGTCTACTTGCGGGAAATTTAAAATTGTTCAATATATAAAATTCCACTAATTTGTTGGTTAAGTTTCTGTTAAAATTTTCAACACTAAACGCTGTTGCACACAACTGCACATCACCTACATATGTTATTTAAAAAAATATGATTTAAATAATAATAATTTCGAGCACCTGCCTTTCAGAGACAATTGCACTATTAAATCTATTATATTTGTGATAAACATTCAATTATATTACGCTGCAGCTAGGTATATACTATACCTATGTTCAAAGTATCAGCTGATTCTGTCTTCTGCTATTTTAGTACCAACCTATGAGTGTAAATCTCTAAAATTTTTCACTGAAAATCCACTGTAGGGATGACGCTGGTATCCATAGTAGGAAAATGAGAGCCTCAAAGAATATATTTATAATAAGTTTCTTACATAGAACGGAAGATTCTAGGGTAAACAATATTATAGTTTAATGACCAAAGAACATACATTAATAAACAAAAGCACTCTGAAAAATTGTATATACTTGCAAAAAATTACTAAAGTTGAGGACAAAGTTTCTTGAACATGTCAAAAATAGTTTTTTATACTTTTTTCTTTTATTAAAATCAAGTATAACATGAAATTCCGTCTTATGATGCATTTGTATAAACTTGAATAATATCAAATGTGCAAATTAGGTTTACTTTAGGCATTTCGCTTTTATTTACAAATGTCCACTGTAGGAAGCTATCCACTGTAGGGAGGTCTCCCCTATTCTTTAACCAAATAGTAGAATTTTTAACCAAAATATATTAATTCTGAACCAAAAATATAACAGTAGACATTTCAAATAAAAAGAATTAACTTTGGACAAAAAATAGTTGGATTTTTTTATTGGGTTCTATTAATTCAGTTCGCAATTAGGCCAAAAAACGAGAAAAAGAGAAAGTTTATTGGAAGCAGGGGAAAATGAGGATTTCTTTATTAAAAAAATCACTATCTGAGTCTATGACGTACCTTTTCATCGTGATGTAATTCGTGAAACTGAATAATTTTTTTCATTTCGAGTGCATATCTTCGTTATTGACAAAAAAAATTAGTTCTTTTTACGAATTTCATACCATTTTTGACAACCGCCTTATAATTATTCATATTCCCTGACAAGTACTGAAATTCCCTGACTTTTCCAGATTTTTCCAATTCCCTGACGTCTCCCGGTTGCTAGTCATCCTGATATTAACTTCCATAGAGAATGGGTATCCATTAGACTGCGAAACTGAAATAAAAAAACTTACGAGCTTCTTTTACAATACTAATTGCGAAACCCTTCCACTTAACTCCAGGTGCAGAAGATGCTCTACTAAGATCCTCGATTTTTCGATATTCATCTGCATCAGGATATTTGCAATATAATTTATCATTAGCTTTATAGGTCCATGCAATGGGTACCAGATCGACGCTTACCTTTCCATGTTTAGTTTTCTTGTTAAACTTAATAACTAGATGAGTACTTTCTTCATCAAAATTCATACTGAGTTCCGCTGAAACAAACAGTAACAAACAGATTTTGAAAATTAGATTTCAATAATAAATTTGAAGGCATCAGTGACTACCTTGAAAGCAAAACGATGTACCAAAATATTGTGTGCCTCTTTTCTGATCCTTGTGATTTTAAAAATCTGGTTCGAATCCAATTTCACAATGATATTGGGTTTTGATGTACTTAGTTCCATTCTGTGCAAAATCACGCTTTTCAAATCAACTGCCTCTTCATGAAAAACATCTGGATTGATTATAATATCCTTCTTCCTGTGCAAGGCTTTCTTCATCGTCATTGTAGGACATGCGTGCTCTTCAGACACTCTTCTAACTAATTGCGCCAAAGGCTTCTTTCCTCCTCGAATTTTTCGTTTAATTTTTCCAAGGCAATTTTCAAACGGAAAAGCAGAAATTTCAGACAGAGACTTTTTTTAAATTCCACATCATCCGCTACGTGCATGAAGTTATAGTTATGTATTACTTGTGAAGCTGTACCGTAGAATGACGGGAGAAGCTCAAAGAATTTCCTTAATAATAATTCTCGTGCATAACTGGCATTTTAAACGCACAATTCTGGGTCACAAAGCATCCTACTCGCAACAATTCAATTCCAAGGTATAACAAGTGCATTGGATCTAAGAATACCAATCTGACAGGGTCAAATTCTGGTATATCTAGTAACGGTGACCTATTATCTCCCACATGGTGCTCCTTCTGCCGTTGCCTTCTAAAGGACTTTTTTGTGTGACTGTTATAACTCATCCTAGGATAAACCCTTGTTTTATTCTTGGTCTTGCCTCTGATTTCGCAAAGCTCTCAAGCGTAAAACCCACCATGACCTTTATACTTTTTAATAAAAGATCTTGCAGGCGTGTCGCAAGAAAATCCAAGAATGTCCACCCTAAATGTTCTTTGACCAATAGTTACACCATTTCGAACTAGAGAACTTATTTCCGTAATAAAATCTTTTAAATAATCGTCTGCTCTCTGAGGCTTAGATTTGCCACTAAACACATCAACAATCAATGGTTTGGATTCATATTTGACGTGCTGAGCAAGTCCTAAGTTAGCCCAACAATTCTCGCTTGAATTATTATATAACTCTAAGCCATCAATAGCGAATAATAACGATATAGTGTTCTCAGTATATTCATCGGTAATTATGGCTTTCAATCCTTCTTCTATTCCAAAATACGCGTAAGATCCATTTGTGTTCTTGGAGCTTTTCATAGCTTTTATATTTTTGTTTGATTTGTTATGCAGCAAAGTAGCTGCTTGATTTTGGAAGATTTGGCATATTTTCATCCCGACAGATCTGTAGAAACACTTCTCTTGCTTCAATTGTCAGATTGTTTCTAAATCTTACAGTCCAGTTTTGTAATTTTTCACGAAAATAAGGTCGTGCATCCGCTGCGTCATTGTTTGGATTTCCTGGAGGTAAGCTGTCATCTGACTGTGCCGATTGCTGAGAAGACGAAGAAGACATAGATGATCGAGAATCCGTCGAGCTGCAATCTGGAGATCTGTTAGTGTACTCTACAGATGAATCTGTGAGATTTGACGAATGAACGTCAACATCAGGATCAGTATAATCGGAATGATTATTTCTTGAAGGATCATCATCATAATCACGTGAATTATCGTCATCATTGGAATCATGTGAACCATCGACATCATGTTGATCCCGTGAATGACCACTGGCATCTATAAAATGATCTGCTTCTATTGGCACCTCTACAGAAGAATCTGAATTTTTCACTCGACATTGTTCAGCATTCGAGGAATCACTGGATGATGTGAATTCAACAGCAGTTCTTTTCAATTGGCGATATTTTTTAGTCAAGGAATTGAAAAAGCCATAGAAGCATTTTTCGAATCAAATAATCTATCAAAAAAACTAACATCATGAAATATAAGTTCAAAAGTTTTCAGGGCACAACTGAGTTAAAAGAGTAACAATATATTCTAAAATGTTATTCTTTCATCATTTAATTCAAACCTCATTCTATTCCAAACTCAAACTGTGTCCACTTGAATTCTTGATAATTTGGAAGGATTTCTAATTCAATTTATTACTGATATTAAAAATAATGTAAATGAATCATCAGGAACAATATAAATAAATAAATATAAATATCTACATTTTCCAAATTTTTCTTTCCAGCCTTAACTAACTTTAAGAATGACACTGCCCATTAACAACACTTCCAACTAAAGAAAGGTTTCTACAAGCAGGCAAAACATTGCAATATTGAACATTGAAATAACCACAATTAATTTTAATGCGTTTTGGAAGAACAGTACATTTATTAGAAAAAATTAGTTTGAGTCAAAATTATTTGCCTGATAATAATTATTTGATAATTGTAGAAGAAATTGAAGAAAAAACACACAACGTCAAATAATTATTACTAGAAAAATAATTTTGACTAAAAGTAATTTTTTTAAAGAAATGTATTGCTGATACTTTGATTCTATTTTTTCTGCTTATATAAACTGATATATCTCATATGTTTAACGACCATCGTTTTTAATCCTCAAGCATGGTTTGGGATTTGAGCTTTACGTTTTTCCAAAAATAAGTCGGCCAACTTATACTCGGAAATTGGATCGTTCAAATCTCAAGCTCACGTTTGCCGCGAATTAATTTTACCTTTCCTTTTTTTTAAATAAAAGATGATTTTACTTTTCGGTTGCTAGTCAGGAATTTTACAATTAGTTTGTTTTAAAAATAGGATTATCAAATGTTTTATGTTCAGCGTTATATTCAGCGTAGGCTTCAATTGTCTCGACGGTTGCGAATCGCTAAAAAATCGTCAGGAGCTTATCAGTTGCTTTTCGAGCGAGAAGCGGATCGGATCTTAGATAACGATTTCACGCCGGCGATTATTTCGATTAGAGTTGTACTCCGAACGTTATAATTAAATTCATTTTTTCGGTTCTTAAATTCCGTATTATTAAGATAGCCATTTTCAAAAGTTAGGCGTTGGTATACTTCGCGTGCTCGCAAGCCCTGCCATCGTTAAGAAACCTACGTAACACCCTGAATTAACCTTGTATGCATTCTTTGTAGCAAGATTGTACAAGTGAAGGGTTTAAAACAACATTCAATTCCAAATTGTTATTCAACATTCCGCGAATTTAAAGTTCTACTCAAAATTTACACTTTTAGTTTTAAATACCAAATTTCTTTGAAATTATTCACAAATTCCAGCCGAATCGAAAACAGAAACAAAAGGGTATAAATTACTTAATGCGGAAAATTCAAACCCTTTTAGAATTTCAAATCCTTTATTCGATTTGCATTAAATTACAAGTTCAAATTATTGCAGGTTAAAGACAACTTCAAACCATGGTTAAAATCACGGTTATCAAAAGGCAAGCTACAACAGTTTACCTCAATAATCGCCTTTTTCTTATCATCTTACAAAAAATGAGACTAAATCCATTGTAGGAATCTTTCTTTTACGGATTGATCACCCGTAAATGGAACTCCTACAATAGATTCACTCATGACAAATTCAGTCAAATTTTAATTTAAAATCAGTGTTTTCATTCACACGCGATTCTGAAATTATAATCCACATCATTAAATTATCCAGTCTATGACCGCTCGAGTTGTCGTTGCAGAGCTAGATCCAACCATAGACATCGACTCTATACGGGGACATATCATCTCACATGCGGCAAGTCTCTCTGTGGCATGTCACAGCTGTGGCATCTCTATCTAGCGGCTTCTCTCCCGCGCGGTATTTTTCACAGTAAAATTAACATTTTTGCGGCATCTCTCACCGCACCCCTGTGACTGGTCAAAGAAATAATTTTGGTCAAACCCCTACCCCTTTTCCAACGTCTCGTGGGGGCGGGAAGGCACCCCTGTGACTAGCCACAGAAATAATATTGGTCCCCTTTCCACTAGTGAGAGATGCCGCTAGGTAGAGATGCCGCAGGTGTGACTTGCCGCAGAGAGACTTGCCGCATGTGAGATGATATGGACCCCTCTATACATTCGAAATGTTTCTCCTCGTTCTTGAACGAAGAGTAAGTGTCTAACCTTTACTGCCTTTTCTACTGAACCACGGTGACAGTCGTTTGCCAGTGATAGGTACGCGTTACGATCAGGCTGATTCTAGGGTTGCTTCATGAATTGAGTATTTTCACAGTAATTGAGCTATCTCCTCTCATTGACCTCACCCGTTTTTAAAGAATTTGTATTATAAATTCATCGCAACTTTTACAAAATGCCTAACGAAAGCGATCAAACCCAAATCGCGGGCGATATTTATCGAACACTCAGTGAAGCCATGATGACATCCATGGCCGAGTGTTTCGCCATGCAGCAAGGGGTAGTAAACATCCCTACCTATGATGGGAAAAACATGCCTGTTAGAGATTTCATTCAGGACATAATAAACGGAGTATCTTCAGTACCAGCAAATTGCGAGAAACAATACCGTAAAGCTGTTTAGCCCGATTAAAGGGTGCGGCTAGAGATAGCATTCACGGGAAGAACTTCGCAACCATAAGTGATTTAGTCAAACATCTAAAACAACGTTGTGCCCCACGAAAGACATATTCGTGGTACTTGCATGAAATTTCTACCATGAGAATGAGAAGAGAAGAAAACGTCAGTGAGTTCTTTTGATCGCGTGATACTTTTGAAGTCGTAGCACAAGCTGCACTTCAAGATAAATATGGCAATGTGGAGCAACTATTAGCCCCCTCAAACGATTGTGCTCTCGAAGCCTTCAAACGCGGACTACCAGATAGTATTTCAGGATTGATGGAAGCACGCAACCCTTCCAACCTAGATGCTGCCCTGAAAGTCGCTCTTGAATATGAATCAAGGCAACAACTAAACCCGCATTAGAATGCAAATTATCATCATGATTCTAGATATACTCAACCCAATGATTTAGGATCAAGGGATCGTAGCCCTAGCCCACATGTTCGTTTCGCAACAAATCCTGATTCTAGTAAAAATTGAGATCACCATCTCCTAATCCAACAAACAACGATAATTTAAACTAACACTCCGCTCGCCACACAGACGCAGCAACGGGCGAGTTGAAAGGCTAGCGTTAGACGAGCGTACGAATTATAATGAAACAAAAAAAATTTTCCATACCAAACTCAGCCGAGAATCCCCAATTGTGAAATTTTCATCCTCAAATTTCATAAAGAAAGCAGCATTCCGGCTGAGGGATAAGAATGCGGATTCACGAAAGCCTCAAGCCCATTCAAATTTTCTAATCAGTTTCTTGTTCTTGGGTGGTTCTCATTTGCATTTAATTCAGTTATTTGAATTTTCTATAGTTTGATTATATCCCAGCTAATGGAAGACAACGAAGAAGACAAAATGAATAGTGAAAGGGTGGATGTAGTCCGTATTTATGGTGGTAGAAATACAGATTTTTCCAGTCGGCGTTCAGATAATCATCTTGCAAATGGTTTGCATTTTCTTAATTTGAATTTGTAAATATTGTCACATATGGTCAACAATATACGTATAGTGACCCCCCCCCCCTGAAATAAATCCAATTATCAATAAATAAGTTAGCTAATTAGTTACTTTTTAAATATATTTTAAAGAATGTGCATATACGTGTGTGTGTGCGCATATTATAAAGTAAATGATTGTTTGCAGTTTTGACAGAAATTTGTGGTAATCAGCACTACTAAACTGGGCACAATATTTTTTTAAAAAGTGCACAAGGTGTAACTTGTACTATCACACCATTACTTTCTACCCCTGAGAATGTAACCACAGTATAACTTCACAGACTGCAACAGAAAGTAATAATCAAGGTATGACAATGTATATTACGTTAATGAATAGTATACTGTTATTTTATTCATTTATTTATTTTCATGAAATATTTCTTTTTAGATGACGTCCACAATAATCTTCGATTGGAAAATTATGTATACCAAGTTTTGATGGAAACAGGTGAGGGCGAATTTTTGATACAGTTGTACGATTTTGAGCAAGATTAGAATAATTATAAGAATTTGATCCACTCGAAAAAGAGAACATTTTTCTCAATCCAAAAAGTTGCAAGATTTATAGTGCACCACGAAATTCGATGAACAAAATCGTATACGTATGTATTACTGATCGGCGCAAAATCAATTAAAATAATAATTCTTGTAAGCGTTATTAAATTTTTTATGTTTGTCGTGATTTAATAATTAACACATAAATAATTTCCTGAACATTTTGATTGAAAGACAGTAAAATAGTGTTGGCAATTTTTTATCCACGATTTATATTCGAAATCTGATGCTCACGGAGCTCTACAAGAGTATTATGAAAATATCCGAGAGAAGGCTTTAAGTATCGGATTAATTAAGCCGACGAGAATTAATAAAAGGAAAAGAGAAGGTAAATGTTTCAATGTTGAATCTGCATAGGTGTATCTATAGGTATATTTAAAATAGGCACTTTTAATTTTAGAAGATGAGACGCAGCTTTAGAATGACTTTAACTATATAATTTTGAAATTTTAAATTGCAGAAAAACACTTTTTCATTGAATTCGAACAGCTAAGAGAATGTATCAACATTATAGATGAGGAATATAGAATAAAATGGGGTCGTACAGAAATTTATGAATACATACATTATTCAATGTTATTATTCATGTGTATCTATCATTGAATATAAATTTTAATTTTTGCAGATTCAAGAAGATTTTTGCTCATTTTTCAATAAGCCAACTGACTTATTTAGTAGAACCCGGCCTGAAATCGCTTCCAAAATTTTTAAATTTGCGAAGACTAATGATAGTGATAAAGCTATTAAGCAAATCGTGCGAACCAATGAGTCTACTTTAACAGGTGGTGCGTCGTTCATTTTTGTAGCTATAATTACTAATGCTAGAAATATGTAATAGTTTTTTTTCACGGAGAACCTTTATGCTCCGCTAAAAACAGAATAATTTCAGTACACTTAACAATTATTAATGTTTGTGAATGCGTTACTCAATAATTTTGTTCATTTTTCAGATAAAATTCAGATTTTAGCCTTAATTTTATTACCCTATCTATTTAAAAAAATTGTGAAGGAAACAATTCGTTCAAAAGTTGAGAAAAATTGGTACCCAGAAAAAGAGGAAGTATTGGATACTTTTATACTGCACATAAAGGTACATATTATATTTTTCGCATTGTCTCACTTGTGATGTTATAATAAGTATGGATGTGTCAGTCTCTTACACGATCTAGAAAATAAATCAGTAGAAAATATATTTTTAATATCAACGAATTTTTAGGAAACGGAGCGCTTCAGCGAAGCACATGAAGGAGCCCAGATGAGGTTGAAACAAATTGCACATCGACCATATGTTACCTCTGCAACCATACTTCACCATAACTTCACCATAATTCACCTTGTCTTTATATAACAACGCACTTTTTTCTCGAAAAGGTGTGGATTTTGTTTTACAAAAATTTGAATACTTCATTTCACAACTGATCATTCCATTCATTCAACATACCCCCTCAATTGTTTGAAATTGGAGAAAAGGCACTATTTGTTGATACTGATCAAGAAACTATCGCAGTTGGGGGAAAAAATGTATACGCAGCTCATGTTCCACTTAAGAGTGCATTAGAAGCGTTTTTCAAAATTTCTGGAATTTTCAAGTAAATAAAAGATTATGCTGACAGACTCTCTGAAGATAAAACCATTTTATCGAATTTTATACAAGGAGACTTATGGGCTAAAAAATACAAAACTACAGGAAAATGTATTTTCCCACTGTTTGTTTATTTTGACGAATTTGAAGCAGGTTACGCGCTACGAAGTCACGGAGGGGAGGAAAAGTTAGGACAAGTCTGTGTGTCGCTCGTTTGTTTGCCTCCTCATCTGATCGCTAAAGTAAAAAATATTTTCATTTCTACCATTTTTCATTCCAAATACTTAAAAGAGTTTGGAAATGAAAACATTTATAGAAAAGTGATGGAGGATTTCAAAATTTTGTCTGAAGAAGGTATAATTACAAATGTTGATGGACGATATCAAATCGTATATTTTGAATGCGTTTTAGTCTTAGGAGATAATCTCGGTTTAAATTCAATTTGTAGATTTTCCGACAGCTTTCTGGCTAAACGCTTGTGTAGAATATTTTCTGCTACGATTGATCAAAGTAGAGAGTTGGCAGGAGAAGATGAAACTCTCGTAAGAACGATCGAATCTTATGAGCTGGATAGGATTAAAAATGACTTTTCCGAAACAGGAATTAAAGAGAATTGAATTTTGGATAAATGAGTAAGTTTCATATCACTGAAAATATGTGCGTTGATGTGATGCATGATTTTGATGAGGGGATTGAAGCTTACACAGTTGGAAAAGCGTTGGAATCATTGATTAAAACGAATGTTATATTTCTGAACAATAGAATAGACAGCTTCCCCTATAATGATTCGGAAAAGAACAACAAACCCAGACCTTTCTATTTCACAGTGGGCAAAAAGGAACTAGGAAAATAAAATACAGACAATTGGCCTCGGAATCGCTTTGCTTAACGAGATATCTGACTTTAATGATTGGAGATCTAGTACCTGCGGAAAACCAGTATTGGAAGCTATACTTATGCCTTCGACAAATAGTAGCTGTTTTAACTTCTCCTCAATTAAATAGAGGTCAAATCGAGAATTTGCGAATGCTCATACAAAAGCACAACAGACTTTATTTAAAACTTTTTGGAAAATTGAAACCTAAGATGCATATATGGCTACATTATCCACGTATTATGCTATTAAATGGCCCAGTCGTTAATTTTTCAACCTTGAAGTATGAGAGAGAGAATAGAAAATTGAAAGAAGTAGCACTTGGAACAACGTCGAGTACAAATTTGCCGATGACGATTGCAATTAGGCATCAATTACAATTTTGTTACAACTTAAAGTGTTGTCCAGTGTTGGAAGGCGATTTGCTTATATTGGACCAATTGAAAATGACAAGGCGTATACAGAAGAAGAAAATTTAGAGGATTACGGAGGCATCATGGCCGCATCCGAAGGAGAAAATGATACAGAAATCCTTCAAGCAATAGAAGAACTAAAACCGCACAGTGAAACAGAATTGGGCCAAAGAATAAGCTCTTTGATAACTCAGGTCAAAAACAAATTGAGAGGAATAGAAGTTCCAATGACGGAGGATAAAGATAGAAGCAACGAAACAAAAGTGGCGGCATCACAAGAACCACCACCAGAACCACGCATAATAAAAAATATTTGATTAAATGCATCGTGAAAGACATCAAACATGGAAATCTATTTATCACTGTTAGCGATAAGGGAACTAAAATTAGGTGTTTATTTCTTTAGTGAAGAAAGTATTGAGAATCATACGGAAGATATCTATGTTTTATGCGCAGACAATGCGTCAATAATGTTAATTAAACTTTTTAAAGTGGAAGACTGTTGTAAATATTGCTACATAAGGGGACACACAATGAGTAACTGTAATAAAGAGGTTCTAAGGAATAAACGCCTGGCCAAAACTGGTGAAGTGTCTGAAGAAGAGTTTTGGGGATCAATGAACGAGAATTAATCAAAAGACACTACGCAAATGCAAACTAAACATTACAAGTAACCCTGCGAAACTCTTTTAAAGAAATTATGCAACCTATTTAACACATTATGTTATGAAATATTATAGTAATTTATACACATATAAATTAAATACATGTAATAATGTATATCTTAGAATTGAAGATTCCAACCAAAAGCAAGTTGTAACGATGCTATGAAAAGAGGAGAAATTTTTAATGAAACAAAAATAAAAACAACGAGAAGGAAGAGGATTTGGAGGTTGCCTTCTCACCTCCCCTTTTCATAACATCAACATAAAAGAAAGAATAAAACAAAACAAAGAAAACCGAAAGAAACATAAAAGGAAGAGGAATTGGAGGTTGCATTTCTTCTTTCCTTTTTCCACTAAATAGAAGATTGAGCTAACTGTAAACAAATCATTATAAGTAATATTAATATAAATTTTTTAACGTACAGATGGAATGGTTCAATTCAACGTCAGGCCAGCTCCAGTGGAAATGGATCCTATGTCTTCTGCTGCCAATTCTCCCCGGACGTCAGACACAGTATAACATTCAACCATTAACAGATAATTCCGGATTCTGCGAAAAACTGGACTCCATAAATTTGACGCGGAATTACTGGAGAATTATGATATTCTTAGATATTGGAAATTTTATGCATCATTTCGATACTAAGACCATGGAACGAAATATTAACAGTAACTACTTGTCGTGTATGAAAAAAAATTAATGGAAGCAGACTGCGGAGATGAAGTAAAGCTTGATATTTCATGTATAAAACTTCATAAAATAGAAAAGGAATATAACAATCTGAACAGATTCCTATCTGAAATTCAGCACCATAAACCAGAAAGTAAATCTCTGCCTAGATCAATGAGTAAACGTCGAGTACCAATGCTAGGATTCATAGGATCAATTCTAGGACCAGTGGTTGGACTGCTGACATCAGAAGATGGAGAAGAGTATGCAGATAATATTGACCAGCTCTACACGAGACAGAATAATTTAGGTAGGATTTCAGGCAAGCAAACGCACATAGTCAAAGCAGAGATTGATAAAATACACGAAGAATTATACGTAAAAACCAATGAAATTAAAAAAATGCAATCAATATTGGAAAAAACTAACAATGACATGAAAAATCAAGAGAAGGACATAAAAGATATAATGTATCTTAATTACATGAGGCAATGGACAGCCCATGTAGAAGCAAAACTCGACCAATTAACTAACACTCTCTTTCAATTCATCAAAATTATAGAAAATAATAGAGAAAGGAAAGTGCATCCAGCCCTAATAACCAATAATCAGCTACAAAAGATAATAACGGAAATACACAAAGAAACAAGTGAATATGAATTTCCAATATACAGTAAACATATTAAAGCCGAAGATTTGCATCAAATAGGTAAGGCTGATATCGGATACCACTCAAACAAACTAATGATATCAGTAGACATTTCCCGAATAGAAATAAAATCCTATCAATTGTATAAAATACATCCGTATCCAGTACCTCAAAAATTGATTGGAAATATATCTGGAACCGCATATATATTACGCAAACAACCATACATAGCTATATCACTTGATGATCAAAAATTCTCTTTATCTAATCAATAATATCAAAATTCTTGCATAAAAAACTGTAAATAAAACAATTTGTGAAGCAACCCAGCCTATACATACTACATCAACCACTAATTATTGTGAAATTACTATTGTTAATTACGCCATCTGTAACAGCATTACAAGATTGCAATATAAGAGTCACATTACAGGAAGACTCACTTTGGATGCTAATACCCTCTCTTCAAGCATGGTTATCTTCCATTAACACACCGGAGCTTATCAGTATCGATTGTCCTAATAAGAAAACAAAAAGAGAATATCTCTCACATTCCAAATTATTTCAATTGGGAAATGGATGTACGGCAAATACAAAAGACACTTTACTGACGGGGATAACAATAAACACAAGCAAGGAAGAATACATATACATCCCAGAAATTTCACTAAATATAACTAATATATCAACTGTGATACAAAAATTCGCTAAACTCAAATCCAGACAAGAAAATGATTTAAAGATACAACCAGCCAAACGTTGGAAATAATTTCAGCATCGAAAATCATTAGCAGAAATTGAGAATCAATTATTAGAATTCGAGCAAAAACAAAATTATAACAAGAAGAAAAATCCCATGATAGTAGGATTAATCTCTGGAATATCTGTAGTAATATCAATAATGATTATATATAGAAAAAGAAGAGCAATAGCCAACATCCGCAGGAAATCAAGAAGAAAGGCAAAATCACCGCACAACGGTTAAATTGAGGAAGAAATGTGACCGCTGTCAAATGACAACGAGCAACAAATACAATGCAGCAAAGTAAAAACCACATCAACACCACAGGCGCATATCCCAATAACCAACGTCCGGATATCATAAGTATTCAATCCAGATTAACCTTTAACCAACTACAAGAGCAGACTCCACCATTCATCGAGGACGATGAAAAATTCTAAGAAGGGAGGAGGCACAAGGGCACCTTGTTTTTTCTTGATTTTAATCATAAAATCCACCAAAACTTGAGATAACCAAAGTAAAATAGCAGCAAATATAAGCACAGCACACGCTAAGTGTGGCTGACCAAACACACGCCGTAACCACGGAAAGACAAAACCTTGATGCCAGTAGAGCAAACGACCAGCGTCAGACATGAGGTTACCATCCATTATGGCCGATCAGTGAGTACAACACCATCTCAGCACTCAGACTCCGCCTGCATAGCAAGAGGAACACCAGTAGAAATGCAACAGCACTCCGACAAAATGGACAATGGGCCATCAACAGTAAAACAATAACACCAAAATCCATGTTACCTGTTGGATCCCGAAGGACGTGTCCACATTTACAGGCGTGCTCGGCATATATCATATGCACGATTCGCCCACACAAACAGAATCTGTACCTTGGGTACTCCACACTGAAAGAAAAAGAAGAAACACATGTATAAAGCAGGTAGCTGACAAAATAAGAGACACAAATACACTCAAGAAGTACGATTAAAACGAAGAAGAAAAGATACGCGTAATAGGATATCAACAACAAAACATTATAGCCTTACCCCAGACAAACCAGAGATGCAGCATGCACGTGTGCGCACAGCCAAGGCTCGGGATCGTTACGTGGCGGTATATGAAGACTGATGCAATCATAAGTCTCATTACCACGCTAACTCAACGCATTCATCGCTTCATGGAGATTTGTAAGCGAAGCAGCAGATGGTTTGGCGCCTTGGGCTTTTCTTGGACACCCTCGGCCCCGCTTGCCGACCCTGCCTCTCATTGAGCCATTAGAACAAGATGAGTTTTGCATGGCATTAGCGGATTGTAGAACTTGATACAGAGCAGAATAATAACCTAAGGCCGTGCCAAGACTCAGTAATTTAGAATGTAAGTCATTGACCGAGCGACGCCTAGATGGAACTCTCCTGGGAACATCTAAAATCAAAACAAATATCACATCAAGAAAAAAAAATTTTAATTATCAACTCAAAAACGTACAACGATCAATAAATATTGGCGTAATTAAGGTAAACCAACAATTAAGCCCAACGTATTGAATTGATCAGCACGATTCAAAATGTCCTCCTTAAATTTCCGAGGAGACACACGAATAAAAAGACCGGAAGGCAACGCTCGCGACTTCGCGTTAAGCGGTGAAGCACAAAAAAGTCTTGCTCACCGACGTTCAAGTGAAAATTGTTCTGACACAAAGCTATAAACTTTTCGAAAAGTTTTTTAGGGCCAGCACCCCGAATCGCAAAACAATAAATTCCCGCACATTCTTCAAGCTGCTCCACTTGAAACACACAAACTTTTGAGTATTGATAAACTTGGAGGAGAACCCGCGGAAAAACAAGATTGCGGAAAATTATTAGGAACTTCCTCATCTACTACGTTTTCAAATTCAAGGGATGACAAGTCAAAGTCGGCCACACTCTGCTCAAATTTCGAGGGTAAATCAACCGACGCGCTGCTCACTGCAACTGAATTATTCACGACGGGAGTCGAAATCTCACGAACAATATCACCGAGAGCACGATTATATAACAAATCCGCAGAATTCCCATCAGAAAACACGGCATTTAAAAATGAATCCACATCTGAATTGTTCATCGGTGAATCTAAGAATAGGTTATGAAGCCGAGGTGTTGCCATCCTAAGCTTTGAAGTTACACTAAAATTAAAAACCTTAAGTATCACTCACCCAAAAGGCTCGACGCAGCAGACCCTTCGATAAATTCATTCCCATATCTCGCTCAGCACAATAGTCTTGGTACAGAAGATTGGAAGCGGAAGACGAACTTGCACTGGAGTTGTCACCTTCCGTGGCAAACAAAGAATGAGAATTATACTGTAAGCCATGATCCAAATGCTAAAATTACATCATAGAACTTTTGATGACACTGGAAAAATTGCCTGCAGAAAAGATTCATTTTAGACCAAAGGAAGACAAAGGAACAGGCGGGAGTGGAAAGAAGAATGTACTTATCACATCACGTACAGGAAACACGAGCTTACTATACACCTACCTTTATAACAATCCAGCCATTGAAAACTCACACCACAAGACAACTATCCAATGTTCTTTCACCATTGCACTTGAGTTAGGGAAAATGGGGATTAATATGTCAAGCTCAATGTGAAAAATTACCTCATTCAGAAAAAATTTCATAATAGTCACTATTGTTAGAAAATTGAACTGTAAAGTAAAATTCATCGAGGACGATGATGATTTGAAGAGAGAGGACTGTTACGTCCGCAAATTTTGCATCTTGCTCATAACATTTAAATAAATTCGCCCTCTATGACTTTGAGGAAGGCTAGATAGTAATCACCTACGGTCGGACGTATAGCAAGACTCATCCGATTCTGAGTCTAGCTATGGTAAATGCGCTACTGACGGTTATACAGAAATCGTAAGGTAAATGAAGTACAATTCCATTAGAGAGTAAAGACTCAATAGGTAGCAGTGACTCTTAAAGCAAGAAACCTCATATAAAGTTTACCAATATACGATAATTAAATATTAGCAATTAATTATTAAGCACCTACGTTTATAAACTAAGTATATATAATGTTAGAAATGCAAGTATTAAGACTACACTCAAGCATAATAACAAAAGTGTGTCAACAAATGGTAAGCAACATTCACTATTCAAGTGAATAACCATGTAAATAGTCAGACATATTGTAACCTAGAATATCTGAATAGATGAATCGCTTATATTTAAGTTAACGCATAAAATCTGAACTCCTGAAAGGTCAAGAGTAGAGGTGTACGATCGCTGGCCGCTGCGGTAGCTATTAGGCGTCGCATGCAATAACAAGACTCGCGCATATCAAATGACTCATAGCCGATCTAGAGAAGACACAACCGATATCCGGAAGTCGCGGTGGACGGGACATAAACATCGCGATTACTCGCGTAATCTGAAACTCACTATTAGAAATTATTTAAAATTCGATCTTGCAACGAGTACGTGCCTTGAATCAATGTAACCAGTACGTGCTTTGGAGCAATGTAACCATCCTATCATTAACATGGAGAGCAAGAACTATATAAACCCCAGAGCTACCCTTGAATTGTCTTATCTTCCCAGCAGTCATACTGACAGCTTGGATCTACAAGTCGCTCTGTACAAGTCGCGTACTTTTAACTCTTCGTGAACCAACGAATTATCAAGTTGTGAATTAAGTCCCCTCGGTTTCGGTCGTCGTATGCGTCTATTTGCAGGTAAAGTCCGCAGTGTTATACATGCGTGAAAACAGAACTCAAGAGTGGACTCGGTAGCTAATATAGGACCTTGTATCGCTCTACGGGTTAATTGTGATTGTGAATTCCTTCGCTTTTACCCAAAACCAACTTTGCGAGAGGATCTTGCCGTTGTCCTCCGGTTAGGGATGTTCGATTCCGATTCGATTCTCCAAAAAATCGATTCTTGTAAAAAAAATCGATTTTTTACACCCGGTTCTTTGCTATTCGATTCTTTAGAGAATCGATTCTTTACCCTGAGAATCGAAAAGTCGATTTAAAAAAAAAAATATTATTATTTATTACAAGGGAACTGACAAATTAAGTTCTACGTAGGTTCCATATATCGTGATATCGCCTGCAGAAAGAGAGAGAGGTATGAACGGTAACAAGGGATGCCAGACGTGGCGACTTATCGCCAATCTGGCGCTTTAACCTTGATTACTATTCGTCTAGCTTTTTAAATCAATGTTTTGATTGGCTATTTCGGATTTAACAGCCATGACGGCGCCAAATATCTGAACGTACCGTAATGGTGGACTCCCATGGCAGATGAAAGCAGTGGATGAAAGCGGAAACTCATAAGCGTGAAAGAGATGGTTAGATCTATTTGTCTCTTTCACTCTCATCAGCTTCTGCTTTCATCCACTGCTTTCATCTGCCGTGGGAGTCCACCATGAGAGTCCAAGTTAGGTTCAGTTAGGCTGTCAATGTTGTCATTCTACGCGAGCGTGCGAGTTCAAACAGAAATTTGGTACGTACAAAATTATAAATATTTATTGCACGAATATTTTAATTCATCTGCATCATGATTATTGGATATTTTATAGTTATATTTTCATTGTGTATCATGAATTGCATTGAATGCTTTCCCTTTTCCTCACAGCATTTTTATACCGTATCCTGTGTTATTACCAAAAACCTGCACAAATTTTGAATGCTCCTGGTTGTGGATTTGTGACCATCTAGTTTAAATGATACAAAAAGTAGGTATTTTTGCTAATCTTGGTAATACTTGAAGCATATTTTCCCAATTTTTCCAACATTGAACATAACCTCACTTAACCTGACTTTTTATATTGTTATTTTCCTCATCTCATTCTTGTTTAATTTACTTTGTATTTCCTAAAAAGAATGCATTTGTTTAATTTTTTAAATAAAAATATAAAAATGTATTTTTTACAGTTTTTGTAAATTCTAAAAATTTGATATCTTTTTAAGTGCCTAAAATAAAACAGTCTTCCGTGTGGAAATTTTTCATCCGATCTGAGAATAGTGGTGATGCTACATGTAAAATTTGCAACAGAGAAGTGAAGTCAGGCGGAAAAGGTGGCGGAACAACGAATTTCAGGAATCATTTAAAGCGGAATCATCCATTGAATAAAGAAGTGAAAGAAAGTGAAAAGACTTCTGCCCCGGAAGAATCAAGTAATTCGGCAAATCAATATCTTCAGTATTTACAATACTATTGACACTTGAGTATCAATTTAAGCCATTTGTTCACTATTGTTGTTTTATTTTCAGAGCCAATTAAACTTGCCAGCGATGCCATCGCCAGCATCTACCTCTACTTCGATGTCCATGGATCTAGATGCTGATGTACCAACTCCTGCTTCTTCTCCAACACCCAGTTTTTCAGAATCAGAAAATATATTTTGTTTTTCTGAAAGACAGAGTATATTTCAACCAAGGATCGACAGAGCTTTTAAGCAAGT
>CAKNYM010052126.1:16729-69301 GCA_932195095.1 Andricus curvator | reverse complement strand
AATCGCCGAAGAAACATTGAATTTTGCCGATGCAATAACGTTGTGCGCTAAAGTAAAGAAAATTGTTACGTTCTTTAAACAATCTACTATTGCTGCGGATGAGTTACGGAAACTCACTCCTCTTAGGTTAATTCAAAGCGTTGAAACACGGTGGAATTCAACCTATGAGATAATAGATTTAAATTAAAAATTTAAAGATTTTTCGGGTTTCAATCGTGTGCGAAACTATTAATGTTGCCGACGTTTCGTGAACATTGCAGTTCACTTCTTCAGTAATTCCCTAGTGGAAAAATACTTATTTTTCGAAAAATGTGTGAATTTATTTAAGGCCGTAAATATTAATTTTAAAAAATGTTTTAGGAACGAAAAACATGAGAAATGGACAAGTTTAGTAAAAGAACCTTATTGTTTAACATACTTGAGTTTATCGAAAAAAATGATAGGGCAATTTTGTATACCATTAAGCCATTTCCCTTTCAGGGTAGGCGTGACACTACCCGATTCGGGTAGTGTTTCTAGGTGGATAGTTTCTTGTAGTAAATAACTACAACTGTGGGCTCACCACACCCACGATGTGCCAACAGCGCTCAGTTTTTTGAATGGTGACCCATCCAAGTACTAACCGCACCCAACGCTGCTTAACTTCAGTGATCTGACGAGAACTGGTTTTTTCAGCGTGGTATGGCTGTTGTTGTGAATTTTGAAAATAGGCTGAACCTGCAACAACAGATATTTTGTTATTGTTTTTTCAATAACATTTATACTACCACATAGAAGAGAAGACCCTTGGGCTTTTCAATTGGTATTAAAAATCACTGCTGACTTTGAAAGGTTAATCGCAAAACGTATCCTAGCAGGTAAATGTTTGTATGCATTTTAAGGTGTGTTTCAAATTCCTTTAAGAATTCCGGGAAGGAAATCGATCTATTGAATTTATTTTGAGTGATGTTTTAACCTGACTTTAGCATTCAAGAGAGGAAATCGAAATGTCCTAAAATAAAAAATTACGGGAAATTTGTTATACTCTACTATTGGGCTTTGAAATCGCTTTACCATGAATGCGGAAAACTAGCCTTATCAGCAGAGGTCGTTGAATTTATTTTCAGGGCTTTTTTAACATCCCTCAAAGATTTAAGTAATCAAATTCACGGAAGAAGTTTTCATTATACTATTGGCGTGGCAAATAAATGCACAGTTAACCTTGGAAATATATTCTTGATTTTTTTGATTATACTATTAGAATTGGAACTCAATTCAAATTATATATAGGGAACATATCTCAGCAGGAAAAGTCTTTTATTAGATCTTAAGGATTGTTTTCATTGTTTTTCGTTTTGATTATAAGGGACTTAAATCACTTTTCAATAATTGTAAGAACCAGAGGCTAGCAGGGAAAGTCGTTGAACTTTTCTGAGGGTTGTTTTGACACCTATAAAAGATTCAAGCAAGGAAACCGAATTTTCGTAACAACCAAATTATCGAATTTCTCACATTAAGGATCATTGAAGTATTTCGTAAAATACTTAAATAATTAAGGTATGTTAAAACAAACCTTAAAAACATCAACGACTTTCCATACCAGACTATGCTTTCAACGTTCATTGTGAATTGATTTCCGACCCCAATAGTAAATTCAAAAAACCTTTGGTTGTTTCGCTTCTTACAAAATGTCCATTTCCTTGCTTGAATCTTTATGGAATGTTCGAACAACCCTTAAACTAAATTAACTCACCTATCCTGCTGGGAATATTTTTTATATTCATTTTAAAGTTGTTTTCGACCTCAATAGTATGACAAAAAAAACATCCCGTGATGTTGTTTGTTATAAAATTTCGATTTTCTCGCTTAAATATTATAAGGATGTGAGAACAACCCTTAAAATACTTTTAATGACTTTCTCTCATAGGATGTGTTTCCCAAGTTTATTTTCAATTGATTTCCGACACCAGTAGTATAATCAAAAAATCTGACGTGATTTTGGTTTGTTAGGAAATGTCGATTACCTTGATTGAATATTTAAGGGATGCTACAATAACCAGTAAAAAATATAACGACTTTTCCAGCTGGCATATGTTTGCAACGTTTACTATGAATTAATGTCCGACACTAATGATAGAATTAAAAAATTTCCCGTGCCTTTGGTTCTTAGGATATGTTGATTCCCTTGCTCTAATGTTTAAGTGGTGTTAAAATTATGGTTTAACGTTCATTTTCAAAGATCACTGTAAAATTTCTGCCAATATAAATTAGAAACAATGAATTATTATTGATCCAAGGTTATCATAGATGCTCGGTACATTTGCCGACACCTATAGCTTTACTCAAACATGTTTATTTATTTCGATTTCTGTGATAGTCTTTGAAATATAAGATTCTGATGCAATTATTGAAGAATGTGACCCTCAAGAGCTCAAGAGCTAGACGGTAAATATGTGGAATCATTGAAAAAGAATTGCTTTTTGCGTGGGAGCGAGGAAAACAACAAAATTTCTTTATCAAGTTTTCGATTCAGGTGATTCAGAGAATTTAGAGCAGTTTAGATATATCAGGAAATTCGAAGAAATTCATTAAATAATTCAAAGGAAATTAAACATTCAAAATTACTAATTCAATACTGATATCATTTCACTATTTTACTGTATACAAACTTTAAATTGAAATTCTCCACAATTGAAAAATTTCGAAAAAGCATTAAGAACAGAATATTTTCGAGGCAGCTGGTTTAAATAAAATTACTACTGTTAAAGAATATTTTCTTGATGCTAAGAAATAGGATTCAAGTCAATGCTTTTACTTAGTTCAAAAAATTTTTTTCAGTGTTCATTCCCTAATTACATTAATCATACAAATAACCTTTTTGAGTTTAACAGTTTTATTTAAATAATTGAATACAGTCTGTACAATATTTTAATTATTTTAAATACTTTACAGAACTTTCCATTTTTTTAGGCAATTCGATGTTTTTTTAAAACCATTAGTAAAATTCCACACATGTCAAATTTTTGAAATTGAAATAAACAGTCACATCTGACAACCCTTTTCGGACGGGCATTTAAGCTTGAACAGAGAATTTATAGAGAATTAAAGAGAATTTTAAGAATTTATTGTTTAAACAAATACTGATATAATTGCACTATTTTACTGTATTTATGCTATAGAACTCTTGTAGAATTAAATATTATAATGCCAAATTTTACAACCGATAGTTTCTCAGTGTATTATGTCTCATGGGCAGACCAATTGATATAGTAGAAAAGTTAAGGTTGGAATAAGATTAGTTTATTAAAAGATGATTTTTCATTAAAAAAATTTAAATTATCGATTTTCAATTAGTTTATTTAATAATATCTGTTAAGAAGAAACTAATAGAACCATTGTATTCTACGCGAAAAACTACATAGAACCCATGTGTTATACCATTTTTTCTCAGCCCTATATTTTGTGTATTATGAATGACCAGATACATCGTACAAGACCTGCTTACGTGTTTCAGTGTATTACAAAACATTTCAGGAATAAATATTTTCTTCTATCAATTTAATTAAGTATTTTCGGAGTAATGCTTGAAACTTCTGACCTATGCAAAGACATGCTCACTTTTTCCAGGTTGCTACAAATCGATAAATTAAAATTTGAAATTTTTAAAGCTTTTTCAGGTTTTAATCGTGTGCGAAACTATGAATGTTGCCGACTTTTCGTGAACATTGCAGTTCACTTCTTCAGAGCTGACCTGAAACTGAAGTTTCAGGTTATGTTGTTCTTATATATGTATTCAATACGATGCCTGTGATTGGCCAGAGCGCGCCATGGTGGGGTCTGGTCGAACTTGATTGGCCAATCAAGTCTTTTTTTAAAAAACCGGGAGGACGGAAAGCCAAATGGGATTGGTATTATATCCATTGTCCCGATTGATGTTATTAGGGTGTTTTAGGATTTCGATTGCTTCTCTATGTTTTCTCGGAAAAATATTGTACGTTTTTGGTGAAATTTACAGAAAATATACCCATACAAACAGATACCTACATGCGTCCTCCCACCACCACCCATCTCAAAAACAATCGATCATCAACTCCCTTGTATACAGAGCTGTCTCCATAACAGATCAAGATAACGTACAAAATGTTAAACAAATCCCAATACAAAAGGATTACACAAAACAAACAAAGTAATTATTATTACAGTATTACAGAACAAATAGGAAGAATTCTCAAAAAACACAACGTCCAAACTATATTTAAGCCACCTGCGACAATAGGACAACTTCTAAACAACCCTAAAGATAAAAAGGCACCTTTCATTGATCCGAGAGTATATAAAATCGCTTGTTCTTGTGGCAAGGTCTATATTGGAGAAACCGGGAGGGCTGTGAGCCAACGGGTAACGGAACATGAGTGTATCCTCGAAAAAAAAAGAATTTGAATTTATTTAATTATTAATAAGTGGAGGTGGATAAAAAAAGTACAACACAATTGGGTATAAAATGGATTGCTATATTTTTACCCAACGAAGAGGGAAAAGCCTTACGGCATAAAAACCCTCTGAAGATTTGACATACTTTGTAAGAAAAAGAAGGAAATGATCAGGGTGAAGCATAAATTATTGTGTGTGTATGTAGATAGTATTTCAGAAGGCGATGAAAACCGCGTCCTCGGGGAGCGTCACTTGGTAACCTCCGCCATGAGCTGCTCGAAATCACGCTGCTCAAAAATGATGAGAGCACTCTCGTTTGTCAACGACGTGGTCGTTGACCGTATTTGGATTTTACAATAAGAAAATTGTGGCCACACACTCACTGCATTCACACATTCACAAACGCGAACACAAAAAAAATGTCGAGATATGACCGCGTGTCCCGAATCTAATTGTTATACACGATGAGGGGAGGATACGAATGTCATCGAAGCAAGCTTCAAACTGGGAAAATTTTAGGGTCGCGCACTTTTCCAGCACTTCTCTCCCCCTCCTCTCCCTCTCTGCCACTCAAGTCAGAAGGGTCGAAAGAAGAGAGAGTAACCAGAAGAGACTGGACCATTAGTTCGTAGTTCAAATCATAGTCGCGCTCAAATATTCGAATTCGATGAAACAATGAGAGTAAAGTCAGGCCAAAACATTTCACGCAATCAGCACTAGCTGAGCATCATATCGAAACAGGCATAGCATCTTATTTGACAAAATAACCATCATCGCAAAAACGTACAATATTTTTCCAAGAAAACATAGAGAAGCAATCTAAATCTTAACAAACCCTAATAACATCAATAGGGAAAATGGATATAATACCAATCCGATTTGGCTTTCCGTCCTCCCGGGTTTTTAAAAAAAATACTTGATTGGCCAATAAAGTTTGACCAGTCCCCACCATGGGGCGCTCTAGCCAATCGCAGGCGTCGTAGAGAATACATATATAAGAACAACATAAACTGAGACTTAAGTTTCAGGTCAGCCCTGAAGAAGTGAACTGTAATGTTCACGAAACGTCGGCAACATTCATAGTTTCGCACACGATTGAAAACCAAAAAAGATTTAAAAATTTTGTATTTTAATGTATCATAATGATCATCGTGAAAGCATTAAATCTGTTGCTACAAATCGTTTTTCATTGTGGGGAGTGATACCCTGGGGAGGCTTGTTTGATATATCCTGAACCCGATCTATAATTTGGGAAGTGATGCGTAATATGACCAGAACCCTCTGGGAGGTCTTGTCCGGCGGTATTTGTTTGCTGGATATGGATGCCCAGATAAGCCTCAAACGGGGGAGTCTTGTTCTGGTGAGGACTGCCTGGAATAGAGTTGACCAGGCCACCTTCCTTAATGATATCCCTAGCTTTAGACAACCTAATTTTATTAACCGGGCTTTCCGACCCATCGTCCTCTATGTTGCAGTTGTGCTACCCCATAGCTTAACCTCCCAATAATTTTTTGTAATTATCCCCATGGCTGTCTTCTACTTTGTCCTCATCATAATACTATTTTACACTAGCTACTCCTGATTCCGACTTGTTCTTGCGCAATTGACAGACAAAAATTCCTTATTTCCCTCGAGAGTGTTTTGCATTTTCCTCACTTCTTTCGCTTTGATTTTATCCTTGCTTTTTTTAACTAGTATTTTAACCTCTCTACTCTTGCCCTTGTAATCGTTCTCTAGTCTAATTATATCGTCATTTTGAAGATCTGTGATATTCAAGTTTCTCAGATACGCCTGTCTCTTTTCATTTTCGGTTACGCTTATTTCATCATTCCATCAAGCAAACGCAGTCATTCTTTCTACAACCACAGTGATACACACTTCAGTTAAACTCCTAAAAATTATTTCCTGAAACATTGCCCATGTGCCCTCTACATTTTTATTATGTATTTGCGTTTCTCAAGTTGTTCCATCAAGGCTTTCCTTTACCTTATCTGCAAGTTCTATTCCGTTTTATGGATCCTGTAAATTCTCTTAATTTATATAACTCAAATCTACTAAAGTATTATATGCGTTCTAACTAATAATAATTCGAGTACGTATTTATACCAGCATTATCAACATGTAAAATTTAAGTCTTCTTAAAAAGACAATATGTCGACGTGTCCAAATTAACTCGCGTGGCGCGTTACATCCCAGAACTTTACAACATTTTATGTAACGCCTAACTAGGTGCAACCTACCTTACCCCACGTATTTCAGGCTAACGGCATCAACTATAAACCACGAGGTACTTGAAGCATATTACTGTGGATGGATACGAACTCAGTGAATATCGACGAAGCTCGGTTAATGGAAGAGGCTAACTGCAGATTCTATCATTATAAGATAACTATATTTGTATCTATAAACATACGAATGTACTCATAATCCTAATAATTTAAACAATAACAATTTCAAAGTCAAATCCAAATATATGGAATATAAGTACATAAGTGTGCTGAAACTAAAGCAATAGTTTTATTGAGATATTTCACACTATTAATATACAACCTAAAAAGTAAGTGAAAGAAATTATGTATAGTCAGAAAATGCAGTAATCAAGAGCGTCTGACTAGATATATGGAAATGCAAATAAGTAGCATCTAGAATCCCTATTCATGAAAGGTCAAGAGTACAGATGCGCGATCACTGACCATCGCGGTGGACGGAAATTATTATTCGAAGCTCAATATCATGAGGCGCGCGTATCAAACGACAACTCGTTGATTTATGGAAGAACGTGCTATCGCGCGTGCCATCGCTCACTTTTGGCGAGGTACGTGACTTTTGGCATGTACTCACCGTATATAAACCCCAGAGCCACTCTTGTTAATCGTCTTACGTTCCGAGCAGTCACACTGACAACTTCGATCTACAAGACGCTCTGTAGAAGTTGCGTACTTCTAACTCTTCGTGAACCAAGTAACGAATTATCAAGTTGTGAACTCACTCCCTTCCGCTGAGACTTTCGGTCGTCGCATGAGTCTAATTCCGGGTAAAGTCCGCAGAGTTATACATCCGCCAAAATAACTCATTTAGGGATTCGGTAGCTGTTTAGGACCATGTATCGCTCTACTAAGTGAACGGTGATCGGGCATCATTTTTGCTACAATAATCGAATTACTTTCAAGTAAATTCAAACCAATATCCAGTAGAGTTCCGTCGCTGCTCTACGACATGTCAGAGATAAAATCGACAAAACAACCTCTCTTGCTCTTTCAGGATCTTTTATTCCAAACACTTTATTGGACGCAATCCCCATTTCTGACTTTTTTCAAACTACCCTCGCCTGTGCACGGGACGTTACAGGTGAACTCTCGAAGCGTCAAAATACCACTTAAATTGTATTGAAAATATCAGTGCCCTCAACTTTGTAGCATTTTGTCATGTAGATTCTCCGAGATGGAACCTTGTCATTTAGAAACGTCGATGTAAAGTAACATACAAAGTAAAAATAAAGATAAATTATATAAACCACATCACCAGCACAGTTGAAGGCTTAAGTTTTTAAACATGTGAAATGCTACTAAGTACCATGCAGAAACTCAGCAAGAAAAGTAGGAATTGAGGTCCACCTTTTTCGTAACTTTAAAGCGTGTTTTCTAGAAAATTTGAGACAATGAATAAGAATAGGATGAAGAAGGACAAGTTACTATTTAAGCTTGTAATATACCAATATCACCAAATCCTATTTTGCTTATCAAATAAAATTAATTTCAAAGTCAAAATCAATCCATTTTGGAAACAGTAATTATTCAACTAGACAAATTTTTTCTAGATTCTTTTTACACATAATTAGGTGAAAACCTCAATCTTTTATGAATTAATTTTAAATACACTCATATTCAATTCTCATAAATAACTATTATAGAAACTATAATGAAAGCAAAAGAAAAATATAAAAATAATTAATGTTTACAGTTTTCTACAAGTGTCATTCTAATAACAAATACTTTGAAAGTATGTTCAATTATGAAAAAGTTAATTTTAGATGATCACTTTATTGGCTCTATATATTCATTATTATAAATTTTAACTCACACTCATTCTAGAAATATCCATTGAAAGTAGATAGTTAAATAGCGACGACTCTATTCAATATGAGTCTATGTTGCTGAGAGCGCTCTTTATGAGACTATTCCCTATGCTTATACACAGCACATAGTCTCATACACGGCGCTGTTAGCAGATAGACTCATATTGAATGGAGGCGTCGATATATGTAGATACTTACCTGAGTATCACTTTGTATTTATTATAACTAGAATATTTTGAAATTGGAAGCCGAAGAATTGAACCTACCTGTCGAGCAATAACCACCTGTACTAATTATACTCTTAGCAGCCGATCCGAAGAAAACCCAGTAGGTTTGGTAAAACCAGTTCTTAAGAGGAAAGAATTCGGAAATCAATCACTGAATCCCCAAACCTGTTTTTCAGCTAGGTCAAAAGATTCATAAATGAAAAATCGGAATAAAAAACCGGTAAGTCTGAAAAAAGTTAAGATCTCATAATATTTAATTTCCTTAATACATCTAAATTATCTATCTTGCAATGCAGAATTTTCTAAATTTAATATACTAAAATCATCTATATACTTAAATAATAATAATCTATAGACTTTTATGACGTCAATAGGAGCGGATTTTCCATCAACCCTACTTCCACATGAAAAAATGAAGAGTGTACTTTCAGTGTTACAGGAATTGTGCAAATAATAATCTTCATTTGAAAAACTACATTTACATATAAAATTAATTTAAAAATATGGTTATAATGATATAGTTTAGAAATTTTGTCGCTAAAAATAATTTAAGCACATAAATTGATTTTTTTCAAAAAGGGCGTGATCGATTATTTTAAATTTGGTCCCAAATTGTTCGTACAATGCCAAAGAACTGCAATCGACAATAAAAGCCCGTTTGGAAAGAACTTTAGTTAAGAATTAGTTCAGCCACACCGTGCATAGCATAGGATAATACGCAATTGACTGAAAGTTTTACATTTTTTTTCAGTAGCTGTCCTTTAGAGAATTGCGCTTTGATTTTCTTGTGTCAAATTCCAAAAGTATCTTGCGTTTGGAGCCTACTGGAATGTGCTTTAACTCAGGTCCATCCATCATTTTAGGTGGTTCTTTGTGGTTGAGTGTGTTTATTTTCGAACGATCTGTATTAAACTTTGTAGAATGCATTGCCATATGGAAACCTGCAGGCATCAGTATTGCAAGAGCCCAACCTTCAGCGTTTACTATTACTATTTGTTGTCCGGCTGGTAGAGGCAGAAGCTTTCTTTGTGTTCCTTTTTTTCCTTGTATAGAAAGCTGGAGTGGCGTATTTGGAGGAAATGTGAATTTTCGATATTCGAATTCTACGGTCGGATAAGATTTAGGAGTAAACCGAAAATATCCAAGTTTACTAAGCGGACGATCAAGTATCGGGAAATTAGGATCGAGATATATTAATGGTCCAGGGTAAGTATGGCCAGTACGTTGGTCAGTGATGGGTTGTCGAGGCCACTCGCCAAAATCGACATGCTCTGACTGTGAACTTGATCCTGCAAGAAGGAATATCGGATTAATTTGTTTTAAGATAACTATTTTTATGTTGGGATATTTGCTATCCAATGTGTATTGAGTTGTTCAGAAAAAGGTTTAATGATTCGGGAAAATTTTGATCTCTAAATAAGGGATGAAAAACAAATCCTTGCACCTCATGAGGTAAATTTAGATAATTATCCTTCGGATGGTGATTTATATGTTATGTTAAATTATATTATTGTTTGGTGAATTTCGAGTACAGACCGAATCCATTTCAAATCATGCAGGCCGATATGTTGAGGATTACCTTGCCAATGAAATATGTTTTTGCACGTTGAAAATAAGGAGAAACTTATTTTTTCAAATTAACATACTGACAATTTTTCATAAATATTTAAGAATTTTAAAGGTACAATGAGCTTTTGTTTCAAATTTCAATTTAAAAACCTCTTCTTCCTAAAATTTTGAAGGAGTGCAAAAAAACTAGATAAAATGAAACAAGACAAACCTTTATATCTAACAAAAATTGCCAAAAGGCAAGGTTTTGAAAAAAAAGATTAAAATCATTTTTTTCACCAAAAAGTAAAAAAATACAAAACAGAAAATTTATGGTGATTAGACTATATTAGTACATAGTATTCCTAAAAATTTCAGGAAACAAAGATGAGGTTTTTGAATTTTTTTTCTTTTTTTCATAAATAAAAAATAACGTTACTATTTTATTTTATTTTTTTAAATTTTGGGTTTTGAAAAAGTGCAATTAACTGGATAAACTGAAAGAAGAGAAACCTTTATAAATTAAAGAATTGCAAAAAGAGCTAGGTATCGGAAAAAAATCCCGAAAAGCAAAAAAAACATACCAAATCGAACATTTATATTCAGTAGAATATAACAGTACCTATTATTCCTAAAAATTTCAGGGAAAAGGGCGGGGATTTGAAGAATTTAAACTAATGCATTTACAGGGGAAACTTTTTTTAAACAAACGAAAATATTTTCAATAATTAAAAAGGTGTCAAACAAGAAATCTTTTTTTTTAATTCGTCAATTATTTCGTTCTTCACGAAAAATAATAACTATTCACGATTTAGAGGCAACAAATTTTTGTATCAAATAATGATTATTTGAACAATTGAACCTCAGTCAAAAAATACTTGGAGGCTTGTGGACTTGTCGAATATAAATAATTATTTTTGAAAATTTTTTCTAAAAGTACCGCCTTCAACATGAGTTTTATACAAAACACTATTTTGAATTTCATGGAGCAACTAAACTCTAATTTACAAAAAGTTAATGAGAGATACTCATTTTTTTAATTTCTTTGAAAACCGAGCTTTTCCCTAGTTTATTATCGTTTTGTAGCCATTTTATATTTTCTCAATTAAAGTCAAAATTAAGATGAAATATTTTTTTGTTAAATTTAAAGTTGACAAATGAATTAACTTATTTATTAGTTTTTCAAATAGTGGTTCAAATTTCAAAATTGTGGTATTTCATTGATTATCTCGCCGGCTTCTGATTCTTCCTCATCATCTGCACCATCATCATCTACTATGTGCAATAATTTTTTAATTTACGTTAGTCATATTTGTTTTATAATTTAAAGTTTTAAACAACATTACATAAATTAACAACATATTTACACTTTATAATTTGACGAAAAAGTTTTCTCAGTTTGAGGTTAGAAGTCACGTGCAATCTCAATCATCACTATCACCACTAGTATCAATCACTTACTTGGACAAAATTTATAAATTGAGATTGGCTCAAACTATCACTCAAATTTCCTTTCAAGAGACTTGAAGAATTTTAATTATCACAAAATTTGCCACTTTGTAAAGTTTTACACTTGAAACTTTCAAGTAATAAGAAAACAAAGAGAATAATACTACGCCATCTGTCGTCAATTTTAGGAACTTTGACACTAGCTGGGCCCAAGCTCGAGCCATTGCAAAATTCAAGCTAGACCCAGGCTAGGGGCCCCCAGCCTGGCCCAAGTATGGAACCGGGAAGAAACTTGGCGATTTCTGCACGGGCTGTTACTCAATATTACAAACAAATAATGTACTAAAATCCAGAGTTGAAGTAGTTTTTGAAAGTTTTATGTAGGTACTTTTTTAGAAATTTATTTTAATTGGTTTTACAGTGATATTCCGGAGCAGTATATTGACATTTAGTGAAATATGTGATTGTTATAAACAAATGTCAAAAAATAAATTTACAGTTTGTACAATTTCTTACAGATGAAGGTACTTTTTTGGAAATTTATGTTAATAGGTTGATTGCATTGAAATATTTGAACACTTGATAGATTTCAACCACAGAAGGAAAATAGCTCCAAGCAGAAAGAAGCTTAAGAGAAATTCTGTTACAATCCTGCACACAACTTTTAATTGATCTACATTGCGAATTTGTTCCTAACAATCACATTTATTATAAAATGTCGATTTACTGTTCTGGAATATCACTGGCAAACGAATCGAAACAAATTTATAAAAAAATACCTCAGACTTTAAAAAATAGCACAAGCAGCGAAAATGTTTTTTCCATTTGTTTATAACAATCTAATTTTTATAAAATTTTAATCTACTGCTCCAAAATATTACTGGTAAACCAATTGAAACAAATTTTCAAATAAGTAGCTTAAACTTTGGAAAATTGCGAAAACAGCGAATTATTTTATGCCATTTGTTCATAAGAATCACCTTTTTTATGAAATGAAAACGTACTACTCCGGAATATCACTAGTAAACCTCCTGAAACAATGCTACAAAAAAGTACTACAAAACTTGAAAAATTGCTCAAACAGTGAATTTCTTTATGTCATTTATTTATAACAATCACATTTTTCATAGAAAATCTACTTACTGCTCCGGAATACTATCACTCGAAAACTAGTATTTGTTTATACCAATGAGAAATATACTTTTATTTATTTTTATAATGCTTGTACATGACATCAAATTAGATGACAGACGAAAATCACTTTGAAAATATACAAAATCATAACAAAACATCAGACTGCTGTTTACAAAAATACAATGGTGAACAACAAATTATTTATTTATGATAAACTCTCAACTAATATTTTGCCAATCTGCATATATCGATTACACAGTAGTGTCACTCAATTTGAACAATTGATGCACAGTTAATGTATCGGAAACTTACACAGAAAAAACTGGGGGTTCACTAAAGTTGCGGCTCAAATAAAAGTTGGTATCCTTTAGAACTTGAGCTCCAATAGATACCTGTAGAGAGCCAAAAGGGTTCCTTTGGAGCGCACTTTTAAAGGACAACATGGAGGCGCATTCACAAACCAACCGTTTGCAAAGTAGGACTGATAAGTTAGGGATCGATTTACAGTTATCGGCCGATGACTTGAGACGAAAAGTGTCCTGCATATGAATATGCCTTTATGTTGGCAACTTAGCTACATAACCTGCTTTAAGGTAAAAGTTATTATATTAATTAAACAAAATGTCGACGTGGCCAAAGCGAAAAAAAGGTTCCTTATACATAGGCTCCATTACAATTGGGATCCTTTAGAACCAATTGAACACCAACTGAGGTGTCATTTAGAGCTCATTTGTCCTTTGGGTTCCTTTTCAGCAAGTGGGGTTCATTTTTGTTGCAGCTCCTTTGGAACCAAAAATGGGTTCTAATAGAAACCCTAGTTTTTTCGGTGTATTTGGCTTCTCTTTAAAAAAATACTCTAAAGTCGGTTGAAAATATAAGCCGCAATATTATTTGGAACATTCTTTCATCGATCTTCCACACTGTGGAGGGTCTAAACGCAAGGAGCACAATTTGAATGATCTCTCAAAGGGAACAGCAGTCTGCCTAGGAGAGAGCTTGTTCAGTCTGGCGATGAATCACAGAAAAACGCGCTTTCTCGTTGAGAACGGCTATTTATACTACTGGTGGCTAGGAATTCACTACTCCGGTGTTGTTGCTACATGTACGCTTGGCTGTTTGTGGCCGATTGAAGAAGGGTGTACCGCATATTTTATACTATGTGGGTAAACTCTGTTACTTGATTACCTGCTCATGATAAGTTATGTTGTGTGCGTTTGATCTTTGACGACAGACTTGTCTGTAATGAAGGAAGATATGGCGCCCCCAGCGGATGTGTACTAATAATACGTGCTCAAAACCAATAAAACTGTGTAACAAGCAAATGCTTGGAGGCCTGACGCCACCTCTAAATATTATTTAAAAATTATTTTGAAAAACGGCAATTGTTCCTTCAGTATGAGGAACGTGCCTTCAGTTGCAAATAATGAAAAATCGAAAGTCTGTCATGTTGAGCCACCCTATTATATAATTATAATTAAAAGTTTGTCATAAGAACAATTGCGGGATTTCAGGATGACTGGTTACAGACTGAAAGGACTGATACGACAATCCAGCATGATACGCCCTGCAACTATCATCAGGAATGTCTTGGCTTAAAATGTGACGACCGTATGCGAAAGTTAAAAAGACACCGTCTTGATATATCAAGAAGAAACCCTCCATGCCCGACTTCAATCTGCGTGATTTAAGGAAGGCATATGTTAGCTCATACGACATCGACTGATCCTTCACATTTCTGTTAAAGGTGACGTGCATCCTATTGTCGAGGAGCTGTTTGCGGAAGTTTTTCTCCTTTGCTTTCTTGATCCGGGCCTTCAGAGTACTCGAGATGGATAATGTTTGATGCATTTTGCTTACCCCTGATATTAAAGTCAAGGCCAAGTGTGTCAGCAGCCTCCTCTGCTACTTTGTAGGTTCCTCTTAAGCTCCAAGACCTGGCTGAAATGGATACCTCCCTTCGTAAGGATATCTCGGAAGTATTCTACCTCTGAACCATCAATTACTCAGTTCATAGTGCGGTGAGAGCCTTGCCTGATTCAAATCGAAGACTTAAACCGACCATGGATCAAAGAACCAAAAGGCGCGTGCATCAACTAAACAATAATATAGGACGGGTAAGAGAGAATGCGTCCCATGTTCAGTGTGCGAGTGACTTCATAAAATCTAGTGAGCCGTTTGCGGAAAGAGCCTATACGTTTGCCCGCGAACTGAGGATCTACGATCACACACTAAACAATTGAAAGCTGCCGACAATAAAGTAGCACATTGTTGACAAAATACGGTTGTTATCTGATGCAAGGAGGAGAATATAGAAGAGGGAGGGATGGGTCAGGGAGAATCAACAGTTTCTCGCTGATCCTTTGCGTCTCTTCAGCTATCTCCACGTTCCAGTGAAAAATCCACTCAATCCCAACGAGGTAAATACGGTTCGGAGAGAGGTTTACAGGATCGTACCACGTAAATTGAATGAAGACACAGAGAATATCATCCGCATCAAGGAGTTTTGCGACAACCTCATAAGATGTGAGGAGGAATGTCCGTCAATCACTGCCGAAGAGGTAAAGAAAGCACTTAGGGGCACAAAGAACTTTTCCGCTGCAGGACCAGATGGTATCAAGAACTTCTGATGGAAAAAGTTTACTTGTGTGCACTAATATGTGGCCCGCACATTCACCTAATATATAATGTCGGAGACGCCAATTCCGCAGTGGCTGTTGTTAAGATGAACTATACCTGTGTGAAGAGAGATGAACGAATAACGTGCTCGAAAAAATGCGTAGCAGGCTGCCGAGTGAACCTGCAAATCGACAGGTGCGTCTGCAAAGACGCAGCTGCCCATCAGCGCGCCATTTCGAATGCCTGGATTGACTATCGCAAAACTTTCGATTCAACCTCTCACAGACTTATCATCTGCTTGTTGGAAAGCTTAAAGGTGCGTCCACGCATAGTGAGACACATAGAGCGAGCGAGCGAGAGAGAGAGAGAGGCATTTTGCATGGTGACACCATTTCCGCATATCAGGACGGTGTCAGTTCCACCATGGTATGCCGCAGCCGCATTTTATGTCAAGAAGTTTCAGCGATAGGTACAGAGCGTGTCATGCACACGCTGAGTACCTAAAATACACACTACCCTGGTCTCACACTTACACGGGAACGACGTATCTCTAAAGATGAATGCGGGCTTAGAGTGCCTTACTACCGTCTTTGTCGCGCTTACGCTGTTGGCTCCGACCATGCCCCGCCGAACACTCCGAGAGTGATGGAGTCAATTTGCCTAAACAAGAAGTGCAAAATTTCCTGGAACTACGACTTCTGGACAGCAGTCTCCATTGCACACTCGAGGCCTGCCATTATTTTCCAAGACCTTGAGAAACGAACTATATTCGTGATCGAATTTTTGGCTCCGACCGATTACAACGTCGCTGGAAAGGAGCAACCTCAGTAACCTCAAAGCCATAGCCGCGTGTCAAAAACATGCCAAGGTACTTTCAAGATGGATGCAGAAAGCTGTCATCCTTGGGCCGCTTAGTGTCCTCAACACACGTGAGTGTATCGCCGGCCTGTCGCTGTGATTTTCTTGTGCCCTGCGGGCACACAGCTCACGGTCGTGAGACCTGGTCACTGGTAATCAGTGAGAATTCACTGGTTCTCTCAGTGAAATTCCGGCACTGGTATAATCAGTGATGTTCGCGGGTTTCTCAGTACCAGTAGTCATCTGATCGTACGCCTTATCGTCTGTCAGCTGGTTAGTTGTGACACTTATCACTCATCACTATTGTGGTAACAGTTGCAAAATTATCTTTTAAAACCCGCACTTAACTATCAGAAAAATAAATGAATACCGGGCTGCAATATAATGGGATATAATATGTAGCGCCTAATAGTAGGAAGGTCGTTATGTCAACGTGTCGTGTCGCTCAAACTCAAACCTAAGCGGCCAGTGGCCTTCCCGCTTTCAAGCGAAAGATATATCCCCTGCTTATTGCAACCAGACGCCAAATATTCACAACACAAATACTAGTACACAATAAAGTTCGTTTTACTTGATAAATGCCAAGAACTGACCGGCGACGGGCCCGTACCAGCCGACTGGAGGTTCATGTCTTGCCTGCATGGAGCGCTATATCACTGGTTCAATCTATCATTTGGAATCACTGGTATATTCAGTAACGCTATTTTAATTGAGTCACTTACTGATCCACCCAGTCAATGTGAGAAGATCACTGGTTCACATTATCTAATTTTTTTCACTTATTTTTTGTATGGGTTTCTGAATGAATCTCACCTTCTTCTAGCCCGGCAATAATAGGCATCCTGAAACTGGAACTGGAACCGGGGGACTGGGTACTTAATGCTGCAACAAGAAACAGATTTATTTTCATGATTATAAAGCCGCCGAATATAATACCATCAACGGGCTTTTCTGTTGATTCTATAAATCAAGTTAAAGATTGAGTAATATAAAGCCTAACTGTAGACCTTCAACGAAACCTTCAGCGAAACGTTTCGCTGGCCCCGACATTATCCAAAATCAACTTTATATTAGCGTATTACTTTCGTCTTAATTTTTTGAAATTCGTGCAACCAACTCCAACCCCTAAAAAATACCCCCTATGCGGCAAACAGTATGGAAGGGCCAGCAAAATATTTCGCCAGCCCCAACTCTGTCCAACATCAACTTTATATGGGCCTACTACTTTCGCCTTCATTTGTTTAAATTTGTGCAACCAACTCCAACCACTAGAAACTACCCCCTATGCGGCAAAAAGTATGGCGGGGCCAGCGAAACGTTTCGCCAGCCCCGACATTATCCAAAATCAACTGTATACGAGCGTATTATTCTCGTCTTAATTTTTTCAAATTTTTGCAACCAACTTCAACCCCTAAAAACTACCCCCTATGCAGCAAACCTCATGGCAGGGCCAGCAAAATATTTCGCTGGCCCCGCCATAATGTTTGGCGCCTAAGGGGTAGTTTTTAGGGGTTGACGCTGGTTGCGCAAATTTGAACAAATTAAGACGAAAATAATACGCTCATATAAAGTTCATTTTGGATAATGTCGGGGCCAGTTTCGCTGGCCCCGCCAGTGTTTTTTTGAGTTATCAGGTACTTCCGGTGTTGCACAAATTCTAATTTTGGTTGAACAAATTTGAACAAATTCTACAGTTCTGGTTCAGTTCGTATATCAGTCCTGGTGTTTTCTTTACGTGTACAGATTTAGGTAACTTTTAACAAATTTTTCAGGAAAGACGATTAATGCTTAAAAAGTTTTTAAAATCCAGAAATACGTTGTAAAATAAAGAAAATGGCATTTGTAGATAGGTCAAGTTCGTACATCAACACTGTTGACAAAGATTTGCTAATAAAGATGTTTTATAGTGTAATAAAGGTTATAATTAAGCTATGACTTCTCCCCATGGTAAAACATATTGATTATTATTTAAAATAATCAATGCCATAAATTCACAAAAATCCGCTCGAAAATAAATGAAAACGGAACTAGGACTAGAGGACTCTGCAGTTGAACCGTCGATATTTGAGACATCTTTCTTTAATGCCCTACGCATTCTCAATAATAAATAATTCTCAAGTAAGTATTTCTCATATTCAAATAATTAATAGATATAAAAATTTAGGAGTAAATCAAGAAATCTAATTATATGTATTTAAGATCAGTTTATATTTTAGTTGAAAATTCTGTTTTCAAATACAGGCTTACCTCTTATGAAAAAGTTAACTTATAAAAATATGAGATAAAAGCCTGAATATGTGAAAATTTCATGTTACGCAGAAATGATTGAAGTACACTCTGCATACACTCTTCTATTTAAATATGAAGTACTGCTTCGCATTCTAAACATATTTAGTGCTAGTAATTATTGAGGAAAATGAGCCTATTGAATTTTAAGTTTAAAGCTTAAATCTAACAGCCTCACATGGATATTTCTTTTGGACGTGAAAGTCGAAAGACATTAATCTTTATTTATTAATCTAATTCTTCTCATTCTTTTTCATAAACTCAATATAATCTGTAATAATAATAATTCTTAATACCTATTGGAAACACGAATTGAGTCCATTACAAATAAGTATGCATTAGTTAAAGTAAGGTAAGAAAGTGTATCTCAAAATGCTTTCAAAAAAAGGGAAAATAGGTGATTTAAAAAAAAAACGTAGGCGAATAAAAGGGGAATAGATTATTTTAAATTAAATTGTTGTTTATACCATAGTCAATTTGATATAAAAAGCTTCAAACTCTCAGGATCTCATGTAGAAATATGTTTCATTTTCAGAAAAATATTCAAATTTTCAACCCTTAAAGTGGAATTTTCAACGAAATAGTTGGATTTTCAAAAAAAATGGTTTAAACTAATCTTTATCATTAATAACCAAATAGTTAAACTTTGAAGCAGATGAGACGATGTTTCAACACCATAATTGAACTTTAAACTAAAGAGCAAGATTTTCAAGCAAAGAAGAAGTTTTTTATGAGACAATGGAGTTTTCAACAGAAAGGCTTATTTCAAGCCAAGATTGTTGATTTCTCTACCAACAGATATTAATTTTTAATTCAAAAGAACGAATTTACAACAAAAAAGTTTAATTTTCGACAAAAAAGTGACTTTACAAAATAGCTGTATTTTAAATGAAAATAATTAAATTTATAACGAAATATTTGAATCTATAACCATATAGTCTAATTTCCAATTTACAAGGATACATTTTCGACCGATTAATTGAAATAAAAAAATAAAATTCAACAAAAAGACGAATTTTTCAACAAAATATATAAATTTTTCACCTAATAGTTGAATTCACTATTGTTATTGTCATTAAAAATGTAGTTACCGTATTCGTATATAATATATATTATAGAATTTCAAACAAATATTTTACAATTAAAGATATTATTATAAAAATGAAAATAATTCTAATAAAAACTTTCTGTTTTACTGATATTGTCAAACAATTCCATAAACCGCAGGAGTAAATCAAGTAGTAATTGACTTTCTTTGAAAAATCAGCACTCCCTGCGAAATCGTTATAACATTTCAGCTGTAACACGTCTCAAGAACGTGAGATCTGTGGTTACAGTGTCCAATGCACTCAATACGATGATCCAGAAAAAGTATCATGTACGCTGAAGACATAGAGCGACTCAAGGACGACCACCTTCTGCATTTCTTCCTCATGTATCTTAGCATTTCTTTGACACGCAGGGATGCTTTTCAGGATATCAACCAGTGAAAGCTTGGCACCCACAACAGAATATGTCGGGTATAACCATCGCAACTCCCGTATAAGGTCTTTATAATTTTATTTCTTTTCATTCTCCTTGGGTGTAATTCTCTTGTCAGCTCGTGTCGAAAATTCGATAACGGACATAGTTCGTTTCTCGAAGTCAAGGCTAATGGCGTAAGAGTGACATAGATGCTGAGAAAGCTATTATCGGGAATGTTGTGGCCCAAACTGTGGCGACAGTATGCTAAAGTGAAAATGAAACAGTCTTGACACGCCAAAATGAAACCCTCCGTGCCAGAAAGTTTTTCTCGTGTGTGTTTTCTTGATCCGAGACTTTAGAAGTCAGTACTCCAGATGGATGATGTGTGATGTATTTTGCTCACCCCTTGTATTACAGTCCAGGCCAAGTATTTCAGCAGCCTCCTCCGCTGCTTTGTACGAATACGCTGATTTGCCCACTTCTTCGTGTTTTCTGCTGTGAAGACATTCAAGATTCAGTATCCCACGATCACTTTGACGGCGTGAGTTATAAAGCCGTGGAACAGAAGACTTAAGGTGCATGCTTTTTTTTATGTGCATAACCTTTCGTGACTCGATATCGAGGATCAGAACTCGTCCATTGTCCACGGCACCACTTCAAATAAATAGAGTAGTACCGGGGCGAACAAGCATGTTCACTACAGATACTTTGTTTCGCGCCGACGGTTTGGAATACCAAATCCGTCGGATAAGACGTTTGTATCTGCATCGGCGAATATCCTTCATAGATATCACGTCCTGAATGCGGGGCTCTGCGGCACACCCATGTATGTGTAGGTCGCTCCGGCTCCAAGGTTTCGTATAGTGCTTCTGTCGACGAGGTCAGTGTCTTCGGGGATTCCATTTGGTTTTCCTCGCTTCAAATGAATCTTGGCGCATTTTTCTAACCCAAACTCCATTTCAATCTCACGAGTAACATTCGATTTCTAAGTTTGCCGCAGAAGTACCCTCCGGAGTAGCGAAGTACGAGAGGCAGTCGCTCTAATGTGAGGCAAAAGAGTAGAGGACTCATTGTGTCGCCCTGAAATACGCATTTCTGAAAAATGTCGTTATTAGTTGTCACAGAGCTTCAATCTTTCCAACTGATAGATCATAATTCTATGGAAGGTTGAATCGAAAGCTTTCGGGTAGTGAATCCAGGCCATAGATAGGTAGCGCTGGTAGAATGCTGTGTCTTTGCACACACATCTATCTATGAGCAGGTTCTCCCGACATCCTGCTACGCTTTTCTTTGAGCCGTGTTGTTCGTACATCTCTCGCCACACAGGTCCGATCGTCCGAACAATCCTAACATTTAGGATGACTGTCAAGATCTTATACAGCGTGTTCAGACAAATTATTGGCCTGTAATTCTTAGGCTCAACTAAATTGCCTATCTTCGGCAGAAGCACCGTGCGCCATTCAACTACCCACTCTGAAATAGGCTCTTCCGACTTTAGATACAAGGTGATAATGCCGGCCAGATGCTGGTGGTTTGGGAGACACTTTTTTCACCAGAAGGTCTTGATACCATCTACTCCAGGAGCGGAACAGTTCTACATGCCTTTTGATACTTTGTCACCTTCTCGGTTGTGATAGGTGGGTACTCCTCCTTATGTATTACGAGAGCACTGCAGAGCACCTACAAGCTATTTATGTTCTTTGAGTCTTATTTCTGTGGATCCCTACAATGTCTCGGACAACAATGACGACTACCCTGGAGTTGGGTGAGCCAATCAAGACAGAGAGAGTGCGAAGGACCGGCTGAATCGCAATACCATATGAGCTAAGGTTTGCTTTCCTTAAATCGCTCGAATTGAAGTCGGGCGCGGGGGTTTCATTTTGGTGTGTCAAGACGGTGTCATTTCCACTTTAGCACACCGTCGCCACATTTTGAGCCAAGACATTCCCGATGATAGCTGCAGAGCGTGTCATGCGCACCCCGAGCATCAAGGAAACATTCTATGTAGTTGCTCATCTCTTGCGGGAACGACGTACATCCAAAGACACAATGAAGCACTAAGAGTGCTTTATTACCATCTCTGTCACTCTTACGACATGAGCTCTGATGATGCTCGGCTAAACGCTCCTAGGGAAACAGAGCCAATTGGCGAAAATGATAAGTGCTGTATCTACTGGAACTTCATATTCTTGACCATGTTCGTTGTCAAATTTTCGGCACCATCCGATAAGAACATTACAGCCAAGGAGACTGGAAGAAAACTTGATGGAGTCAAGCTTCTACTGTTTAATAGCCTGAACAGCATCCCTGCTTGTCAACGTCCCTGCTATGGCATTTCCGGAGAAAATGCAGGTGCGGTCGTCATTTGGTTGCTTCGTATCCTCAGGGTGCACAAGACTTTTTCCGGTTCGTCGAATTGAGTCCATCGTACACTGTAACCATCTTTCTCACGGTCGTGAGACGTGTTTATAGCTGAAACGTTACTGCGATTTCGCCGGGAGCGGGTGTAGAATGGCCTCCGCTTCCAGTGAAATCCTGCGGTTGTCCTTATGACAAACTTTTAAATATATACACCGCTTTTCCCATGTTAAAGTTTCCCTTTTCCCTCGTTGAGAGATGGCAAGAGGGAAACTTTAAAATTGGATATCTTGTATACAGGATATGTGTTTCTTTAATTAATTAAAAATAAACGTTGCGGTCTTTCAGAATGTTCTCCAACCTAGTGTTATTTTTGTTTTGCAAAGTACTTGTATGGCCCACTTTAGCAATATGTATATTATCTGATTTGTATGACTTATTTTTTGTATGGGTTTCTAAATGAATCTTACCAGGTCGTTGTATACTACCAGAAATCTGAGCAAGAAGAGACATCATGGAACTGGAGCCGGGACCACTGGGCGATGTAGGCATTTCTGCAACAAGAAATAGATTTATTTTTATGATTATAGAGCCGCTGAATCTAATACCATCAACCGGCTTTTTTGTCGGGTTTATAAATCAAGTTAAAAATTGAGTAATATTGAGCTTGACTGTAGGCCTAGAACATCCTTAAAGATGATATCAATTAAACACAACATAGCCGCGTATAAATTTTTAAAATATTTTACATTTTTTTATCTAAAATCATTCATAAAATAAAGAAAAATAGGTAACCGCAAAAAGTATGGTTTTTTATCTGCATTGGAAATTGCATTAATTTAATGATATACTTTTTTGAAATGCTTATTATTTGCTAAATGCTAAATGTTTATTGTCAACGATATGTCCCTAAGGATTTAGAAATTAGTTATTTTCAGTTGAATACGCCGGAAGAAAGAAGTTTTTGAATCCAAAAAGTGCCAAAGAGTGCAAGTTTTTGACGAACAACGTGACAAATCGCTGCCCAATCCCACAAAACCCTTTTCATTCGTTTACTGGTTTATAAAAAATTAATTACATTTTTTGAAAATTGTGTTAGTATTGAGCTTTTAGTGGGTAGTTGCTTAATGTTTTCTACATATTTCACAAGGACTATAAATATATAGTAAGACACGGTACACTTGAATAGTAAAAAAATTTATTTTTTATTTTTGTTATGAAATTGTAACGTCCCGCGACTTTTTTTAATAATGATAACTAATTATGAATAATATATTATAACTACATAACATTTATATTCAATAATAAAACAACAAGCTGAAAGATCATATCATATATCCAATTATTATTGTCAAAATCATATTATAAATAAACCTAATATTGTTAAGATCATTCGCGAAGATCAGATTTGTAACGAACAACGCAATAGACCAAGATGTGCTGTACGCATGAACTTTCGCACAAAAAAACAGGCACATGACAATCAAAAACACATAAATTAATCAACAAGGTAACCAGAAAAGCTAGCTGCATTTTCAATCCCATAGGCTTACAAAATGCTGGTACCTACAGCACTTACATAGCTCAGTAAACAAAAATAAGCGATACACATAAAAATCTCGTATATTCAACAAAACGAGCGGGCACACAATAATTAAAGAAGCATAAATTAATCAACGAAGCAATCGTAAAAACTAGCCACATCTTCAATCCTATACATTTTTAAATGCTGGTACGTACAGCACATATACAACTCAGTAGACTACAATGTGCGCGCTACATAAAATGTGCAGAACTAACACAGCCAGCAAACAAACATTAATTGAAGAGCTATAAATTAATCAGCAAGCCAACCTTAAAAACAGACTAGATTTCAGTCCCAAACGTTTACAAAATGCTGGTACCTATATTATTCAACTACATGATTTAAGCATCTTGACCTACTTATGCGTATGCCAAGGACACCAGCATCTTGGATACAAAAGCAATAAATATCTCAATCAAGATGACAGCTGTAGGAGGGTGAGCCTCTCACAAATAACACACGCAAACTTTATGCCCTTCTACGCATTAGAATATCTCAGCCTTTGTCATCTAGGAAGGGATACCATATATTTTGGTAACTGCCCCATTCTCCATATTTGGGCACATCAGGATTCCTCATCGCTGATTGGCTATCCTATTAATTACTCCTTTGGACTAGGAAGGGATAATGCATATTATCTACTGCAACACTTTCCGTATATGGGCATACATATAATCCTCAATGCCCATTGGATAATTAAACCCCTACCACTCTTCTACATAATTAATTATCAATGCTGATTGGATGCAAGATGAATCCCTACTTCTAATAGCAGTCACCCCCACGAGAATAAATTAATCAACAAGGTAACCAGAAAAGCTAGCTGCATTTTCAATCCCATACGCTTACAAAATGCTGGTACCTATAGCACTTACATAGCTCAGCAAACGAAAATAAGTAATACTGTAACCATCTTTCTCACGGTCGTGAGACGTGTTTATAGCTAAAACGTTACTGCGATTTCGCAGGGAGCGGGTGTAGAATGGCACCCGCTTCCAGTGAAATCCCGCGGTTGTCCTTATGAAAAACTTTTAAATATATACACCGCGTTTCCCATTTTAAAATTTCCCTTTTTCCTCGTCGAGATATGGCAAAAGGGAAACTTTAAAAGGGGATATCTTTTATACAGGATATGTGTTTCTTTAATTAATTAAAAAGAAACGTTGCGGTACTTAAGAATGTTCTCCAACCTGGAGTTATTTTTGTTTTGCAAAGTACTTGTATGGCCTACTTCAGCAATATGTATATTATCTGATTTGTATCACTTATTTTTTGTATGGGTTTCTAAATGAATCTTACCAGGTCGTTGTGTACTACCAGAATGCCCAGGAAGAATTGACATCCTGGAACTGGAGCCGGAACCACTGGACGTTGGAGGCATGTCTGCAATAAGAAATAGATTTATTTTTAAGATTATAGAGCCACTGAATATAATACCATCAACCGGCTTTTCTGTCGGTTTTATAAATCAAGTTAAAGATTGAGTAATATTGAGCTTGACTATAGACCTAGAACATCCTTAAAGATGATATCAATTAAACACAACATAGCCGCGTATAAATTTTTAAAATATTTTACATTTTTTTATCTAAAATGATTCATCAAATAAAGAAAAATAGGTAACCGCAAAAAGTATGGTTTTTTATCTGCATTGGAAATTGCATTAATTTAATGATATACTTTTTTGAAATGCTTATTGTTTGCTAAATGCTAAATTTTTATTGTCAACGATATGTCCCTAAGGATCTAGAAATTAGTTATTTTCAGTTGATTACGCCGAAATAACGAAGTTTTTAAATCCAAAAAGTGCCAAAGAGTGCATTTGTTAATTAAGCTTGTTTAAACAAGTATCAATTTTTATTTGGTGACCAAATATAAATACTTTGGTTTCATTTTCATGTACTAAATGATCGATTGCGTAGAATTTTTTTTATTTATTTCTTCATTTATACCAGATATGGATAATTGTTCGTAAAATTTATTAATAAATTACAAATTATTCATTAAATTTCATTACTCCAACAAAATAGCTCTTTTTATTCATACACTGTAGAAGTTGTTGACGAACAACGTGAAAAATCGCTGCCCAACCCCACAAAACCATTTTCATTCGCTTACTGGTTTATAAAAAATTAATTACATTTTTTGAAATTTATGTTGGTACTGAGCTTTTAGTGGGTAGTTGCTTAATGTTTTCTAGATATTTCACAAGGAATATAAATATATAGTAAAAAACGGTACACTTGAAAAGTAAAAAAATTTATTTTTTATTTTTGTTATGAAATAAACAAATAATTAAAATTCTTTACAAGAATCAGCCATGAGAGTTCGATGCGAAATTTTATTATAAAACTGAAGTCTGTTTTGCTTAAATGCCCAGAAACTTTGAGTTTTTGCTTCTGATTAGGGAATTATAATTTTTTCAAAATTATTTTCAGTTTTTTGACAGTTCGCACCATTTTTTTAGTATTTTAAATCAATACATCGTTATTAAAAAAATTTCAAGGCAAAATATAGAAAAGTGGAAGATCTTTTTTTACAAGTTTTTTTTTATTTATTATTGAAACAATGAGCAGGAAATATTGTGTATTAAATATTGTATACTATATTGAATATTAATTTAAAATTTTAAATAATAATTTATGTCTTATTACTAATCGGAAGCAACATATTATATAAATACGCTTTATTTTACCAAGATTTCAAATCTAAGAACTCGTAATTTAGAATTATTCAATCAAAAATTTTTAAGTTTATTTACATAGGAGTGACAAATGTGATACATTTTGTGAGTTATAATTATAATTAGTTATAATTTGTTAGTTGGTTCAATAACATGTATACTAATATGACACAAAATAGGAAAACCTTGGAAGTAAATGTATTTTTGCCGATCCAACGTTATCTTTGTCAAGGTTTTAATTTTTACTTGACTTTAGAATCATTTAGAGTTACAGCTAACATAATGTACAAAATGCTATCATTAAAATTAATCATTTTTTCTGAAATAATAAAAGGGTTATGAGAATGTGTTCGTTAAAGCCGAAGGAGCTTTAACAAAAGGCGAATTCTATAGAAAAAAGTTTATTTTTCAACTCAAACATGAATTTTTAACCCAAGATGATGAATTTTCTACAAAGCAGTTGAATTTTTCAATTGAAGAGAAAAAAATGTTTTTTTTTGTTTGTAAAAAGCGGATTTGTAGAGCTCACTTCGAAAACGGCAAAAACTGCAACTATTTTTCATAAAAAAAAGATTGATTATTTATCTGTAAAACTTACCAAAAAAGCAACCTCGCAAGCAAACGTTCATTGGACAGCCATGAATACAGATTTCTGAATTGCTGGTAATTCCTAACTGAAAACGAATCATTTATTTTCATATTAACATTTTTCACCTAAAAATTAAGTTTTCAATGTGAAAAAACGATAAGGAATATTTTTGTATACTCACACGGCAGTCGTCCAAGCAGGAATTAAGTTGATCACGCTCAAAGCCATGATTATCCTCAGGAAGAACAGAAGTATTAATTAGATTTATGTGAGCATGAATATTGTAGATATCGATTATTTTATAATTTAATTATTTACTATTCAGCGGGCAGACATTTTTTACTTTTATCAATGAAAAAACTGCCTTTGTGGGAGAGCAAATTAATGATTTTATATGAGCATTAAGGAAGCAAACAATTGTTATGTATAAGATACTTTAAGAAGGTTATGAATAATTGTGAAAAATACAATTATTAAATTTAAACTCACCTGACCGGGACCGGGAATGGCAGAGGGAAATGAAGTTGCCATTGCTATAGAAATAAAATATACCTCAATTATTTTAGGGTATTATCTTTAGATTAGGAATTTTCTACGACTCTTCCAGAAAATTTTAACAATTCAGAACTAATTGTATTATTGATATTGTTAATCACTGAACCATGAATCTGATTAATGGTTTCAAAAGTCAATGAAAAAAATGTCATCCAGATTTTATAAGATCGATCGATCTACCTTACATATATGAGATACAAGAAAAGCTATTGGTGTTTAAAAACTTCCAGAGGTCGTATATCCTAATCGATTTAGAAATTTATTTTTGTTCAAATTCAAGCTAATCAATTTTCAAAGAGGATTATTGGGGCTTATTTTTCAAACAAAATTTCATTAACTCGTAATTTGAGTTAAAAAATAACAAACAACCACAGTTTTTTGTATCAGTAATACATACTTTGTTCTGTTTTTTTTTCAAAAACATATAAAATTAGTAATAATTAATTATGACAAAAAATTGAAAGAGGAAAATTTTGATTGTTATAACAAAATTCGCTTATATGGCATTCCTGAACATATAAACTTTTTATTTTCCACGAAATCTTTTCCTTTCATCTCAAGGATAATAACTCGACACAAGACATTGTCATTTGATAATAGTTGATATTGTTGTAAACGGGTTTGATTATTAAAATGCGGTTAACATTCAAGCACGAAAACCAACATTTCCAAAAAACAGTAAAATTCAACCAAAAAAGATAAATTTTCAAGAATAGTTGAGTTTTCAATTAATAAATACTTTTCAGTCAACAGAGGAAACAAAATTTAAAGTTTCTTAAGTTTTGACTTCATCCTTCATGGGCTTTTCTTCTGTTTCATTCACATAAATAAAAATTCATTCCCTATAACAAACATTTTTCAGCAAACATAAAATATCATTCATTTCGTTCACGGAAACTACCCTTTATAGGTTAGGTTTGCCAATTTAAACGAAAACTTGTATTCAATTTATTTATCTCTATGAACGACTGAAATAAAAGTTAATTGTACTATTTAGTTCGATTTAATACAGAAAATACTATAAAATAAGCCATATTACTATAAAAAGACACATTTCTTTGCTGTTCCACAATAGGGACATGCATTAGGGAACACCGGTACAAGAGTCCAAAAGTTGTTTCATAATAGGTACATAAAGGTCGTTCCGCTTTTTCATAAATATAATAACTTTGCTTGGAATAAATGAAACTTTTAATTGGCGTTTCGCATTCAGAAAATATCAGCACATTCATTGATATAAACATTTTGAAAATATATTATTCTATCGTTCAACAATTAAGGGGAATCTCAAAACACCCTCAAAATTTTCCTCATGATAGGTACCTTTTCCTTATGTTTATTGTAAATAAGAGAAATTATATTTACACACTATACCCAAAGTATACTAAATTATGGACTTCGACGATTTTTATCTATTTATATTAGTTATTTTTTGTAAATCTTGTATTTGTTTGCATTGTATGTATATTGTAAATGAGAGAAATTAGATTTAGGCAGTACACCCAAAAGTATACTGCAATATAGAATTATACGATTTTTATACATATTTATTGGTTATTTTTTATTAATAAAATATGTATTGTTCACAAAATAAATTATTTATTATTATTACCTTCTTTAAATAGTAATTAATCTAGTAATTTAAAATTTTTTATGGATTTGAATTTCGCGGCCCTCAAGCTTAGTTCCTCCCCGAAACTGTAGGAGCGCTGAAACTCATGTACGGAAAAATACATTGGGCTCTTATGGCACCTTCCACTCTCTTTAATACTCTCATATATATATATATAATACACTGGATGCAGGATTAAATGGAACGATCTGTGCCAACTTGAAGTCTTCGGAACCGCCATTTTTTAGGGTTGTTTTGGTTCGGGACGGATCGGGATATGCGGGAGATTCAAATGTAGTATGGAAGAGAACTCAAAAATATTAATAAAAATCATGTAAAATTCAGTTTATTGTCACTGAGTCAATCAACTAAAACTGGAAACTAAATAAAACTTAATAGAAAGTAATTACATAAATAAAATTAATCGAACAGTACCAAAAAAGGAAAGTCGATGGGATTTTAAATTGGTGGAATACACATTTTTTAAACACGTGGTTTAAAATATTTTTTTATTTTTTGTCTTGAAAAGTACAATAAAACTTTGAAGAATATTGCAATGAGATAATTTTAAATTAAGATGTGTACCTGATCACTATTACATCAAAGCTTCTATGTTTAAATTTTAAAGCAATATTAAAATATTAAAAGACAATAATGAAAAATCGTTATTAAACACCAAAAAACCTTAAGTTTGAAGTTTTTTTCAAATATATAGCAATTGATTAGACACCATATATATGCCATTTAACATTATCTCTTTTCAATATTCTCAATATTTGTCATCTTAGGTCGAAAAAGAACAATTTTCTGACTGCAAATAAAAATTGAACAATTGAGAAAGAATTAATCACGGTCATTGAACTTAAAAGATTCGAACTCTTGAAGATAAACTTTTTTTCTGTTGAAGTTACAAAGACCGAACTGCAAATTCGAGCACTCAAAGTTAAATTTAAAAAAATTTTTAACTTTCAAAATTCAACCTTGAAATTTCTTTAATTTAAACGCTTAATAATTGACGCGTATAAAATGGAAGAATTAATCAACAAATGTTCAAAATTATATCATTTCAAGCAACTCGAATTTTTCCTACAATTTATTGAAAATCCTACAAAAGTAAAAAAATTACCTTAAAATCATCCTGATTCTTTTTTGAAAATGTTATTAAATATTCTTTTAAAATTAACTAAAGAAATAAGAATTTTTTATTTATTTAAAACCTTTCAAAATGCTTGAAAAGTTTATAAATTTTGTGTTCGAAATTTTCAAACACCTGCATTCTGTCTACAATCTTTTTTGATTTTGCTCTTAATATTATTTTTTCAAAATTAAAAATCATTTTAAATCTTCTCAGCAAACTTAAAAATTATTTTGTTTTCTTAAAACCTTCAAAGATCCGAAAAGAGCTAAAAAATTATATTTCGAAATCTTCAAGAATCTAAATTTAGTTTTTTATTTCTCGAAATTTTGTCCAGATTTAAATTAAGTTTGGATCTTCACAAAACTTGTAAATATCTCTCAAACTAACTAAAATTTTGTCTAAATTGATAATTGTTCAATTGTTATTTGCGCATCAAAATTCAATAATTTCACTTACATATTGAAAATTTGTTAAATAGGACAATTAAAATTGTATGGAAAGTGAAATATTGCTGAATATCCCAAAAAAGTCTTTATTAATTAAAAAAATTCAAATTAAATGGTTAAAAATGGAAAATTTTAGATTTAAACAATATTTGAATAGGATTCGGAATTGAATAAGAGCGTTTGATAAAATTATAATTTTATTAATTTGAAATTATTTAAGAATTAAGAATAGTTTATGAAGTTTCATTCAGAAGTTCACATTTTTACACTACTCAGGCTTTTAAATTGAAAAATTTATATTTTTAACTTTAAAATCTGTTCAGAATCGTCTTGTAAAATCAATAATTGTTCAATTTTCAATAATAATGGTAAAAGTGAAAAATTATTTTTATTGTAGTTCCTTGTAGAAAATTATATATTACATATCCTACAAAAATTGACAGTGAAGTACAAGTCGAAACGTTGATGTGGATTGTAAAAGTGTATAGTTTGTATTTTTATTTTATTTTTTTTAATTTGCACATTTCTACAATAAACTACTAGTATATACAACAGAATTTTTAAGTACAGTTTCCCAATATTTCAACTTTGGTGAAATCTTGTATTTTTTTGTAAAGATTTGTAACATTCTACAATAATTTTACATACAATTAAAAGATTTTTATGCCGTCAAACACCCAAATTAAAAAATGTAAAATCCTGTAGTATTGTGTAATACCTTGTAGATTTTTACAACAAATTAAAACACATATTATCAATAAAAAGTTATACAAATTTTTGAATTTGTGGAAAGTTATACTTTATTGTTAATTTTTTTTGCTTTTTCAACAAAAAAGAATCAAATTTTTAATTAAAAACTAGCAGTTTTAGCTAAATTGCAGGTTTTATCAGAATTCATAATAATTCAATTGATAAATATTCTAAACAACGTGTTTACAAAATGTGTATTCCACCAATTTAAAATCCCATCGACTTTCCTTTTTTTTTTGTACTGTTCGATTATTTTTATTTATATAATTACTTTCTATCAAGTTTTATTTAGTTTCCAGTTTTCGTCGATTGACTCATTGACAATCAAATGAATTTTACATGATTTTTATTAATATTTTTGAGTTCTCTTCCATACTACATTTGAATCTCCCGCATATCCCGATCTGTCCCGAATGGCCCCGAACCAAAACAACCCTAAAAAATGGCGGCTCCGCAGCCTTCAAGTTGGCACAGATCGTTCCATTGAATCCTGCATCCAGTGTATTATATATATCAGTGTAGCAGGCGGCAATTTAGTTACAAAGTTTCTCTGCAGAGGCGCTCTCATCTTGGAGCATATCTCGCTATGGAGAAAATCGGAGGACAGGCGATCGCGAAATGGCGCTAGGTGAAATACATGGTGTGCGGTTTCCTTGTAGTACTTCGTGCATACGCGTATATCAAGTAATAACAGCCTCTACACGGTAGTGAAGGCACAATACTAAGCGAGGAAAAGTACTTACGCAGCGGATTTAATCAAAACTTGTAAATTATCAATATCATCTCGTGTGTGAAATAATGCACTTCTCAATTTCCAAGAGTTCAACTTGATTTGACATTTTTCCAGTTTCTCCAATCGAAATTTCGCGATAATTTGCGCATCACTTGATCTGAATATCATTTTTACGACAATTCCAGTACGCGAAACTATTGGACTGGAGGAACAAAATTGCGATCGAAATATTTCGCACTGCTGTCGATCGACTTTGTTGACAATCAGATAGCTGACCGGCCATACGGCTATTTTCCGTTAAGCAAAATTTCAAAGCAGACGCTGGTAACAAATCGCCTGCTAGAATTTGAGCAGATGAATTTCCATTTTCGTCGAACAATCTGATTCTTTAAATCATCCTGTTTTTCCTCAAGTCATATTTTCATAAAAGTATACAACCTTCGCATTCGAGTACTATTGAAAATAGTTATTGTACGTTTTCTACTCATTTGCTTCATCAGAAACAAGCATCAACAATTTTAAGCCCTATCACGTGTTTCTGTCACTAAAAGATTCCAAACGCCTTTTTGGACCTGTTAGTGACAAGGAAAAAGCACTGTCATTAAAAGGTGCACAGGTGTCACTAACCCATCCACTCGTATGAATCACACAAAAAATCAATAATTACTAACAAGCAATGCGTACATGGCTGCTATCATGCTTTTAGTATTAAAAAACAACTACTTCACATATACTTACAAAAAACTCGTGATTGAAGCGTATACAACAGTGAAAAGCTAAATCTTGTACTCTTGAAAACTAACAGTGTCACTAACTGGTGTCTTTACCTTATTTGTTTGAAAAAAATTAATTTTCAACCAAAAGAACAACGATTTTTGAACAAAATTGTTAAATTTCTAACTAACTAGTTTAATTTTTAACTAAAGAAATAAATTTTCAACTATAGAAGATAAATTTTCAACCAAAAATGAAATACTTTAATTTTTATTTGAAAGTTTAATATTCAAACGAAAAAGATTAGTTTTCAACCAAACAGTTGCATTTTTAACCAAAAAAGATTAAACATCCACAGTAACGGATGGATGAAGTTACTTCTTTAAGTAACGTAAGTGCAACGAGTTCATTTTTTTGCTATGTAACGTATCTGTAACGAAGTAATTTAAAAAACACAGCAATTACTTGAATGGCTCGAAGAATGTTGGCTACTCTGATAATAGGGCGTCATATCGTGAGGATAAGGCATCATAGCCTGATTATGGGGCAACAGACCCGGATGATGGGGGGGCATCATAGCCTGAGGATAGGGCATCATAGCCCATTGATGGGGCATCATACCCTGAGGATGGGGCATCGTAGCCTGATGATGGGGCGGAGGAAATGCAGGTTGATGCTCATCCGGCGAACTTAATTCTGTAAAAACAAATAGAAATGAATGAATTTTCAATATTGACACTGAGAAAAACATACGAAAGCAGTTGCAGTTTCATTTATTCAAGCTTATGTATTGTTACGCTGCAGATTTTCCAACGAACTCTCTTAAAATGAACCAGTGAAACCTCACTGATTTGCAGTGAAATCTCACTGGTTGAAACAGCGAGAAGTGTGTCACTGGCAATCAGTGAGAATTCACTGGTTCACTCAGTGAAATTCCGTTGCAAAATTCTCCTTTAATAACCGTACTTTACTAAAAAATTACGATAGATTTTCAAAAAATTTTTTTGCAATCTTTGCAAAAACTTTACAATTTCCAAAAACTTCAAAATTTCTGGATATTCCCAAAATTTCTGAAAAGTTTCAAATTTCTGAAAATTTATCAAAATTTTAAAAATTTGATAAATTTTCAAAAGTTTGATTAATGTTCAAAATGTTGATAAATTCCCAAGATTTCTGAAAATTTTCAAAAATTATCAATATTTCAAAAATTTTTTAAATTGTAGATTTTCAAAATTTTGATAAATTTCCAAATCTTCCAAAAAATGCGTAATTTTTTAAATTTTGATTAATTTCCGAAATTTCGAAAAATGAATAAATTTTCACAAATTTGATAAATTCACAAAATTTCAAAAATATGATAAATTTCAAAAATTTAAGGAATTTTCAAAATTTCCAACATTAAATGAATTTTTTAAAATTTTGATAAATTTGTACAAAAATGTTAATTTATCAAAATTTTCCAATTATATCAAAATTATGCTAAATTTCCAAAATCTTCCAAAAATTTTTAAATTTTGATTAATTTCCAAAATTTATAAAATTTGATAAATCTTTTAAAAACAATTGAAAATTTTCAAAATTTATTAAAATTTCAAACATTTGATTCATTTTTAAAATTTTGATTTTCAAAAATTTTCAAAATTTTGATAAATGTTCAATATCTTCCAAAAATTTCATAATTTTTTAAATTTTGATTTGATTTGCACGACTGTGTGAGGGTCCAAGTTTTTTTAATTTTTTGTTATACTCCACCTAGAGATAGGTTCACGCATGTTACATTGAACGCGATGCAAGAGGGTTTTGACTCCTAGCTAGATGAGACGGTAGCGCTTCGATTTTGTAACCGTAAAGGCTTAAATTTGGATTAATTTGCGAAATTTCAGAAAATTGATATATCTTTTTAAAAAATTCTGAAAAATTTCAAACATTTGATGAATTTTCAAAATTTTGATAAATTTCTTTAAAAAATTATATTTTGATCAACTTTCCAATTATATCAAAATGATAAACTTTCAAAATCATCAAAAAATTTTTAATTTTGATTATTTTCCAAAATTTCCAAAATTTGATAAATTTTGGAAAAAAATTCTAAAATTTGTCAAAATTTTCATTATTCCTTACCTGCAAGAGCAAAAACAATCGCGTGGTGAAATGTACTAACTTCTTTTGTTTCAGTCAGGTGTCGCACAGTGGAAAAAGAATGACTTTTTTGGACAAAAAAAATGAAAAAAAGCTGATAAGGATTTTAAGAGAGTTTTTGAGCCTGATTTTCAGATTAGGCTTTCAATTTTTTATAAATCAATTTTTTAAATTTCCAAGATTTTTCAAGATTTGGATAAATTTCCAAAGTTTCTGAAAATTTTCAAAATTTTAATGACTTTTTAAAATTTCTCAAATTCTCAAAATTTTGATAAATTTCAAAAATCTTCCACATATTTTAAAATGTTTAAAGTTTTGCTTAATTTTCAAAATTCTAAAAAATTTCGAAAATTTGATAAATCTTCAGAAATTTTCAAAATTCTAAAATGTTATCTTTTATAAGTATATAACAACAATTTAGAGCGTATGACACATGTTTTGCAACACCCACCTCTAAAGTTGACGTTTGCATGCTTCTAAATTGTGCCTAAAGGACCTTATTTGAGCAGACTGTGTGCGAATAATTTTCGCGCATGCGCAGTTTGAAGATGGCTTACTTTAGGCACTGGTGAAAAAGCTGCGCATGCGCACTTTCGAGTTGAGGTACTTTAGACACTGGCATAGGTAACTTTAAACACTGGTGGTGGTATCTTCTTGAAATAAATTTAGATTTAACTTGAACACATGTTTTAATGATAGTAATTTTGTGTTTAGGGTTTCGTAGGGGGGGGGGCTCCTCTCTAGTGCGGAAGAGTAGAGACGCCAATATTTTTTTTAAATAATTTTTTTCCCAACAAATTTTTTTCTCAAAAATTTTTTTCAACACTTTTTTCACAAAATTTTTTTCAAAAAAATTTTATCACATTTGTTTCCAAAATTTTTTTTTCAGAACATTTTTTTTTCAAACACTTGAAAAAATTTTTTTTTTAAAAGAATGTCTTTACTCCACTCTATGCAATATAAAACTAGTATTTTTCGTTACCTCCTCCTAGCAACTTTTTCGGATGGGCGGCGCACTTTTATCACAAATAACTATTAGTCAATAAACCACTGGTTCGCACTGGTAAGCTCTCTTTCTCTCTTTTCGATTTTGTTCAGAGAAATTATGATTTGTACCAGTGTGCGAGGGTCCAAGTTTAAAAAATTTTTTGTATACTCAACCTATTGATAGGTTCACGCATGTTACATTGAACGTGATGCAAGAGTCTTTTGCCTCCTAACTAGATCAGGCGGTAGCGCTTCGATTTTGTAACCGGAAAGTCCGGGCTCAATTCCTGCTGCCGGAATTTGCAGCCAATGTTTTTAGCAATTTACTATTAGGTTTATTTAAATCAACCGAAAATATTCATTTTCAACGATATTTTTCATATAAAACAAATTTCTTATGTCCTTTTGTTGTTGTTAAAAAGGATCACTCATTACTGTAATTTTAAAATATGCATATTATGTTAATAATGGAAAATGAGTTTTATTCGTATTCTACTTTATATCATTTTCACCCTTTTTTCATCTCACGTACAAATAATAATTAGCAGAATTTAAATGTTCACTTGAAGGAAGAAGAATGAGAACTTTCTACAAAAAAAGATCATTTCTTGCAGTAAAAGTGGTAAGTGTTAACACAAACAAATTGTTCATATGAAGAAATAGTTAAAAATGAATATTTTGGATTAAATCAGATAAATTTAATAGTTAATTGCGATAAGAAAATTTTAATAAAAAAAATGGAAAAAAATTCAAGCAGCAGGATTCGAGCCGGGACTATGCGGTTACAAACTCGAAACCGCCTGATCAAACTGGGAGTTGAAAAACTCTCATATTGCGGTCCATGTAACATCGTTGTATTTTTAAAAGCCGTTTTTTTATAATAAGTGACAATCGCATCTTTCTACATTAGCATATCACAAGTTTGGTAATGACGTCAGCGATTAGAATAAACATATTTATCACCTGCAGTATGCGCATGCTGGGAATAATCAAATCCAAAATTAGAAGTCTCTGCTATCCTGACGTTTTTCACTGTTGGTGTTTCCTGTGTAACTGAAAAGAACAACAGGAATGTATCAAGTTTAATGAATCATCAATTTTGCTTCCTCATAGAGGAAGCTTTGTAATGGTAACATTTTCCAAAATTTTAAAATTCATTTAATCAAACCTTCCTCAGTTTAAAAATGTCTCATACAATGTATGAAGCTATTGTCCGGATGTGTGTGTGTGTGTGAATGCGTCTGTGTGGATGTGTTTGTGTCACGTTTTTTTGAACACGATAACTTGAGAACAGTTGCCGATAAATTGATGAAATTTGGAAGGTTTATTTTCCTTACTAATATCTTGAAACTGACCGCAGGATTTCTAAAAATATTTATTGCATTTATTCAGCACTCAATAATATTTTAAAAACCGTTTTTTTATAGTAAAACTTTTTTCATTAGCATAATTCGAGACGAATCTACTGACATATAATATTAATACATTTGATCAAAGTGTAGGTGTCACAGGAATGTCAAAGGATCTTCCATCCTCCCTACTCTTCGAGTCCTAGAAGCAGGGGCCTGTCCGTTTGGTACCCCTGACCAATCAAGGTCTATTATAATAATGATGTCCTGCTATATAGTTCAGGCACAATAAAAAGTATTTAAAAGTGATTTTTCTGAACAGTTACAAGATTGGCGATCCTGCCAGGATAGGAGTGCACGATCTTGTCTCTACGGAGCAATTTCGAGATCAAACGACCCTATCTTTGGAAGACTATCTGGAAAACGGAAATCACTACGGTGGTTAAAATCGAGAAACTCTGGACTGTTACTACGGTGCAGCCCGACAACCAGGAAGCAGAATTTGCAGTGGCTACGAAATCTCTACGGTGGTTAATATCGAGGGATAAATCCAAGACTCCGGACTGTTACTATGGTGCAGCCCGACAACCAGGAAGCAGAGTTTCAACAAAGAAAAAGTAAGCGACTTTTTAGAAAATCAGATAGAAAAGTTTTGCTTAGGCGACGGTATAGTGTCAGCATAGCACGACCCCGTAAGCGCAGACTTGATTTTTGAAAAGTAAATGATTTAGAAAATAAGCTAGAAAATTTGTGCTCAGACGCTGTTGTACTTTTGTAATGAGATCCTGCAAGTGCAGTGCTTAAAATCAAAATAAAATATCATATTGTTACGCGATCGCGACACTTACACCCGACAATCGCAATCAGGTTTAAAGCTGGCTTTCCACGCCTATAGGGAAAATTTAAGTAAACACTATCCCACACATACAGACACTTCCACAGATTCTGAAAGCTCCATATCTGAGCCGTGTACGACCGCTCCCACTATGGCTACGGAGGATTCGTCAAAACAAGATCACGATGTTCTAACACTGATCCTGGATAACCTTCAAATAATCTTTGAGGAACAGGACAGGTTTGAAACTAGCTTCATGACTTCAAACAAGGAAAACCTGAAGCGAGCGGGCGAAATCAGAAGTCTCGCGCAGTTTAACAATGCCTTGGTCACGGAGGATGAATCGAACGACCATTCACAGCATTCCAAGTCATCTGAAAAGGAAGCATCGTCGCCACAGCACTCCGAGTCGTCTGAAAAGGAATCTTCGCCAGACGACGAAACGCGCGATCGGGCTCAAACAGCGGGTGGTCCGGAGAGACCCTTCTCGCCGGGCGTTCCCACAAATTCCTTCGCACAGTGTAGTGATCAGTTTCAAAGTGGTCGGCCCATACATTCCGTCCCCCAGTGGTACTAGCCAACAGCCGGCACCCGCACATGAATCTCTGAGATCTAGCACAATAGGTGAACAGCCCCCAAGTTCCTCCGCGCAGGTCATTGACGAGCAATGTGTTCAGGTCCCAAATTCCTTCGCGCAGTATACTAACCGGCTGCCAGCACCCGCTCATCGCACTTTTCCCAGAAACAACATATTGCTACCAGCGACGCACCGAATGGAAAACGTTGAATCGCTTTCCCAGGCCAAAGAAATCATCCGCACGGTAGAGGTTCTAAACGGCCAAGATGATATTGGCGTACACGATTTCATTAATACCGTGAAACGTGCGAGGCTAAGATGTTCCCAACCTAGTTTACTACTGGAATACATTTTAACGGCGAAAATAAATGGAAGTGCTAAGAGAGTAATCCGACACTACCCTATAAGTAGCTACGACGATCTTTACAGCGCTTTAAAAACAAATATAGCTACTACAACCACTCTGGAAACGTGTCGTAGTAAACTTGAAACAATCAGGCAAAATCACGATTCAGTACAATTTTATGATCAAAAATCTAGAAGCGCGTATAATGAATTGATTTATACAATTCAATCAGAATATTCATCGGGGATAGAGCGGAAATTAGCTCTTCAAATGGAGGAAAAATCTGTCAGAAAGAGGTACTTATGAACTTAAGCGATGACATTAGCCATCAAGTGCGACCCTTAAAACCCAAAAGTTTGAAATAAGCTTTACAGGAAGCCCTGGAAGCAGAAGTGTGGTGCAGAGCATGTTCGCGAACGAAAGTTTTAATAACGCATCGACCAGTACAACCAAGTGTTCTTAGACTACCCATGAGGAACATACCGGTACCTGCGGCCCGAAATCAAGATTCAGAAATGCGAAATCAACCCTCTGATAGTCCGAACCACGGACTACCTTCAAAACATAGGATGCAAATGACTTGTAACTTTCGTAAGAAAGCGGGCCATTTGGAGAAAAAATGCTATGCGAAATCAAAGCAACAGGGTTTTCGCAATGCAACATCTCAGAGAAAACCGCCAGAAATCAGAAATATACAGGAGATGGAAGATCTACAAGACCCATTAGATAGTTACGAAGTGACACTACAGGAACATGACGAAATCGAACGCTACGAAGAATCTGCAGAGTTTCTGCAATAATTGGACGACTGCAATCCATACATGGAAAGCATTCTGATGGACACACCTATAAATTACTAGTAGATTCAGGAGCCTCTATTAACCTCATTAAACATTCTGAAGTACCCATGGAAAGAACACCATTTGAGATGAGAAAACGTTTTGCCATGGGAAGATATATTTATTATTCTTATCAAGCAGTAAGAATACCATACTTAGGGAAGTTGCATTTATTTCACATAATTGATAATGATTTTCCCTTACCAGAAGAAGGTATCATCGGTCGACAATTCTTTAAGGCATTTGATAAATATCATATAACTAAAGATTTGCTTTAACTTGATAATAAGAAATTACCCCTTTATGAGGACGAAACATTTGTTTCGGGAAACATAGCACAGATAACTCGGATCAAAGTTGTAGAAAAGGATCAAGATGTCTATATAGAAAATCACGACTCACTCCCCGATGGCGTTTACAAAATCGAGAACCCAGAATTAGTTATACCCTTATATAATTATGGGCAAAAACCCTTAAAAATACCAAGCAGTTTGGAGTATGATAAAATAGATCAAATTAAAGAAACAAGTAGAGTCAGTGTCACTAGTTCAGAAGGAAATCAGGCAAAACGGATACAAGATCTATTGAAGAAAACGAGATTGGACCACGTAGAAAAAAAAGAACGTCCTTATTTATAGAAAATGGTAGCAGGACACAGTGACATTTTTAACCTTGAAGGAGACCCTTTTCCGTGTACCGATTTAGTAGAACATGAAATAATTTTGAAAACCGGCAAGATAGTAAATGTTAAATCTGATCGTCCTCCCCAATGTCACATTTAATTCGCCGATTTCGGTGGTCCCAAAAAAGGAAGACGCATCTTGCAAGAAGAAAGGGCGCATAGTAATCGATTTTCGAAAGATAAACGAGGACACGGAACAAGATGCATATCCGTTACCTATCATCTAGGACATTTTAGATCAATTAGGAGATGCAAAATTCTTTTCTGCCTCCGACCTCAGCTTAGGGTTTCACCAAATCCCAAAGAGTGGAACATCAAAGAAATACACGGCTTTCTCGACATCTGAATAATGTCATTTTGAATTTAATAAATTACCATTTGGTCTCAAAAATGGGCCTGCAACGTTTCAAAGGATGATGGACAACGCCTTGAGGGCATTAGTAGGAATTCCATGTTTTGTTTATCTCGATGACATTGTCGTATTTGGGTCAACCTTAAAAGAGCATAATGAGAATTTAATAAAGTTATTTGAAAGACTAAGAAAAACAGGGGTAAAACTAGAGCCCGATAAGTGCGAGTATCTACGTCCGGAACTCGAATATTTGGGACATCTCATAACCAAGGACGGTGTGAAGCCTAACCCTGCAAAAATAAAACCGGTGCGTGATTTCAAATCGCCACAGAATGTCACCCAAGTTCAGAGTTTTTTGGGACTCGCAGGGTACTATAGGAAGTTCATACAAAATTTCTCACAAATTTGTAAACCGCTCACAATTCTAACCCAAAAGGAAACACCTTTGGACTGGACAAAAAAAATTGCCAAGAATCTTTTGATAAAATAAAAGGATTATTATGTTCAGCACCGGTTTTGAGATTTCCGGACTACAAGGAGAAATTCACATTAACAACAGACGCATCTTATTATGGATTAGGAGCAGTACTATCCCAGAACGGCCACCCTTGTTGCTATATATCAAGAACGTTGAAAAAAGCCGATATCTATTGAGAAGAAAGTTCACAATCCAAACGGACGATCAAGCATTAATATGGTTACACAACTTGAAGGATGCTTCTTCACGATTGATAAGATGGAGATCACGTTTGGCGGACTATCAATACATCATTGAACACGTAAAAGGAAAGGAGAATAAAGCTGCGGACTCTCTATCCAGACTATTACCTATTCAAAAAGACCACCCCCTACAAAATACGCCACCGGAATTGGATTCTCAGGATGAAATAGACATAGTAGGAGCCGAAACGTCCACGGAAAGAGAAGAGTCACCAGCCTCAGATATAGCTAATGCTTCTAACGACCGTCCCCCACGACGTATGGATGCAGACCAACTTATCTCAGATGAGGAAGGATTAACGATTTAACGACAAACGAACTAGAATACATGCGAATCAACTGATGCCCTATTACCATTGATGTGTCAGATGATAGCCCTAATCTTAGTATGGATATTGAAGATCATCTCGGCTGAGGTCTTCACAACTGACCTAACCGGGGTAACTATTTATTCGGAAGAATTAGGGCAGGCTCAACTCTATCACGATACCTGGAATATGATACTAGGAGTAGAGACCAACGAAATAGACGAGCGATATGATTCATTGCAACACATTTTCGCATCCGTGTCAAATCAATGTGATGACTGTTTAGAACAATTTGAGCTGAACTTAATAAAATCAAGAACACAGCGTTTAAACAATCAGAAAAATCTTTTAAACAAACTTCTAGGTAAAGCGCGAGCTAGAAGGGGGGTTTTTCACTTCATAGGCGATGTATCGAAAACACTTTTTGGTACTCTAAGTGAAAACGATATGAAATATATCAACGAAGAGCTAGATAAACTGTTCAATGACAACAAAGTGATGTCACAAAGTATTTCTAACCAAACTAAGATAATAAAAGTATTGTTGAATTCAGCCTCTACCGATTTCAAGACACTTGAAATACACAGTCGAGAAAATAATAATCGTATCAATCAAATAGTTAACGGAACCAACAGAAATACTAAAAATATAGTCATCTCAAACCAAATGACGAATTGCATGATGATAGTTGATGAATTGTGTGAAGACATCAACTTACTGATAGATGCGATAAATGACGGAAAAACGGAATAGTTCATCCTCAGCTCCTAGCACCAGCAATCCTGATACTTGAGATGAAAGAATTCGAAGAAAAGTTCAACGTCTAATACACCTTCCCTTCAAAACAGACAAACTTCCAGCATATCACCGACATCTCGACAGTCAACGTGGCTATCACAAAGAATAGATTTGTTTATTCCATCCACATTCCTATCCCAGAAACCGAAATCTATGAAATTAAACACTTAATTCCTATTCCCAAACAAATTGGTTCAGTTTTCCTTGCCATAATTCCTGACTGCGAATACCTATTGATGGTACAGGGGCACACTACATACGTACCTACCGATAAAACAATATTAGAACTATGTAAAAATTATGATCAGATGAAAATTTGTAAACGAACGCAACCCACATATTTAATGTCAGAAACTAATAGCTGCGAGAATAGAATATTAAGGATGAATGTAAACACTTGAATCAAGGATGAGTGCAAATATTCCCCCTTTGTATACCATTAAGCCATTTCCCTTTCGGGGTAGGCGTGACACTACCCAATTCGGGTAGTGTTTCTAGGTTGATAACTTGTAGTAAATAACTACAAGTGTGGGCTCACCACACCCACGATGTGCCAACAGCACTCAGTTTTCTCGAATGGTCACCCATCCAAGTGCTAACCGCGCCCAACGCTGCTTAACTTCAGTGATCTGACGAGAACTGGTTTTTTCAGCGTGGTATGGCTGTATTTAAATTCCTTTAAAATTATGAATATCGCTTTTATACCACTTATGAGTGGATACATTTGAGTACCCCACGAACCACTAGAGGTTGATGCATTGTGTGAAACAGGTCATGGTAAAATTAAACTCCAGGGCCCTACGAAGATTGTGAGCAAAGACAAATGTATATTGAACGGATTAAATATTATATTAAAATTAAGCTCTAACGACACACTAATAAGAGAAATAAGCTATAGGAAAAATATATCATTACCGTATACTGACAAACAATTAGATTCTATAAAAGACAAACTAATACCGTTGACACAAGAAATTAGGCTTCTGAATTTGAATAATTTAATACAATTAGTCGACGACATCGAAAATGCAATAGATAAGGTCACTAGAGACAGAAGAACGCGAACCTGGACTGAAAAGGCCACCAGTTGGCTGCAATACTTAGGATATATAGTAATTGCTGCAATCATAGTTTTTATGTGTTACAAATGTGGAATCATCGCCCGACTTCGTGAATGCATTCCTAAAAAGATTTAAAAAAAAAAAATTTTTAATAAAAAAAAAAACCAGGTCACCGCAACACCAACAGTGCATTACACCGTCGCTCCTACTGCACCTACTGCAGAGATAAAAGATGTAGATCGTAGAATTAGGACTACTAATGTTAAAATAAAAGCTAGCAAAAAGGTTTAGAGACTTAACCGAATCTAAGAAGGGGATTGTAACAGGAATGTCAAAGGATGTTCCATCCTCCCTACTCTTCGAGTCCTAGAAGCAGGGGCCCGTTGCCACTGCTTCCCTTGTACGGGGCAGACAGTCCGTTTGGTACCCCTGACCGACAAAGGTCTTTTTTAATAAAGAAGTCCTGCAATATAGTTCAGGCACAATAAAAAGTATTTAAAAGTGATTGTTCTGACCCGATACATAGGGAAGTTATGGTAATGTATATATTTTGAAAATCGGTTTTTTATAGTAAAACTTTTTTCATTACTATAATCCAAAGTTGATTCACGAACAGGAAAAATGTGTTGATTCGAGTCGAATCGATTGACCTATAATATTAATACACTTTATTGAAGATTAAGGAAGTTGTGCTCATTTATAATATTTGAATCATCTGTTTCAAACAATTCAATGGATGTCAACAAATTGAAGGACCTTTAAGACATATGTGTAACTGAAATTTTAAGTACCGGAAACTGCTACTAATTTTAATTTTAAATTTGGGACTTAAGTTTTTTTAAAACACCCTGTCTCCCAAACCGTTCATTAAATTTTAACGACTTTTTTAGGTTTAGCGTATCATTTATAAACATTTTTAATGGAATTTAAAAACAAAAAACTGCCTACCAAAGAGTGAATAATAACACATTTGTAGACCTTTCTGGGAGCACAAATTTTGTGAATTCATCTTTTTTCGTATTTTGCATAGTATGATTTTTTCATATCGTGCATTGCTTCACTTAAAAGCTTCATTTTCGATTGATTTTTTAAATTTTGTAAATGATACTCTATAACTCTGATAATTCTCTTTTAATCGAAAAAAGTCATTAGGATCAATTGTTTGGCTTTCTGAGTTCTACGAATAGCCATACATAAAATGTTTAAATCTTTAAAAAAAACTGTCACAAAAATTTTCAAAATCCTTTAACGTTTTGAATTTTTATCCAGCCATTTTGGATAAAAATTCAAAAAGTTCGGACATTTTCAAGATTTTTGAGACCATTTCGTTTATGATTGAAAAATGTTATGTACGGCCATTCCTAGTACTCGGTAAGCCAAACAATTTATCCCTATGACTTTTTTCGATAAAAAAAAATGATCAGAGTTGTAACATTTTCACAATAAAAAAAAAACGAAAATGAACATTTCAAGTCAACTAACTATGCAAGATACGAGAAAAGATAAATCAAGAAAAATTGTGCACCCAAAAAATATCTACAAATTTGTTATACATTACTTTCTGGTGTGACGCGTAGTTTTTGTTTTATTTTAAAAAACAACATTGAATATATAAAAATCAAATTTTCGGACTAAAGACACAAGCTACGAAAAAATAAATGGACAGAAGTTGTTCATTCAAAAAAGAGCTACAAATTTGTTATTTATCATTTTTTGACAAGACGCGAAGTTTTTGTTCTAATCGTGAAAAATGACATTACAATTAAAGAAATTAAATTTTTGAACAAAAAGACACAAGGTGAAATAAAATGTTCAATAACAAAATTGGTTTTAAATTAAATCTGGAAATTCGATTTTAACCTTCATTTCTCACGAGACACGTGATGAGAATGTGTTAGTTGAAGCCGAAGGAGCTTTGACAAAAGAGAATTCACAATCACTAAATTTCGGTGTTCGATGATTTGACCTTCAATTTTGAAATTCCTATACAAGAATGTGGGGGATGTACAACGAACAAGCGTACGACAACTTTTTTTGTTAGTCTGTAATTCAAGCCTTAAAAATGAAAAGGTTTTTGAATAATAATTCTAAATAAAGTGTAAAAATTAAATGTTTTGAAATTAAATAGTAAAAAATTGTGTTCTTGAAAATAAAAAAAAAATAAAAAACTTACCAACATTGCTCCCTTAGTAATGTAATAATTTGTTCAATTTTGAATGTTCACAATTTTGCAGTTCTGGATTTTCATGTTGAACGCTGAATTTCACATTTTTCCCGTTCATAAGTTATAATTTTGCAATTAAAATTGAAATTGCCGAATTTGTAAAATTATAACAAACACTATGGCAATTGTTATATTTTGTTTAAAATTCGTTTCCTTTTTCATTCAAAATTAATTTTTCTAACGTAAAATTAGAAAATTCATGTATTTAACTAAAAAGTCGTCTGTTTATAGTAAATTAATGTTTTTGGTTAAAAGATCATCTTTTGGTTAAAAATTAAACTACATATTTGGTTTAATGTTCAACTCTTTTTTTGAAATCCATTTTTTTGTTCAAGATTCATCACTTTAGTTAAAAATTTAATTTTTGTTTTTGAAAATTAGTTTTTTTTTTCGAATAGATTTTTGTTACTGAAAATATATACAACTCCATTTTTGTGTGAAAATATATATTTTTAATCAAAAATAGATCTTTTCTAGTTAAAAATATGAATATTCGTTTAAAAATGCATGTCTTTTGTTAAAATTTCATCTTATTTGCTACAAAATTCATTCTTTTGCCTTAAAAGTGGAACTGTTTGGTTGAAAATCAATCTGATTTGGTTGAGGATTCAACTCGTCTTTTTTGGTTAAATTCAACTTTTTTTATTACAAATGAAAATATTTTTAAATTTCAATCATCATTTCTGTGAAAAATTTACCCGTTTAATTCTAAATTAACATTTTTGTTGAAAACTCGTATTTTTTCTTTAAAATTCGTATTTTGATTTGAAGATTCAACTACGTGAATGAAAATTCTTTCAGTTAAAAATTTAAATACTTGTTGAAGATTTTTCTGAAAATTATTATTCCACTTTTGGTTGAAAGTTTATCTTTTATAAGTATATAATTAAAATATTGAGTTGAAATTCATATTTAATAATTTGAAAGAAATGTTCTCGTTGAAGATTTATCTTCTCCGGTTTAAGAGTCAACCGTTGTCTAAAACATTCGAATTTTTGGTTCGGAAACTTAACTCTTTTGTTGAATATTATTTTTTTTCCTAGAAAATTAATCTTCTTTGTTAAAAATTCATATATTTTATTGAAGATTCGACTATTTTATTGAAAATTTGTCTTTTTTATTGAATTCAAACGGTCAGAAATTTGTTTTTCTTTTTGAAAAGTAATTCTTCAAACTCAAAATTGAATTTTTTTTCCAATAGTTTCAACAGCGATTTATATTCCACCTAGTGATAGGTCCATGCATGTTACATGGACCGCGATGTAACAGTATTTTAACTTCTGGCTGCCGGAATTGTCGGTCAATCTTCTTTTTGCAATTCATAATTAAGATTATTCAAATCAACCTGAAATATTAATTTTCAACCATATTTTTTATATAAAGCAAATTCCTTATGCCTTTTTGTTCTTGTTAAAAAGGATCACTCGTTACTGTAATTTAAAAATATGCATATCAGGATAATAATGGAAAATGTTTTTTATTTGTATTCTACTTTATATCGCTTTCATCCTCTTTTTTAACTCATGTAGGAATAATAAGCAGAATATTAATGTTAAGTTGAATGAAGAGAAACGAAAAATTTGTATAAAAACAATTTTTCCTCTATTAAAATTGGTGAAGGTTAAAACAAAACAATTTTTTCGTATCAAAAAATGGTTAAAAATGAATATTTTCTATTAAATCAGATAAATTTAATAGTTAATTACGACAAAAATATTCTAATAAAAAAATGGAAATAATGCAAGCTGCAGGATTCGAGCTAGGACTATGCGGTTACAAACTGGAAACAGCCTGATCTAACCGGGGGTTGAAAAACTCTTGTATTGCGTTCCACGTAACATCCGCGGATTTTTTAAAAGCCGTTTTTCCTGAAAATAGCTGAAAATCGCATCTCTTTACTTTAGCATATCACAACTCTGGTAATTACGAATGAGTATTAAATAAAAATACTAACCACCGGAACTACTCCCTCGCTTATTGAATGCCAGAGATTTTAACTTTCGGAAAGAACCTAATGCCCCCAAGGATTTCCTTTTTGGTGTTTCATCGCCTGATTCTGTAACAGCACAAGGGAAATGTATCAAATTTAATGAATCATCAATTTTTCATATGGACCTGCACAGAAAAAACTTAGTGTAATCTTTACCCATTTTTCAGAGTAATCTTTACCTGCAAGAAAAAATATATTCACGTGGTGAGATTTACTATCATCTTTTGTTTCGATGGAAAAATATTGAAATTTACGCATTAGAAAATCGCCCGCAACGAAAATTCACTTCTGTTTTCAGGATTTCGTAGGTCCGGGCAGAAACCCTCATAGTTTCGGTCGGGTGTCCATTGGTCGTACTTTTTTATAGAAGGGAAAATAAGAAGAGGGGAAGTAGGGGAATGGAGCAAAAATTAGGGGTTGGTAGGTATGGGAAATGAGGGTAGGTGAAGTGGAGAGAAATTAGAGTACGTGAAATAGGGAAGCGTGGGGAAAGAGAGGAAATGGAGTAGGGAATAGAAATAATATGAGAAATAAATTGCAGAGAATAAAAAAAAACTTCTATCTTTAACAAAAAATGAAATGCGTGGTTTTTGAAAGATATCCAGATGTCCCGTAAGCCCAATGAATTTAAACACGTATTTCCCATTAGAAAAAAAATGTTTTTTTTGTAAATTTTATTCAGGATCGTCAATGTTAGGTGTATCAAATTGACCCTTAATATTTCTCTTCACAATTAGCCATCAAATACGAATCACAAATTACTTTTTGAACTTTTCAACTTGCTTTGAACTGTTCAGCTAGAGCGAATGGATAGTAAAATCGAGTTAACAAAAATAATTGTTGGAACAATTTATTATTATTTATAACAATATTCTCTTGAAATAATGCTAGAAAGTTGTAGCTTTCTCTGAAATTTGCAACATTCTGTCCACATTTCAATAAGAATTTCTTCTTAAATTTAAAAATTTTGCACAACTTTTCAATGAAACAGAAGCAATAATTGATAAAAGTTAACAAAGTATTTGCTTTAACAATCTATTATTATATAAAACTAACTTCTCCTATAGTAATGCTAGAAAGTTGTGATTTCTTCTGAAAGTTCAGTGACATCTTTACTGCTTTTTTGAAAGATGTCGGATTTAATTCACCCAATTATTAACATTTTCTGGGAAGATTTTTCTATTGGCATGAGTGTATTATGAGAAGTTACATATATCATTAAAAACATGCAATTTATAGAAAAATTTAATTGGCAAACGTTTCGACCACGGACAGGGGTCTTCCGCAGTGCCAGATATTTAATCGAAAAATAAACTTAAAATTAAATCTTTGGTATGCAATATTTAGTAAAAAAAGGAATTCATGCATCAACTTGGCACTTTTATGTCGTGGAGCTCCTCTACATAGAAGTGCTAAGTTGATGCATGAATTCCTTTTCTTACCAAATATATGTAACTTCTCATAAGACCCTAATGCCAATACAAACATCTTCCTAGACAATTCTTCTGAAATCGTCAACTTCTCCAGCTTTTCAATTAAAGTGAGTTAATAATTAATCAAGGTTAATAAGAATAAGTGTTTGAAGAATGTATTACTGTGTGTAACTATCTTCTCTTAGAGTAATGCTAAAATGTGGCGGCCTGCAATATAATGCGATATAATCCTAATTGTGGGAAGGCCCGTCGTTATGTCAACGTGTCGTTTCGCTCAAAGTCAAACCAAAGTGGCCAGGGGCCTTCCCACTTCAAAGCGAAAGATATTATATCCCCTGCTTATTGCAGTCAGGCGCCAATTATTAATAACACAAACACTAGTACACAATGAAGGGTTCCTTTTCACTCGAGAAATGCCAAGACCTGACTGGCGACGCGCGCGTACCAGACGACTGGAAGTTCATGTATTGCCCGCGTGGAGCGCTATATCACCGGTTGAATCTATCATTTAGCATCACTGTTATATTCATTAACGCTATTTTATTCAAGTCACTTACTGATTCACCCAGTCAAAGTTTAAGAGAGCACAAAAGTCAATCGTGAAAATAGAACCCGCGTGAAAAAAGTTTGCATGGCTCACGCATAAACTTGGAAATATCTGGCTAAAGCATAAGTCACGGCTGAATGGTAGCATGGCTAAAGACTTGCTCTTGTTTGTCGCCCATGCTTAGGACACGCTAAACAAAAATAAATATTCTTAAGAACATCCATGTGTTAGAGAACATTAGCCCGCGTTGGAAATGCCAGTGCACCGGGTCGCGCACCAGGTACTTTAGCACGTATCCTGCAAGAACTTTTTTAAAATTTAAATTGTGCCAACATCCAAAATAACTAATAGTGGTGAGTCGAGGATCCGTATGTACCGGGTCGCGCACCAGGTAGTTTAGTAAGTATTCTACGAGAACTTTTTAAAAATTTGAATTGTTCCAACAGCCAAAATAACTACCAATTGTCAGTCAACGACGCGGGCGCACCGCGTAGTTCATAAAATTTCTTGAAAAATCAGTATATCCCAAAATTGACATATTCTCGCGTACCTGAGGTTCAGTTGCAGTGACTGCAACCCAAAGGTGCAAAAACCAAAAATGTTTTCTTTATTTTTTGTCTGGGACGTCTCAAAACTATTTGTCGATAAAAAACAAAATCTTCGTTGCAGCCATTCTTGAAAAAAAAACATTTTTGATGTCAGAAATCGAATAACCCTATTTTTCTCGGAAACGAAACGAGATATGAAAAAAAATTAACAGAGAACAATGATTCCTTGGAGAAATTTCTATAAACAAAAACCCTTTATAATTTTTAAACCCACTTCATTTTCTTAAAAAAAATTAGTTTATCAATGTCACTCTAAATTTCTTTTTTTTTCTTCTTACTTCTACTTGATATAATTATTTCAAATAGAAAAGCTGGGAATATACTCATACCCACAGTTTTGCCAACACTTAACATTTTCGGTCATAAGCTGATAACATTTATCAAATAAAAAAATATTTTCAGACCATTTGAATGATAATATTTATCTGTTATAATTTCGTATCTTTTATAAAACACGAAAAAAGGAATTTTTCCTCTTTAATTAAAAAAAAAAAAAAAACATTATTCAAGATGACAAAGTGAGTTAAAAAATTATAGGGGGAGTTTTTTTTCAGGAATTTGTCAAAGGCAAAATTTAGTCACTTTAACTTTTCTCATATCTGGCTTATTTTTCTTGAAAATCGGGGTATTTCAATTTTTTGAAATTGAGAATTGACTCAAAAACGGTTCAAATAAAAAGTTCTCGTACAATATGTTCTAAACTACCTCGTGCGCGATCCGATGTACCTGGATCGTCGACTCACCACTGTTAGTTATTTTGGATGTTGGCACAATTTATATTTTAAAAAGTTCTCCAGATGACGTCTTAAGCTACATGGTGCACGTTTCGGTGAACCCGGATCATCGAATCACCGCTGGTAGTTACTTGGGGTGTTGCCACATTTTAGACTTTGAAAAAGTTCTCGCAGATGACATCTTAAACTACCTGGTGCACATTCCGGTACATACAATTTGAATTTCAAAAAAGTTCTCGTAGAATACGTGATAAACTACCTGGTGCGGGACCCGGTGCACACGGATCGTCGACTCACCAATTTCAGTTAATTTGGATGTTGAAAAAATTTAAATTTCAAAGAAGTTCTCGCAGAATACGTGCTAAACTACCTGGTGCGCGATCCGGTGCACCCTGACCGTCGACTTACCATTGGTAGTTATTATGGCTATTGACACAATTTAGATTTTGAAAAAGTTCTCGTAGAATACGTGCTAAACTACCTAGTGCGCGACCGGGTGCACCCTGATTGCCGACTCAACATTGGTAGTTATTTTGGCTATTGACACAAACTAAATTTTTGAAAAGTTCTAGTCGAATACGTGCTAAACTGACTGATGCGCAATCCGGTGCACCCGAACGATCGACTCACTACTATTAGTTATTTTGGATGTTGGCACAATTCAATTTTTAAAAAAGTTCTCGTCGCATACGTTCTAAACTACCTGGTGCGCGAACTGGTACGCCCTGATCTTCGACTCACAATTGGTAGTTATTTTGACAATTGGCACAATTTAGATTCTAAAAAAGTTCTAGTAGAATACGTGCTAAACTA
>CAKNYM010052126.1:0-16095 GCA_932195095.1 Andricus curvator | reverse complement strand
ACCATTGGTAGTTATTTTGGCTGTTGGAACAATTTAAATGTTAAAAAAGTTTCGCAGAATACGTGCTAAACGAACCTGGTGCGCGACCCGGTGCACGCGGATCGTCGACTCACCACTATGAGTTATTTTTTATGCTGGCACAATTTAAATTTTAAAAAAGTTCTTGTAGAATACGTGCTGAACTAACTGGTGCGCGATCCAGTGCATCCTGATTGTCGACTCACCATTGGTAGTTATTCTGGATGTGGCTAATGTTCAGATATTTCCAAGTTTATTGCCATGCGTGAGCCATGCCAACTTTTTTCTCGTGGGCCATTAAAAACGAAATATTAATTTGAACAGCCAGGAGCCCACGACGCGCTTGCGAGTAGTAGGAGTCTAAAGTGTAACGTGTTTTATAAAAAACGTTACGCAAGCCGCAAACGGCAGTTGGGGTCATGATCCAACCCACTCATGGTCTAGCCGAAAAACGTTGCATTTTCATCCAACTCGCGCATACCAGCTCCACGGCCATCTTGGTTACCATTCAACACAGCCGACAGCTGTGCATTTTCTCGATATGGCGATGTAGCTGGCATCGTTGCTGATTGGCTGCAATTTTTTTTACTTGCGCGTGGCTAGACCTTGTGTGAATTGGATCATGGTCGGGGTGTTGCGTGGCAAACGCCACAGGTCTTAACCTCAGGAGAAGCTGGAGAATTATATTCTCCTCCCTTGTTCTGTATATCTCTGCAAGTGTGTGTATTGCAAATAAATATATCAAGACATTTTTATATTCTGTATAAACATTGAAATCTAGAATTTAAGATAGTTCAGGTGACAGGGATCACATTGTAAATATAGCTTAGAGTAGCCTTTTGGTGAATAAATGTCTGTATCGAAAAGAAAAATCTTATTCTTTCTCAATGCGAGACCCTTCTTATAAAAGAAAATTGTTTATAAAATTAACCAGCCAATTTCTAGCATTAAAAAATATATATATATATAAACATGTATACTACAACCTAGTATACTACAACAAGAAGCCGATTAGATTTATCTATGAACCAATGTTTCTTCTATTAAAAGACTAAAAATTATGTTTCAAAAAACTCACAGAAGATTAAAAGCATCATAGGACAAAATTCGCGAGCCTCAAAAAGTGGATATAAGTAGAACAATTATGAATATAGTCACCCAAATTACACTTACCAACAGAATCCAAATAAATCGAAATTGTAAGAATTAGAAAGCAGCTGCTGATCTTCATTTTTTCTTTTATGATGAGACAGATTTCATGAACGCCAACGTAGCAGTTTCTGCTAGGTGTTGAAAACTGCAACTGTCACGTTCTAAACAGGATGTGTGTTTAAGTATCACTTCTATAAATTTCTGTTTAATACGTAAACACCTACCTATGAAAAAGTCATGTGATAATCAAGAACTTAAGCTGAGGAAAAATATCGTGTACTATTTACCTGCCAGTGAACATTTCTGTGATGATTGCCATATCGTATTTGTTTAAAGTATGAATGCGTATACTTTTATTGATAAGATTACAAATTTTTTTTGTTTCTCACAAAATTCTTAAATTTTCTACAAAACAGATGAACTTTTAATATAACAGTTAAATTTTCAACCAAAAAATTAATTTTCGACCGAAAAAGACGAATTTTCGACAAAATACATGAATTTTTAAGGAAGTAGTTGAATTTTCGAATCTTTTAAAATCCTTTGGAATGATTGGAGGTCCTATAAAATATCTTAAATCTTGTGTAATTCATTGAAATCCCTTGGAATCTTTGAAAATCCTACAAGATTCGTTGACATTTGTTAACATTTTCCCTTAAATCCCTTAAAATCGTTAGAATACGTAAAAATCCCTTGAAATCCAATTTATTTTATTTCCTAAAGTTCTCTAGAAATTCAGTGAAAAGAAACCCTTAAAATCCCTTGAAATTTAATTTTATGTCATTTATTTTCTAAGGGTACCTTTTCACGGACCATGGATTTTGAATTAATCGTGTAATTAATATTTTACATAGGACTCATTTCTATTTACCTTGTTGGTTTATGGCAAATCTGATTGGTCGAGAACCTAGATTGAAACCCTATGTGAAATATTAATTCAATGAATAATTCAAAATCGAGGTCCGTGGAAAGGCACCCTAAAGCTTTCTGGAAACCCCTTTAAATCTACTTTAAAATCTTTCGAAATCCTACAAAATTCTTGGAAATCTCATGAAATTCTTCGGAATCTGTTAAAACTGTTAAAAGTAAAATTATAACTTTTCGAAAATAAAAGATGACATTTCAAACAAAAATGAAAAAATTTGTATATAAAAACATAAATATTTAACAAAATAGTTGATTTTTCCACCAAGAAATGATTTTGAAAAAATAGTTAAAGCTTAAACAAAATAATCAAATCATTATACAAATAATAGAGGTTGTAACCAAAAGAAAAGAAAAAAATAACTATTTTGTTATAATTAACGTTAAATATATAAAAATTACTCTAATATTTAATACATTTAAAACTAATTTGAAATTAATGAAATTATTTATTAAATGTGAATATTATTTTTTCTTCACAAATTTTGAAACATCAATTAAATGTACTTCAATCAGACGTTGAAGAAATACTTAAAAAGGTATTATCTACGGTGAAGGTATTAGGAGAAATGTGGTTTATTGTTGTGGAAATTAATTTTTTAATGGAAATATATCTTTTTAATTTTTGGTTTAAAATTCGACTTCTTGATAGAAAATTTATTATTTATGATTGAAAATTATTTGTAGGTTGAAAAATCAACTATTTTGTTAAAAATTAAACTATTTGGTTGTAAAAGCGACTCTTTCATTAAAAAGCCACGTTTTTAACAAAACAGTTTTATTTAAAACAAAATTGTTTTATTTGAAAATTCCTGTTTTTTTCGTTAGAAAATTAAAATTCTTTGTAGAAAATTGATTTCTTTAACTGAGTTATAAATAACTACAAGTTTGGGCTCAACACACCCATAATATGCCAACAGCACACAGTATTCTCGAATTGTCACCCATCCAAGTACTAACCGCGCCCAACGCTGCTTGACTTCAGTGATCTGACAAGAACTGGTTTTTTCAGCGTGGCATGGCCGTTGGCCATGTGTCAATTCGCCTTAATTCGTGGTCGAGGTCTTTTCGAAATAAAATTAAAAAAATTGCATGCCTCGAGACTCGAACCAGCGATCTCAAGTGTATAAAGTCCAGAGGGCGACCACTGAGCAACGGGACTCATTGATATTTATGTACAACGGATCCTTTATAAAGAGCGCGTTGGTTATAGCTTACGAATTCGATTGAATAGGCCAGTCTTTACCTGTATTCGCGTTGGCGAATTCTGGCGAATTGGGGCTTGACTTAAAATCTCGCGAATTAAAATGAATTGGCGAACACTGAAAATAATTCGTGCTGACGCATTCAAAGATTGTCGCAAAGCAAGATTCACGGGGGCTCCCGGCGTATTCTTCTCAATTCGTCCCAATTAGTTTCTTTTTACTGGGCTATCAACTATACTACAATCCAAACATGCGCAGATATAGGCGACTCAATTAGCAGCACTGATTTCAAATGCAGTACCACACACAAACACACACTACTGCTGAGCGGAAAGATCGATAATCGTTGCCATCGTTATTCTTTCCATTGCATTCTAACTCATTGATGCTGAGCGGAACATCGTTTCAGACCTACAATAAGCAAGCGGTACCAAGCAGAACATTTTGAACGTAAGTACAACCTTTAGTTCGCAGGATTCACACCGGGGGCAGGCAATCTAACCTTGAAATCCATAAGTGATGAAAGAACCCCACACAAATGCATGGATCAATCAAAATATTTGGTTAGATCAACCAACATGTTTGGTTTAATCTACCAACATATTTGGTTGAATCAACCAAAATATTTATTATAACCAACCAAACTTTATTAAGGCCATGTGACGAGTGGGCCAACGGCGATACCACGCTGGAAACACCAGTTCTCGTAAGATCACTGAAGTTAAACATTGTTGGGCGCGGTTAGTACTTGGATGGGTAACCGTTCAGGAATACCTGCGTGCTGTTGGCCCGTCGTGGGTTTGGTGGGCCCACATTGGTAGTAAATATCCACCTAGAAACACTACCCGAATCGGGTAGTGAGGCAATGAACTTTCGAGTTCGAACTGCTAATCTATGTATGTATGTATGTGACGAGTGGGTCACGTGACCGGATTCCTACCTTACCGACACTTTTTTTATTTGTCAACTTATTTTCACACGAATAGCCAGATCGAGTTGAAAATTTGGGATAATAAATAAGAAGCACTAAGGAAGGCGACTCTGGTCCTAAATTGTAATAATCATGGAAAAAGTTTTTTTTTGTGAAAAAATTTTTTTTCTTCTTTCATGATTATTACAATTTAGGACCAGAGCCGCCTTTCTTAGTGGTTCTTATTTATTATCCCAAATTTTCAACTTGATGTGAATCGAGTTTGTGGTTTAGATGAGAAATCATCCTTTATAGTCTATGCCCTACCTCGTGACGTTATGCTTATGTCTCGAAAGTGAAAGGAAGTGCGTAAATTTTATGACTGAAAACAAAATTTAACACATACGCTTATGGAACTCGTCAAATTCAGATGCATTCTTCTCGAAAACCGGGTTTTCGAAGTTCCAAGTTCAAAAGTACCCCGGTGACTCCTGGACATAAATGTAGAAAATGTATGAGACTATATGCTCCTATTTGTAAATTTACATATACAGACAAATTGGGCGTTTTCCTCTCTTTATATCATACAGTAAAATACGATAAAACACTTTGTTATTTAAATCCCTCAGCATATTCTGCATTTATTTTCAAGAATTTTACAATTACAAATTTCAGAAAAATTCAAATTTCATAAAATTTCACGGAATTCTATAATATTTCAATACTTGTCAAATAATTTTATCTCAAGAACTCAGCAATTGCACAATAATTTGGGGGGACTGAAGTTATAACTAGGCTCTCCACCCTGCAACAACTACTAAATTTTGGACATGTTTTCAACTTGCAAAATAAATTTCTCGCCTGGAGGTGGTACTTGGGTGTACAATTCAAAAAATGAATAATACAAACAATAAAATAGCCTCGGAATGGACTGATAGTTTGATCGACGAAAGGCATGCACATGGTAAACGTAAAGGTCAAGTTTCAGACGCTGAATGGTGACTGAGTGTTTGGAATGCTAGAGGGGTGAATGATCTTAAGGTAAGGGAATTACGAGAAACTACGTACGTAAGCAAGTAAGATATTTTATATGTACCTGAGACAAAGAAAAAGGAATGCGAAAGTAGAAACATAGGAAATGGGGTGCTGAAAGGCGGTTTTGAAATATGATCAGGAGTAGATAATGAATCACATGGTAGGCAAGGGGTCGGTTTGATTATGAACAAAAAAGCAAGACAACATCTCAGAGATCATGATTTTGTATCTCCCAGATTGTTGTGGGCTAGAATGAAGGTAGGAATCAGGAGGTTATTTGTCATAGCGCGATACGCCCCAGTTGATAGTGATCCGGGAGAAGTGAAAGACGCCTTCTGGGACACTTTAAATAATACAATAAGTACTTGCCATAATGGTGAAAGAATCATTATGCAAGGAAATATGAATGGCTGGGTTGGTGCCCAACGTCAGCATACAGAAAGGGTGCTAGGTAATTTTGGAGGTCCAAGAGAAAATGATAACGGGAAAAGATTAGTTAAACTATAATCAATTTTTGTTGTTATTCAGTTGTTGTTGCGGATGAAAGACTAAGAGAGATAGTCAAAGATACAAGTGTCATGAGGGGTTCTGAATTCAATACTGATCATTACCCTCTGGTCTCCAAATTAAACTTATGTCAGGAATGGAGAAGAAAAAGAAGAAACAAAAAAATGAAACAAGCGCGAATCAAGATCGATAATTTACAGAAAGCGGAAGTGCGAATAGATTTTCAGAATAAGATAAACGAAGGCATAGATCAGGAAACTTGGAAAGCGCTAGTAGATAATAAAAATATAGAGAGCGCATTGGCTTTGTTTGAGGATGTCGCGCTAGGAGCGCGACTGAAGTGTGTGGTACGGTGGTTATAGGAAGAATATCTGATGATGCATGGTGGAATGATGAAATTCAGGCAGCCCGACCAGAAAAGAAAGAAGAGGACAATAGAACGTTGAACATCGCAGGTCTTAACGATGAGGAGAGAAATAGACTTGAAAATGATTACAGACACAAAAAGAGGAAAGTTAAACGAGTTGTCAAGGAAATCATAGATAAAATCAGAACAGAAGAAGAGAATGCAAAACGATTTCGAGGGAAGCAAAAAACTGTCTCAAAAAAGGATGAAAGGAAATAAAAGTACATGGGGGTTGCGCTAACCCCACGACCTTTTTTCACGTTGCGTCATTCCTTAATGGAGCACAGGAGGGGGGGGATACCCAGATGGGAAAAATATCTGAAGGCCCCCCTAAAATATCTCCAGTCGGTGTCGTCAGTAGCCGCTTAATCGTCAAGCTGCACGTATCGAAAGTTGAGCACGAATCTTCGCTTTTATGCTGCATTTCTCATCGTTTTCCTGATGAAATTTCCTTTCAACTACAAAAAAAACCAAGTAAATCGACCAATAAGGACAATAGACAGGTTGTGCGAATTGATAAATTTATGTATCGAGATGGGATAAGTCCTTGATAAATGGAAACTAGCGATCATCATACCAATATACAAAGGAAAAGAAGATAAAAGCAACTACAATAATTACAGAGGGATCAGCTTTTACGTAATTAAGTAAAATATACACAAAAATACTTACTCATAGGGCAATGAAAATAACAGAAGAAAAGATATTGGAAGTCCAAAGTGGATTTATGCCAGGAAGATCATGTACGGATCAAATATTTAGCTTAAGATAGATCACAGAAAAAAGTTTAAGAGTAAGGAAAAAAGGTTTTTGTGCATTTTTTGACCTAGAAAAAGCATTTGACAAGGTGGATAGAAGTGAACTTTTGGAAGTCCTGAAAGAGTACGGAGCCAATGGATGGCTCCTACAGGCAATCAAAACAATATATACTGCTAGCAAAGCGAGTGTAAGGGTTAATGGAAAAATGAGTGACTAGTTCGATATTATGCAAGGTGTGAGACAAGGATGCGTTATGTCCTCACGGCTATTTATTTTATTCATGGACAAGTGTCTACAAACTGCCCTCTTCGATGAAGAAGGTGTAGATCTCGAAACAGTCAAGGTACGTGGGTTAGCTTTCGCAGATGACAAGATTGTTATGGCAGAATCAATCGAGGACTTGCAAAGAATGTTGAATAAACTTAATACAAGCATGAAAAACATGGACCTCAAAATTAACGTAAATTGTGACGGTGCAATTTTATTTCAAGTCACAAGCAATTAAGTTTCAGAGATTCAATGATTTTTCCAAATTTCATTTAGTTGATTTTAAAATACAATTCAATTCTATCCTGAAGAAGCCTCATCCATCCTGACCTAACGAGAAACTTCAAGAAGCATTTAGACGTCTTTTGTCGATTGGAGTTACTCAAATCCTTTGAAATTTCCCGCCAAACCTACTGCTGCGTGACAACCTGTTCCTATCCTTCTAGCCGTACCTCAAAACCTACTGAATATTTTTGGAATGCTGTTGGGATTGTTACTGGTGATTATTTTTGACGCCCCCTTCAACTTATCTACCTTGGAGTGGAATCCAAAAGTTGTTATTTTGGAAAGGTTTATTGTCGATCCCCGGCAATGCGAGTGAGACCTCTTAAGCGCAGGCCCAGCTCATGAATGTCAACGTTCTCGGTACTATGCACTTTAAATTGGATGGTTCTATAAAGTCCTAGTAGCCGGCTTGGTTGTTCAGATAATTGGGAAAGGATGTCTTGGACAATAATTCAACATCTTATGGACGAAATTGATTGATTAGGATCATCAAATTCAGAAAATAATATTTTGTTTGGACAGAGCATCCCTAATATCTACTTCTAGTTAAATTCCTGACAGCCCTTTTCTTCTGTTTCAACATTCCCTAGTAACATTAATCAGATCATCCCATTTCAACCAATCAGGATCAAGCCGGTTGCCAAAGAAGAAAACAATGATGGGAAAACCGTCATCTTTCGTCAAGCAGCTTGCGAAGCAACATCACTGTTTTTCCGTTTAAGATAATTTTCTAGTGTTTTCAAGTATATTTTTATTAAGTTACTTTTCGAGGGTTAATAAGGACTATTGCGATTATTATCGAGTGCTGTCACGGATTATCTCAAAAGGTAAAAGTTCTTTCATCAAGTTCAGAAAGGAAGATTTTACTTGGATGTTGTGTAGACCCCTATACTTTGTTTTGTGAGTTTTTAGTTTGTTTAATTTTGTCACACAAAATTGAGAAACTTTCCTTGACTGAATATAATCATTCCTTGTATATTGTGTTATATTCTTGTCCGGTTATTTATTTGCGGTGTTGTTCCCCCTTTTGTTTTTGACCCCTTCGCTGATTGATTTACTCAAATATTATTTAATTGTGATTAACCCAATATGTATTGTTGTTCCCCTGATTGTTGATGACCCTCCTGACACACTTTTGCTTAATAACCCTATTTTGTTCGAATTTATATTTGGTCTTGGAAAACCAGACGAAAGATCGTATTTCGTGTTAGAAAACTAGTCAATTCCTCAATTTTATATAAATTTTGTCTCCCCCTTGAATTAATTGTTTCTTCCCTTCAATTATTTTTCTAATAACAAAATTTGTAACTGGAAATTATTTTGTCCTGATGAAATAATATTGTATAATCCTAGAATCGTTAATTTAATTATAATTTTATATTAAATTAATTTAATTCTTGTTCCGATGTGTAACAACTAGCCCCGCTACTATTTTCCGGAGACGGGGCTGAGCTAGCCAACTATTTGATTCCCGGTTCACTAATTTTAACTTTAAAATTTCGATTTATTTTTCTTTGAAATTATCTTCGAAATTCTTTTTGGTCATATTTGTGAATGATCCGCACGGATCTGGCGCCGGCGGTAAATAAAGAATAAATCTAACTTACAATTTTAGACTTAGAACCGAAGGTTATAACGATAGTGAAATTGTCGTTACAATTTTTGGCTCCCAACGCGGCGCAGCATTAAATTCAAAACTTTTTTGAAAAAATGTTCAATTGATTTTCATTATTTAACATTTTGTGGAATTTTAATAATTTGAGATTTAAGAATTTACAAATTTGGAGGTTAGGATTGTGCTTTGCAAATATAATTGATTTTTGAAAGTAGAGTTGAACAAGATCAATCAATTTAATTTTCTTTAGGCCTTTGACATTCTGGTATTATTTTTTATAATATCCTACATTACCTATAAAATTGAATAATTCCCCTATAGACCCAATATTCTCATTATTACCTTAAAAATATGCTTAGCCCAGTATAATTGATTTGTGCCTCAATTTTCCTTGAACATTATATATTTATTTCAGGAATTTAATTGCATTTTTTTATTTTTTAAAGAAAGTTCAATGAATAAAATTAGATTGTTAAATCATTATTTCCCTATATCTTAGGAAATTATTTATACCCAAAGTTCCCAGAAATCATTTATACCCGTCGTAACATTTCGTATTTTCTATTTTGGTTAATTATCTCAAGATGTTGATAGAGAAGAAATGTATTCAATTTTTATTTTGGGGTTTGTCGAAGGTGTCGCCATTAGACTCCAACGTTACAAACCATAAGAAACCCGCAAAGATTCAAATACATTTCTAAAATGTATGTTTTATATATACTTATATACTTCTAAATGATTTGGTACGATGAATGTCCCTGGCTTGTATTCCTTAAAAAAAGAATTAATTGAGATTGGATTTGAAGTGCAATTTACTAGATTTTATTTTATTACGGAGATTGTTAAAATAAGGATACATATAAGAAGTGGTTGAGCACCTTGGCTTTGTTTTAAAATTGATTCGAAAAAGTTTAAATTTGAAACATTAATTTTATTTAAGTGTATAAAAGCAAATTTGTTGTACTTTCATCCATTAGTTTTTACGATCCACAATGCGGGCGGACGAAAATTGCAGAAAGAAAAAACATAATAAATTCCAGTAGCTCCGAAATATTTAACAAAGAAATCTTGGGCGGCCAGGAGACGGGCGAACCAACCTCAAGGAAAGCTTACAATTTAATTATTAAATACCTAGCTACTATTTTTTTCTAATTTATAATTTAATATAAAATAATTTAAAAAGCACTAAATAGTGCATCCATCAATGACGTTAGTATACTTTAAAACACAAAGAGCACTGCACTCCACTAAATCCTCAAATTAAAAAAGAAAAAGACGTCGAGCTTAAATACTTGAATCCATCCCGTGTGACAGGTACCTCTATACCTGCTATGAGACCACTCTCCTCTGGAGCGTCAACCCAAAGACGACCTCGTCCAAACAAGCGTCGAGACCGAAGTGACGAACGATCTGGGACCCGTCTCGCAGTAAACTCGCTCTTCGTGCGTGTTGAGCGTGCTATGCCGCTATTGGTCCTACTACCGCTTGCTTTGTGCGATGTTCGCCGCGCTGGATGGTTTAGCTGTTTCACGGTTACACCGTGATTCCCAGAAAATATATATACCCTTGAATACCTGAAATTATCTATACCCTTGCTACCCTTATATCATTTATACTCTTGATACCCTGAAATTATTTATACCCTTGATTCTTTGAAATTATTTATATCCTAAGTTCCCAGAAATTATTTATACTCGTGATTCCCAGAAAATATTTATGCCCTTTATCCCCTGAAATTATTTAGATTCTTGGTTCCCTTAACTTATAATACCCTCTGAGTGCGACAGAAATTGACTCATAGATAATACATAACCCATAGAACAATAAAAATGGCCGAAAGTGTAGAAGATCCGCATGTTTGGATTCTTCAATTAAGTAAGGAGGAATTAAGTGAAGAATTGACAATTTGTGGACTTCCGGCATTTGGAAATGCTATGGCCCAGCGAAATAGATTATTTAAAAATCTACATACCCTCTTTTCCCAAGAAGCAGCAACTTAATTAATAATTAAAACCAAAATAATGACCTTGGCAGTTTGGAAAAGAATGACGTGCAAATCCCAATTATTGCATCCCCAATTTCTTCAAATAACATGATTTATCACAGTTGATGAAGACATATCAAATCATGTATCATTTATAAATTTAAATACCGTCAATAATATTAATCCTTTGAGACAAAATGTTAGCAATTTAAACCCTAAATCCCCACCCCTTAATAAGAAAAATATGGCTCGTCATAATCCATTTAATATGGAATCGAATACGGAATTTAGGAAATCTAATCCCTCTCAATTTAATCAACCCAGATTTAATTAACAACAATTTAATTTACCCAAATTTAATGAACAACAATTTAATCAACAAAAATTTAATGAACAACAATTTAATTTACCCAAATTTAATTCACCCAAGTTCAATGAACAATAATTTAATCAACTTTAATTTAACGAACAACAAGTTAATCAACATAAATTTAGTGAACAACAATTTGATCAAGAAAAATGGTTGAATCAACAATTTCCTGAGGCATGTAGTAGAAATGACACTAATTTTTATCAATCTAATTTACCAAATCAATTTTATTCTAGGAATCCATATAGAGAGAGAGTCGTTATTCTGATACTTTTAATCAATTCTCCAATCCCGTAATTCCCCAGAATAATGCCTTTAATAATATTAGTCCTAATATTCCTAGAAGAAATCCAGGTTAACCGCCAAACATTTCAGAATCCTTGGTTTCCAACTCATGGTTATTTAGGAAATAATCAATTATTTGATCCCAATATCTTTAATGTCTATCGTTCGGAAGATCCAGAAACGTTTTTGATTAAAATTATTGAAGGTAGAACTATAGTCCCAATAGAAGATTCCACTTTATTACCAATACTTCCCTTTTTCTTATCAGGTATAACTTTAAATTGGTATAGAAGTTTAAGACATACGTGGAGAAACTTTAATGAATTTAGGTCTGCGTTTCGAACTAGGTTTGGGGATGCAGATTTTCAGTTTGAGTTAGGGCAAGAAATTTATAAAAGAACGCAACGAGAAAATGAACTTGTGGCTTATTATTTAACATGTATGATGGCACTTTTTGATCGAGTCGTTCCCAGTCTTACGGAATCAGATGAGGTTAGTTTTGCTCACAGACATTTATTGCCAAAATTACAATTGTTAATTCCAAGGCAGATTATTTTTAATTCTTCCCACCTAGAAAAACTAGCGGTTGCTGCTGAGAAAATCATGAGAGTTGCTGGATCATTTAGACCCCCTCCACCTTCTGATAGATCCCTGCTACCCGATTTGCCCTATATAGATAATAAATTTAAAAATGTTGTAAAGAACCGTGGATTAATAGGTAGCTTTATTAGAAGAACAAACGTTGGCAGGTGTAAAATGGAATAAAGGATCTAACAACGAATCTCCTTTCTTTGGTCTGAAGTGTGTTATAAACTACCTATATATATTATATTATTATAAATAAATAGAAGAACAAAATTATGAAAATAATTTAACCCCTGATTTAATGGATCAATTCTTTTTAGCTAAAGACCCTAACCCTAAACCTCAGAATTTACTACCCAATCAGGAAAATAATAAACAAAATAATTCCAAGATTAACAATCCAAAAGATTCTAATCCAAAGGATTCGAGTTCTAATAATATATCCAGAAATCCATTTTGACCCTACTTATAATAGTCAAAATGAAACTCAAAATAATTCTTCTCAAAATTTAGTATCTTGGAATTGTTACAAAGAACGTCATAGATTTGGTGAATGTAATGAAAATAGAATTGCTTTCTGTTATGAATGTGGAAGAAAAGGATTTACTCGTGTATCTTGTCCAAAATGTTCGGGAAACTAGATGAGGAGTTATTTAGTGGGTCCGAAATTCCTCCTAAATTTCCCTTTGACCCTATTTTTGAATTTGATAAAAAGATTGGTAATTTAATTGATTTGTCCAAAATAATTAAGGATGAAAAATCTAATCGAATATTGGATAAAGTAGATATTCAAATTAATAATCCAAAATCTGAATTACGAAATAATTAAATTGATAATGACTCTAATTTAGACCCAGTTCCTTTAAATAATTTAGATCATAAAATAACACCTAAAGAAAATTCGAATCCATTCTTGTCCCTATATGACTATCCTAATTTTATTGAAAATAAAGACCCTATTATTGATCTTGAAGCATTTCTGAACCCCAATATTCTTGCAAATTCATAACGTATGTGACCATATATATTAAAGACCATCCAAATAAGGCTTTAGTAGATGGAGGAGCCTCAAGATCATTTTTTTGACCAGAAGGGTTAGAATTAATGAATAAATTAGGTTTAAAAACTAATAATCAACATGGCTTAGTTCAAGTTGCCAATAGCTATATTGAATTAATTTCTCAAGAAATAGTAGCTCCAATTACTTTGAAAAATAAAACGAAATGAATGTTCATACGAGTTTACCATCACTTCCTGTTTCTCTTGCGATAGGTTTAGATCTTCTTAAAGTTTTTAGAATTGATATTGATTTTCAGGATAAAACTTTGATTTTTAAAGAAGACTTTTTAAAGGCGACGGCGTCCGGTAACCCTCCCGCCTGCAGGGGGGCGATTGGATCTCATGTGACCGTCTCTTCCTCTTCGTTGCTTCCGTTGTGCCGGGTGTGTTGGCGCTGGTGTTGGTAACCGCTCCCCCTGCTGGAGCCGACCTGGCACGAGCTGAGGTGGAGCCTCCTTAAGCTTTCAACTCGGTAGTCTGAAATCAAAAGGGGTAAGTCCTATAACTACCGTTTACTTACTGATCATCGGCCACATGCGGTGTATCCTGTACATAGGGCTTGAGGTTCCGAATGTGTTCTTTACCCGCGTATTTTCCTTTCTTGGAAATCAAAATGTACACGGCAGGAGACAACCTGCGCTGGATTCTATCAGGCCCATCAAACTTATCGCACAATTTAGCTGCAAGGTTGCCTTCCTTCTTCGATAGAACGCGCTGGCGCTTCAGTACGAGGTCACCTACCATGAAGGAACGAGTACGCTTACTCTCGTCGTAATATCTTGCTTGAGATACATATGCGTGCTCAGGGTTTCGGCAGATCAGATCCCTAAGATGATCCAATCTGTTGACGCGCTCCGGCCAATTTGCAGAATCTGGCCTAGCGCGCTCGGATCCACTCTCGAGATCACTTTTCAAAGACTGGTAGGGAAGGGGGTTACGTCCGAAGTTTAGAAAAGCTGGTGAGACATTCAATGTACCGTGGGAGGAGGTATTATACGCGAATCGAAACTCTGGTTGGTGGGAATCCCACTCCTTATGATTCTTGTGGAGGAAAGCTACAATCATTAGTCTTCAATATGCGGTTGACGCGTTCGGTAGGGTTGGCCTGTGGGTGGTAAACCGGATTCGTGGTGTGGATGATTCCAATGGTCTTACACATCTGTTCCATGAGCCTATTGACGAACTGGGTATCATTGTCCGTGTGTATCACCTCCGGAGTTCCCCAACGCGATACGATAAAATCTTCAAAGGCCTTTTTGATGGTGGGGCCGTTAGCTGTTCTGATCAGAAGCACCTCCACCCATTTGATGAAGAGGTCCTGAAAAACTAGGATGTACTTAAAACCGGAAGTACTTCGCCGAAAGGGGCCCATGACATCGGCGGCTACCACTGCCCACGGCTGCTCAACGACGCGCTGACCCATCATGCCGGCCGGGCGGGCCTGTTCAACCTTGCACCTCTGGCAAGGATCACATATCTGAACGAAATGTGCGACGTCGGAATAGGGTGACGGACAACTATGCACGTAGCAACTTTGCACATGCCCATCTGTGCACGTCCAAGACCACAGGAGCCCATCTGTGCACGTCGAAATTTCGACGTGTACAGTTCTCCAAGTATCATCTGTGCATGTGCACAGTTGTCCAAGTGACAACTGTGCACGTCGAAATTTAGACGTGCACAGTTGTCCAAGTACCATCTGTGCACGTGCACAGTTGCCCAAGTGACAACTGTGCACTTCGAAATTTAGACGAGCAAAGATGGGCTCCTGTGGACATGGACGTGCACAGATGTCACATTCCCAACTGTGCACGTGCACAGATATCCCTTGCCCAACTGTGCACGTGCAAAGATGTCCCTTGTCCAACTGTGCACGTGCACAGATGTCACTTGCCCAACTGTACACGTTCACAGAAGGAACTTGCCTAACTGTGCACGTGCACAGAAGGAACTTGCCTAACTGTGCACGTGCACATATGTCACTTGCCCAACTGTGCACGTTTATGTCCTTACGTAAGGGTTTATACGAGGGTGATCCTTTATATCTACGTATAATAAATTTTTAACAGTTCAAATTCCAAATTATTATAAATATAAGAAAATCTTTCTTTAAATTTATTTTTCTTCCTCATAGAGAAAGCTTTGTAATAGTTACATTTTCGAAAAAACTTTAATTCATTTAATTTAACTTTCGTCAGTAGATAAATGTATAATACAATGTTCTGAAACTTGTATTAGATATTTATATTTTGCGTGTGTGTGTGTGTGTTGATGCTACACTTTTTTGTAAACACGATAACTTGAGAATAGTTGCAGATAAATGGAAAAAATTCGTACGGCTCTATAATATTAATATATTTTATTGAATATTAGGAAAATTTTAATCAGTTATAATATTGGAAAAATTAAGATTTACAATTTTATTAAAATAATTAATCCTTCTTCTTTAAGGAAGCAAATTATCTGTTTGCTATTTCATCATGAGGAGAAAGCAGAGTGCTCATTATATGAGCCCCAACAAATATAGACTCCGGTAAAACGCCCAAAATCGAATTCACAGCTAGTTTTAATACTTTCATCTTAATAAGCCCTACACTGTTAAAAATGTTTGGAATTCTCTAAAACTTCTACAATACAAGAGTAAGGTAAAATTTCAAACACGGTATTGGAATGACGAAATTGCAATACATGTATTGTAAGTGCTGTAAATCGTGAAGTCACCGTCGAGC
>CAKNYM010052125.1:470710-482229 GCA_932195095.1 Andricus curvator | reverse complement strand
AATTGCAGAAAATTGAAGGGATTTCGAAAAAACTTATGGTATTTTTAGTTTCCATGTATTTTTCAATCAATTAAATCATTTCAAAGAATTTTAGTTTTTTTTGAGATTCCAAGGATTTTTCAATAAATTAAATGGTTTTCAAAGAACTAAAAACTTTAGATTTTTTAGAAATTTCCAAGGAATTCTCAATAGATTTAAATAAATTTAAGGGATTTCAAAAAATTGTATTGTGTTTTTAAAAGTTTCAAGGATTTTTCAATAAATTGAAGGGATTTCAAAGGATTTCAAATATTTTAGGTTTTTTTAAATTTTCCAAAGAATTTTTAATCAATTTCAAAGAATTAAAGGGATTTTGAAAACGTTCATGATATTTATAAACTTTTCAAGGATATTTCAATAAATTGAAAAAATTTCAAAGAATTTTAAAGATTTTAGTCTTTTTTTAGATTTCAAGGAATTTTCAATAGATTTCAAGAAATGAAAGGAATTTAGAAAAAATGTCTGTTATTTTTGAAGGTTCCAAGGAATTTTCAAAATATTTTTAAATATTTTCTGATATTTAAAAATATTCTTAGAAATTTTCAATAAATTAAAGGTATTTCGAAAAAATGTATGGTATTTAAAAACTTTTCAAGGATTTTTCTCTACTTTTCAAAAAAATTTTCAATAGATTTCAATAAATTGGAAAAATTTCGAATTTTAACGTATTTTTGAAGATTCCAAGGAATTTTCCAAATTTTTCGAAGTATTTAAAATATTTTTGGATATTTAAAAATAATGATTCGAAGATTTAACAAAATAATTTTATGCTGTACGAAAAAAGCAAAAAAAATCAATTCATTGTATAATATCAAAACAGTCAATTTGATCGATTTTAATCAATTTTGAATTGATAAATTTAAAATTTAAAATTAAAAAATTCCGAGGAATTTTCAATAAATTTAAGGGATTTCGGAAAAATATATTGGTATTTTCAAAGGTTCCAATGATTTTTCAATAAATTAAAGGAATTTCAAAGTATTTTAAAGATTTTAGGCTTTTTGAAAATTTCCAAGGAATTTTTAATATATTTTAATAAATTGAAGGGATTTCAAAAAAGCTTATGGTATATTCAAAGGTTCCAAGAATTTTTCAAAAGAGTTAGAACAATTAAAAATATTTTTGGATATTTGAAAATATTCCTAGGAATTTTCAATAAATTGCAGAAAATTGAAGGGATTTTGAAAAATCTTATGGTATTTTTAAAGTTCCCATGTGTTTTTCAATAAACTTAATAATTTCAAAGAATTTTAAAGATATTAGGTTTTTTTAGATTCCAAAGAATTTTCAATAGATTTTGATAAATTGAAGAGGATTTGAAAAATGTTATGGTATTCTTAAAGGTTCTAAGGAATTTTCAAATGATTTCAAAATTTTAAAAATATTTTTGGATGTTTTAAACAATTCCGGGGAATTTTCGATAAATTTGAATAAATTAAAGATACTTCAAAAAATCGTATACTATTTTTAGAGGTTCCAAAGATTTTTTAATAAATTAATGGGATTTCAAAGGGTTAAAAAAATTATGGTTGTTTTAGGAATTTCCAAGAAATTTTCAAAAGGATTTAATAAATTGAGGGGAGTTCAAAAAATTTTATGGTGTGTTTTTTAAGGTTCCAAGGAATTTCCAATAAATTAAGGGGATTTCGAAAAAGTTCATGGTATTTATAAACTTTTCAAGGATTTTTTAATATTTTGAAAGAATTTTAAGGATTTTAGTTTTTTATTTGATTCCAAGGAATTTTCAAAAGATTTCGAAGAATTGAAAAAATTTTTGGATATTTAAATATATTCCTAGGAATTTTTAATAAATTTAAATAAATTGAAGGAATTTCGAAAAATGTTATGGCATTTTTAAAGGTTCTGAAGAATTTTCAAAATATTTCAAATTTTTAAAAATATTTTACTACATTGAAGGGATTTCGAAAAATTTTCTGGTATTCTTAAAGGTTCAAAGGATTTGATTAATAATTTAAAAGATGTCAAAGAATTTTAAAAATTCAAGGTTTTATTTGGATTCCAAGGAATTTTGAATAGATTTTAATAAATTGAAGAGATTTTCAAATTTTAAAAATATTGTCTGATATTTGAAAATATTCCTAGGAATTTTTAAACTATTACCAAAGAATATATTTAATTTTTATTATTATATTATTTGCAATGATTTTAGAAAATAATTTTATGGTAAACGAAAAAAGATGAATCAATTCATTGTTTAATATCAGAATAGTCGATTCGATCGATTTTAATCAATTTTAAATTGATAAATTTGAAATATAACTAATTGAGCCTATTTAATCTTGTTAAATTACTTTTTTTTTTAAAGTCTCAATTTCAAACAAAAATTTGAGATATTTTAGATATTTTAAAAGATTCCGAGCAATTTTTAATAAATTTGAGAGATTTCGAAAAAATATATGGTATTTTTGAAGATTCCAAAGATTTTTCAATAAAATAGGATTTCAAATATCTTAGGTTTTCTACAAATTTTCAAGGAAATTTCAATAAATTGAAGGCATTTCGAAAAATTTCATGATATTGTAAAAAATTTCCAAGAATTTAAGATATTTTCGGATATTTAAAAAAATATACCTAGGAATTTTCCAGAAATTTCAAGAAATCGAAGGGATTTCGAAAAAGTTTATGGTATTTTTGAAGGTTGCAAAGATTTTTTAATAAATTAAAAGAATTTCGAAGAATTTAAAATATTTCAGGCTTTTTAAACATTTCCAAGGAATTTCTAATAGATTTAAATAAATTGAAGGAATTTCGAAAAAACTTTATGGCATTTTGAAAGGTTGCAAAGATTTTTCAATAAATTGAAAGAATTTCAAAGAATTTGAAAGATTTTAGGCTTTTTAAAAATTTCCAAGGAATTTTTAATAGATTTTAATAAATTGAAGGGATTTTGACAAATTTTATTTTTAAAGTTTCCAAGAAATTTTCAAAAGAATTTAAAGAATATTAGATATTTTAGGATATTTAAAAATATTCCTAGGAATTTTCAATAAAACTGAATTCAAGGGATTGCGAAAAATTTTATGGTATTTTTAAAGATTGCAAAGATTTTTCAATAAATTAAAAAAATTTTAAAGAATTTAAAAGATTTAAGGCTTTTTAAAAATTTCCAAGGAATTTTTAATAGATTTAAATAAATTGAAGGGATTTTCAAAAATTGTATGGTATTTTTCAAAGTTCCAAGGATTTTTCAATAAATTAAAAGAATTTTAATGATTTTAGGCTTTTAAAAAATTTCCAAGGAATTTTTAATAGATTCTGACTCGGATTTTGATCAATTGAAGGGATTTTGACAAATTTTATTTTATTTTTAAAGTTTCCAAGAAATTTAAAAAAAAATTTGAAGAATATTAGATATTTTAGGATATTTAAAAATATTTCTAGGAATTTTCAATAAAACTTAATTCAAGGGATTGCGAAAAATTTTATGGTATTTTTAAAGGTTGCAAATATTTTTCAATAAATTGAAAGAATTAAAAATATTTGGGGCTTTTTAAACATTTCCAAGGAATTTCTAATAGATTTAAATAAATTGGAGGGATTTTCAAAAATTGTATGGTATTTTTCAAAGTTCCAACGATTTTTCAATAAATTGAAAGAATTTGAAAGATTTTAGGGTTTTTAAAAATTTCCGATGAATTTTTATTAGATTTTAATAAATTGAAGGGATTTTGACAAATTTTTTTTATTTTTAAAGTTTCCAAGAAATTGTCGAAAAATTTCATGATATTGTTAAAGATTTCAAGAAATTTAAAAAAGATTTCCAAGAATTTCAGATGTTTTCGGATATTTTAAAAAATATTCCTAGGAATTTTCAAGAAATTTCAAAAAATCGAAGGGATTTCGAAAAATTTTATAGTACTTTAATTAAAAGAATTTCAAAGAATTTAAAAGATTTTAGGCTTTTTAAACATTTCCAAGGAATTCCTAATAGATTTAAATAAATTGAAGGGATTTCGAAAACTTTATGGCATTTTAAAAGGTTGCAAAATTTTTTAATAAATTAAAAGAATTTCGAAGAATTTTAAAGATTTTAGGCATTAAAGAAATTTCCAAGGAATTTTTAATAGATTTTAATAAATTGAAGGGATTTTGACAAATTTTATTTTATTTTTGAAGTTTTCAAGAAATGTTCAATAGAATTTGAAGAATATTGGATATTTTAGGATTTAAAAAAATATTCCTAGGAATTTTCAATAAAACTGAATTCAAGGGATTGCGAAAATATTTATGGTATTTTTAAAGGTTGCAAAGATTTTTTCAATAAATTAAAAGAATTTCAAGGAATTTGAAAGATTTTAGGCTTTTTAAAAATTTCCGATGAATTTTTATTAGATTTTAATCAATTGAAGGGATTTTGAGAAATTTTATTTTAGTTTTGAAGTTTCCAAGATGTTTTCAAAAGAATTTGGAGAATATTAGATATTTTAGGATATTTAAAAATCTTCCTAGAAATTTTCAATGAATTTCACTTAATTCAAGGGATTGCAAACAAATTTATGGTATTTTTTAAGAATGCAAAAGATTTTTCAATGAATTAAAAGAATTTAAAAGAATTTTAAAGATTTTAGGCTTTTTAAAAATTTCCAAGGAATTTTTAATAGATTTTAATAAATTCAAGGGATTTTGAGAAATTTTCGAAAGAATTTGAAGAATATTAGATATTTTAGGATATTTCAAAATATTCCTAGGAATTTTCAATAAAACTGAATTTAAGGGATAGCGAAACATTTTATGGTATTTTTAAAGGTTGCAAATATTTTTCAATAAATTAAAAGAATTTCAAAGAATTGTAAAGATTTTAGGCTTTTTAAATATTTCCAAGGAATTTCTAATATATTTAAATAAATTGAAGGGATTTTCAACAATTGTATGGTATTTTTCAAAGTTCCAAGGATTTTTCAATAAATTAAAAGAATTTCTAAGAATTTTAAAGATTTTAGGCTTTTAAAACATTTCCAAGGAATTTTTAATAGATTTTGATAAATTGAAGGGATTTTGACAAATTTTATTTTTGAATTTTGAATTCGAAGAATATTAGATATTTTAGGATATTTAAAAATCTTCCTAGGAATTTTCAATGAATTTCACTGAATTCAAGGGATTGCGAAAAATTTTACGGTATTTTTTTTAATTGAAAAAATTTTTCAATAAATTAAAAGAATTTCAAAGAATTTTAAAGATTATAGGCTTTTTAAAAATTTCCAAGGAATTTTTAATAGATTTTAATAAATTGAACGGATTTTGACAAATTTTATTTTATTTTTAAAGTTTCCAAGAAATTTTCAAAAGAATTTAAAGAATATTAGATATTTTAGGATATTTACAAATATTCCTAGGAATTTTCAATAAAACTGAATTCAAGGGATTGCGAACAATTTTATGGTATTTTTGAAGGTTGCAAAGATTTTTCAATAAATTGAAAAAATTTCAAAGAATTTAAAAGATTTTAGGCTTTTTAAAAATTTCTAAGGAATTTCTAATAGATTTAAATAAATTGAAGGGATTTTAAAAAATTGTATTGTATTTTTCAAAGTTCCAACCATTTTTAAATAAATTAAAATCATTTCAAAGAATTTAAAATATTTTAGGCTCGTTGAACATTTCCAAGGAATTTATAATAGATTTAAATAAATTGAAGAGATTTCGAAAAACATTATGGCATTTTTAACGGTTCTAAGGATTTTTCAATAAATTGAAGGGATTGCAAAGGATTTCATAGATTTTAGTGTTTTTTTTTATTTCTAAGGAATTTTCAATAAATTGAAAGAATTTTAAACAATTTGAAAGATTTTAGGCTTTTTAAAAATTTCCGATGAATTTTTATTAGATTTTAATAAATTGAAGTAAAAATTGATTTGTATATAAAACCTTCAATAATAAAGCGTATTTCAGAAAAAGGGATTCTTCCTCTGATTTCTCTAGTAGCTTAATGGTTAGAGCACCTGACCGGACATCAGTTGATCTGGTGTTCGAATCCCAGCGGAGTCAAAGGAGAAGATATTTTTTTCTGAATAAATTTAATTTAAAAAATATTAGATATTTTAGGATATTTAAAAATATTCCTAGGAATTTTCAATAAAACTGAATTCAAGAGATTGCGAAAAATTTTATGGTATTTTTAAAGGTTGCAAAGATTTTTCAATGAATTAAAAGAATTTCCATAGATTGAAGGGATTTTAAGAAATTTTATTTTATTTTAAAGGTTCCTAGGAATTTTCAATAAATTTCACTGAATTCAAGGGATTGCAAAAGAAGTTATGGTATTTTTTAAGATTGCATAGATTTTTCAATAAATTAAAAGAATTTCAAAGAATTTTAAAGATTTTAGGTTTTTTTAAAAATTTCCAAGGAATTTTTAATAGATTTTAATAATTTGAAAGGATTTTGACAAATTTTATTTTATTTTTAAAGTTTCTGAGAAATTTTCAAAAGAATTTGAAGAATATTAGATATTTTAGGATATTTAAAAATATTCCTAGGAATTTTCAATGAAACTGAATTCAAGGGATTGCGAAAAACTTTATGGTATTTTTAAAGGTTGCAAAGATTTTTCAATAAATTAAAACAATTTCAAAAAATTTGAAATATTTTAGGCTTTTTAAAAATTTCCAAGGAATTTTTTTATAGAGTTTAATAGATTGAAGGGATCTTGAGAAATTTTATTTTATTTTTAAAGGTTCCAAGGAGTTTTCAAAATATTTTGGAAAATATTAAATATTTTTGGATATTTTAAAATATTCTTAGGAATTTTCAAAAGATTTGAATAAATTGAAGAGGTTTCAAAAAATTTTATGGTATTTTGAAAAAAGTTATGGAATTTTCAAAGATTTCAAAGATTCTTCAATAAATTGAAAGAATTTCCAAAAAATTTAAAGATTTAGGCTTTCTAAACATTTTCAAGGAATTTCTAGTAGATTTAAATAAATTGAAGGGATTTTGAAAAACTTTATGGTATTTTTCAATGTCCCAAGGATTTTTCAATGGATTGAAAGAATTTCAAAGAATTTTGAAGATTTTAGGTTTTTTTTAGACTCCAAGGATTTTTTAATAGATTTAAATAAATTGAAGACATTTCGAAAAATTTTGTGATATTTTTAAAGATTTCAAGGAATTTTAAGAAGATTTCGAAGAATTTTAAATGTTTTAAAAAATATTCCTGGGAATTTGAAATAAATTTCAATAAATTGAAGGACTTTTAAAAAAAAAGTAGAACCACGAATAAAAAAATTGTTAATTTTTTGCTAACATAAGTCGTATTCGCGAAATGTTTTGAAATCGTATAAAAAAATTTCAAATCGATGAAATATTTGAAATGTTTTGAAATATTTAAAGCCTTTTGAAATCTTTATGAAATTTTTATGAAATATTTGAAATTTTGATGAGATCTTTGAAATATTTGTGAAATCGTTCTAAAATCTTTTTTCTATTAATTTGAAATCATAAAAATATTAAAAATATTTTTGAAGTATTTTGAAATCTTCTAAAAAATTGTGTAATCGCTTAAAATCTTTTGAAATGTTAGAAATCTTTTGAAAGTTTTAAAATCTTTGTGAAATTGTTGTGAAATCTTTGAAATATTGTGTACACGTCTTTTTCAAATCTTTAAAATTATTTAAATCTTTTGAAATCTTCTCAAATTTGTTGAAACATTTTGAAATCGTTTAAAATCTTTGAAATATCTTGAAATTTTTGAAATTCTTGAAATCTTTTGAAATCCTCATGAATTCTCTTCAATATTTATGAAATCTTTCTGAAATCTTTTTTGGATTCGTTTGAAATAATTAAAATATTTGAAATCTTTTCTAATCTTCAAAAAAAAAATTGAAATCGATAAAATCTTCGAAATTTTTTAAAATCTTTAAAGCTTGGTGATACTCTCCCCTTTTTGAAATCTTTGAAGTTCTTGTATTATTTTAAAATCTTTATGAAATGTTTATGAAATCTTTGAAATTTTGATGAGATCTTTGAAATATTTGTGAAATCGTTCTAAAATCTTTTTTCTATTAATTTGAAATCATACAAATATTTAAAATCTTTGTGAAATCTTTTGAAATTTTTTCAAAAATTTGGAAATCGTTAAAATCTTCGAAATGTTTTGAAATCTTTAAAATCTAGTAAACTGTTCCCTTCTTGAAATTTTTGAAGTTCTTGTATTCTTTGAAAATTTTCATGAATTCTTTGAAATTTTTTCAATTTATTGAAAAATCCTTGAAATTGAAGGGATTTCGAAAAAATTTATGGTATTTTTAAAAGTTCCACGGATTTTTCAATAAATTGAAGGGATCACAAAAAGGTTTAAACATTTTATGTTTTTTTTCTAAATATTCCAAGAACTTTTTAATAAATTTCAATAAATTGAAGGGATTTCAAAGGTTTTTAAAGAATTTTGTATTTTTTTAAAAATATTTCAAGAACTTTTTAATAGATTTCAATAAATTGAAGGGTTTCCGAAAAATTTTATTGTATTTTTAAAGTTTCCAAGGAATTTTCAAAAGGTTTTAAAGAATATTAAATATTTTCGGATATTTAAAAATATTCATAGGAATTTTCAATAAATTGCAGAGAATTGAAGGGATTTCCATGTATTTTTCAATAAATTAAATGATTTCAAAGAATTTTGAAGATTTTAGGTTTCTTTTTAGATTCTAAGGAATTTTTTCAATTTATTGTAAAATTCATGAAACCTTTGAAAACACAATAAAATTTTTTGAAATCCCTTTAATTTATTCAAATCTATTGAAAATTCCTTGGAAATTTCTAAAAAATCTAAATTTTTTGAATCCTTTGAAATCTCTTCAATTTATTGAAGTTTATCAAAAATTCCTAGGAATTGTTTAAAACATCCAAAAGAATTTTTTTAAATGTTCAATCATTTGAAAATTCCTTAAAACGTTTAAAAATAACATAACATTTTTCAAAACCTCTTTAATTTATTGAAATGTGTTGAAAATTCCTTGGGATCTAAAAAAAAAACTAAAATCTTTAAAATTCTTTGAAATTCTTTTAATTTATTGAAAAATACATGGAACCATTAAAAATAACATAAGATTTTTTGAAAACCCTTCAATTTTCGAAAATTTATTGAAAATAAATCAGAAATTTAAAAAAAACCTAAAATCTATTAAATTCTTTCAATTTATTGAAAATTGCTTAAAATCTTTAAAAATATTCAAAATATTAAAAATCTTTTTTGAAATTCAGATTTTCGTAATTATGCAATTTAACAAGACAATAAAATATGCTCAGTTCCTAGCTTGAAAAATTTTTTTTTTTATTAAAAATTGATATAAAAATGGTCTGTTAATGTATTATATATATGATTTCTAAAACATTTGAAATCTTTTGGAATTCTTTCAATTTACTGAAATCTAATAAAAATATATTGGAATCTTTTAAAATACCCTGAAATATTTCAAATCCTTTGAATTTTTTTCAAATAGATCACAATTTTTTAAAGGTCTTGAAAATTCCTTGAAACCTTTACAAATACACAAAATTTTTTTAAATCCCATAAATATCTTGATAACTATTGAAAATTCTTTGGAATATTTTAAAAACCCTAAAATTTTTCTAATCTTTTGGAATCCCTTCAATTTATTGAAATCTTTGGAAATTTCCTCAGAATCTTTCAAAAATAACCCAAAAATATTTAAAATCCTTGGAAATTCCTTCAATTGATTAAAATCTATCAAAAATTTCTTTCAATTCGCATAAATCTTTTGAAAATTTCTTGGAATTTTTTTAAATACCCTGAAATATTGCAAATCCCTGAAATTTATTGAAATGTATTGAAAATTCCTTGGAGACTTTTTTAAAAAAAAAACCTAAAATATCTGAAATTCTTTGAAATTCCTTCAATTTACGGATAAATCCTTGGAATCTTCAAAAATCTAAAAAATTGTTCGAAATCCCTTCGAAGTATTGAGAATTTATTGTAATCTTTTGAACGACCATAAAATATTTGAAATCCTTTTAATTTATAGAAATCTTTTGAAAATTCCTTGGATTTTTTTTAATACCCTAAAATATTTCAAATCCTTTAAATACCTGGAATTTTTAAAAAAATCCTTGAAACCATTGAAAATTTTGAAAAATTGTTCGAAATTCCTTCTAATATATATAAAATCCTTTCAATTTACTCAAATCTGTTCAAAAATCCTTGGAATCTTTGAAAATACCCTTCAATATTTAAAATACTTTACAATATTTTCAATTTATTGAAATTTGTAAAAAAAACTCCATGGAATCTTTTAAAATATCCTAAAAACATTGCAAATCCTTTTGAATACTTTCAATTCATAGAAATCTTTTGAAAATTCCTTGGAATTTTTTTAAATACCCCAATATATTTCAAATCCTTTAAATCCCTGAAATTTTTAAAAAAATCCTTGAAACCTTTGAAAATTTTGAGCAATTGTTCGAAATTCCTTTTAAAATATATGAAATCCTTTTAATTTATTGAAATATTTTGAAAAATCCTTGGAATCTTTGAAAATACCCTTTAATATTTAAAATCCTTTAAAATATTTTTAATTTATTGAAATCTATCAAAAACTCCATGGAATATTTTAAAATACCCTAAAAAGATTGCAAATCCTTTTAAATACTTTCAATTTATAGAAATCGTTTGAAAATTCCTTGGAATTTTTTAAATAAATAAAATAAAAATAAATCTATAAAAATGTCATATCGTTTTTTGAAATCCCTTTAATTTATTGAAATTTATTGACAATTTCTGGGAATCTTTGATAATACCCTAAAACATTTAAAATTCTTTGAATGATTTTCAAATTGATTGCAATTCTTGTAATTTCTTTAAAATTCCTCAGAACCTTTAAAAATTCCGTAAAATTTTTTGAAATCCTTTCAATTTCTTGAAATTTATTTAAAATTCTTGAAAATCTTTTAAAGCTTTTAAATATTTTTTAAATCTTTTGAGAATGTCTTGGAACCGTTTAAGATATCGTAAATTTTATTCAAATCCTTTTAATTTCTTGAATTCTATTGAAAATAATTGGAAATCTTTTAAAAACCTTGAAATCTGTAAGACCCTTTGAAATGCCTTTAATTTATTGAAATCTATTGAAAATTCCTTGGAATATTTGGAAATACCCTAAAATATATAAAATCTTCTAAAATCCTAGCCATTTGATTGTCCATTGACAATTCCTAGGAATATTTTTAAATATCCTGAAATATTTAAAATCATTCGAAATCTTTTGAAATTCCTTGAAATTTTGTTGAACTTTTGAAAATTCCATGAAGCCTTTAAAAATACCATACAATTTTTCAAAATCCCTCCAATGTATTGAAATCTATTTAAAATTCCTTGGAGTCTTTTTTTTTTAAACTGAAATCTCTGAAATCCTTTGAAATCCCTTCAATTTACTGATAAATCCTTGGAATCTTCAAAAATCCAAAAAAATTTTGAACGACCCTAAAATATTTCAAATTCTTTT
>CAKNYM010052125.1:440673-470700 GCA_932195095.1 Andricus curvator | reverse complement strand
CATTTTTTGAAAATTGTTTGGAATTTTTTTAAATACCCTGAAATATTCAAAATCCTTTAAATCCCTGAAATTTATTGAAATGTATTGAAAATTCCTTGGAGTCTTTAAAAAAAAAACTGAAAAATCTCTGAAATCCTTTGAAATACCTTCAATTTACTGATAAATCCTTGGAATCTTCAAAAATCCAAAAAATTTTTGAACGACCATAAAATATTTGAAATCCTTTTAATTTATTGAAATCTATTGAAAAATAATTGGAATTTATAAAAATACCCTTTAATATTTAAAATCCTTTGAAATATTTTTAATTTATTAAAATTATATATCGATTATTGAATAATAAATTAATTTAATTCTTTGATTTAATTTATTCTACTATTTCACTAAATTAGTCATGTAATATGATACAAATGAAAGAGCAAAGTTCAATTAAAAATAAAATTAATTAGGCATTTTTTTATTGTCTTCTTAAATCATTACATGATTTCAAAATCTCTGTAATTATCTTTTATTTGATTACTACGTTTCACGTAATATCAGAGGAATAAATAAAAAAAATTGATGTGTTTCTGTGTACTAATGTTGACAATGAGTAATCAGATAGCGGCTGGATTCTATATATTATACCAAATTAATTATACAGTTTATGATCTTGGATTTTTTTTTAATTCGCGACAGCAATCTATAAATTTCAAGTCGTATAATTTAGATTTTTATTTTTTTAAATTACGACCTAGTGTCTATAATAAATTTCTGTCAAAAAATGTAAAATTAAAGTATATATAGTGGTGAAGTCAGGCCGAGATTTATCAGTCTCATTTTAGAAAATTTTTTTAAAACCAGGCTTAAGTATCAATTAAAAAAAAAATTTGAAAAAAATGAGGATCGCGATTAGGATTTTGCTTCTTACATTCGTCGTCTTCCTGAATTTTCAATGTAAGTATATTCATCATTTTTTAACATTTCGAATTATAAATTGTTTTTTAATCCATTATGTCCTGGCAGAGCATATATCGAAGGCTTGATAAAAATTTAGAAACTAGATTAATTTTAATTATTTTGAGAAATTTATTATTTATTGAAAGTTTTAATTTAAGAAATTTAATTAATTATCAATATTATATCAATTTTATTATACTTTATGAGGATTTCCTAACGATTATATTTTTAATTTCAATTTTTCGAATTTAACCATTTTTTTCTAAAGGCTCTTAGTTTAAAAATATAAAGAAGTTGGAATTATTTGATTTTGAATTGAATGGAAAAAAGTATTTCAGATCAACTTAATATGAAAATTAAAATTTTATAGTATTTCAAATATTTTAGGGTATTTTAAGAGATTTCAAAATATTTTAAATATTTTAGAATATTAAAAAAAAATACCTGGAAATTTTTAAAAGATTTAAATAAAAGGCAGGTATTTTAAAGGATTTAAAATATTTTAGGGTATTCTCAAATATTCAAAGGAATTTTCAATAGATTTCAATAAATTTAAGGGATTTCAAAGGGCTTAAAAGATTTGAGGGTTTTTAAAAGATTTCCAAGAATTTTTAATAGATTTCAAGAAATCGAAAGGATTTCAAAAAATTTTACGGTATTTTTGAGGGTCCCAAGGAATTTTCAATAAAGTGACAGGATTTAAAAGATTTTAGGGTTTTTTAAAAGATTCCAAGGAATTTTAATAAATTGAAGGGATTTCGAAAAAATTTACAGTATTTTAAAAGGTTTCAAGGAATTTTCAAGGGTTTAACAAATTTTAAGGGATTTCAAAAGGTTGCGAAGAATTTTAAATATTTTAGGATATTTGAAAATATTTCTAGGAATTTTCCATAGATTTAAATGAATGGTAGGGATTTTAAAGGATTTTAAATATTTTAGGGCATTTTCAAAGATTCCAAGGTATTTTAATAAATTGAAGGGATTTCGAAAAAATTTACAGTTCTTTAAAAGGTTTCAAGGAATTTTAAAAGATTTTAATGAATTTTAAATATTTTAGGATAATTTAAAATATTCCTAGGAATTTTCAATAGATTTAAATAAATTACATGGATTTTAAAGGATCTAAAATATATTGGAATATTTTTAAAAATTCCACGGAATTTTTAATAGATTTCAATAAAGGGAAGGGATTTCAAAGGATTTCAAAGATTTTAGGGTTTTTAAAAAGATTCCAAGGAATTTTAATAAATTGATTGATTGATAAAGATTTTAATAAATTGAAAGGATTCAAAAGGATTTTAAATATTTTAGGGTATTTTCAAAGATTCCAACGAATTTCAATAAAGTGAAGGAATTTCGAAAAAATGTACAGTATTTTAAAAGGTTTCAAGGACTTTTAAAAGATTTTGATAAATTTTAAATATTTTAGGATATTTTCAAATATTCCTTGGAATTTTTAATAGATTTAAAAAAATATTTCCAAGAATTTTTAATGGATTTCAAGAAATCGAAAGGATTTAAAAAAATTGTACGGTATTTTTAAGGGTTCCGAGGTTTTTTTCAATAAAGTGAAAGGATTTCAAAAGATTGCAAAGAATTTTAAATATTTTATAATATTTCTAGGAATTTTCCGTAGATTTAAATGAATGTTAGGGATTTTAAAGGATTTTAAATATTTCAGGGTATTTTCAAAGATTTCAAAGAATTTTTCCAAGCTTTTAAAAAATTGAAAGGATTTCAAAGAATATTAAATATTTTAGGGTATTTCAGAATATTCCGAGAAATTTTCAATAGATTTCAATAAATTAAAGGGATTTCAAAGGGTCTTACAGATTTTAGGGGTTTTAAAGATCTCCAAGTATTTTCAATAGAATTCAAGAAATTAAAAGGATTTAAAAAAATTTTACGGTATTTTTAAGGGTTCCAAGGAATTTTCAATAAAGTGACAGGAGTTCAAAGATTTTAGGGTTTTTAAAAGATTCCAAGGAATTTTAATAAATTGAAGGGATTTCGAAAAATTGTACAGTATTTTAAAAGGTTTCAAGGAATTTTCAAGGGTTTAAAAAATTTTAAGGGATTTTAAAAGATTTTGATGAATTTTAAATATTTTAGGATATTTAAAAATATTTCTAGGAATTTTCAATAGATTCAAATAAATTACAGGGATCTTAGAGGATCTAAAATATATTGGAATATTTTTAAAGATTCCACGGAATTTTTAATAGATTTCAATAATAAGGAATTTTCAAGAACTTGAAAAAATTTCAATCAATTTGACAATATTTCAAAGAATTAAAAACATTTTAGGGTATTTTCAAAGATTCCAAGGAATTTTGAATAAATTTCAATACGTTGTAGGGATTTTGAAAAATTGTATGGTATTTTTAAAGGCTGCATGGAATTTTCAAAAGTTCAAAAAAATTTCAAGGCTGGGATTTTAGAAGATTTTATATATTTTAGGATATTTTCAAATATTTCATGGAGTTTCTAATAGATTTCAATAAATTGAAAGGATTTCAAAGAATATTAAATATTTTAGGTTATTTCCAAATATTCCAAGGAATTTTCAATATATTTCAATAAATTAAAGGAGTTTCAAAGGGTCTTACAGATTTTAGGGTATTTAACAGATTTCCAATTATTTTCAATAGAATTCAAGAAATTAAAAGGATTTGAATAAAATTTACGATATTTTAAACGGTTCCAAGAAATTTTTTAAAAGATTTAAAAAATATTTAAAAGCTTTAAAAGATTTTCAAGAATTTTAAATAAATTTCAAGAAATTGAAAGGATTTCAAAAAATTGTACGGAATTTTTAAAGGTTCTGAGGAATTTTAAAGAAATTACAAGAATTGCAATCAATTTGAAAATCATTCAAAGAATTTAAAATGTTTTAGGGTATTATCAAAGATTCCCAGAAATTGTCAATAAATTTCAATAAATTAAAGGGATTTCAAAAAACGATATGGCATTTTTAAAGGTTTCTAGGATTTTTCAAAAAATTGAAGGGATTTGAAAGGATTTTAATGATTTTAGGTGTTTTCAAAAATATTCCAAGGAATTTTCAATAGATTTCAATTAATTGAAAGGATTCCAAGGGTTTTGAAATATTTTAGGGTATTTTCAAAGATTCTAAGGAATTTTATATAGATTTCAATAAATTGAAAAGATTTTAAATGATTTCAAAGATTTTAGAGGCTTTGAAAAATTCCAAAAAATTTTCAAAAGATTTAAAGAAATTTAAAGGATTTCAAAAAAATTTATGGTATTTTCAAAGATTCCAAAAAATTTTCAATTTATTTCAAGAAATTGAAGGTATTCAAAAAAATGTTAGTCTATTTTTCAAGGTCCCAAGGAATATTCGAGAGTTAAGAAATATTTTAATTGAAAGGAATTTAAAGAATTTTATATATTGAAGGGGTTTTTTGAAAATTCCAAAGATTTTCCAATATTTTAATCAATTTAAATAATGTCAAATATTTTTAATAAAGTGAAGGGATTCCGAATAATTTTATGGTATTTTCAAAGGTTCTCAGGATTTTTCGTTAAATTGAAGGGATTTCAAAGGATTTCAAAAATTTTGGGGTATTTAAAAAAATTCCAAGGAATTTTCAAAAGATTTCTGTAAATGAAAGTATTTAAAAGGATTTTCAATCTTTTTAGGGTATTTTAAAAGATTCCATGGGGTGTTTAAAAGATTTCAATCAATTAAAAATATTTTAAAGGATTTTAAATATTGAAGGGTATTTTCAAAGATTCCAAGGATTTTTCAAAATATTTTAATAAATTAAAAGGATTTCATATATATTTTAGAAGGAATTTTGAACAATTTTTCAAAATTTTTAAAAAAATTTCAGGGATTCAAAGGATTTGAAATATTTTAGGGTACTTAAAAAATACCAAGGCCAACGGCCATACCACGCTGAAAAACCCAGTTCTCGTCAGATCACTGAAGTTAAGCAGCGTTGGACGCGGTTAGTACTTGGATGGGTGACCATTCAAGAATACTGACATGACTGCTGTTGGCACATCGTGGGTGTGGTGAGCCCACACTTGTAGTTATTTATAACTACAAGAAAAACCTAGAAACACTACCCGAATCGGGTAGTGTCACGCCTACCCTGAAAGGGAAATGGTTTAATGGTATACCAAGGAATTTTCAAACGATTTCTATAAATTGAAAGTATTTAAAAAGATTTGTAATGTTTTTAGGGTATTTTAAAAGATTCCATGGAGTTTTTGATAGATTTCAATAAATTAAAAATATTTTAAAGGATTTTAAATATTAAAGGGTATTTTCAAAGATTCCAAGGTTTTTCAAAAGATTTCAATAAATTAAAAGGATTTCATATATTTTAGAAGGAATTTTGAACAATTTTTCAAAAATTTTAAAGGTGTCAAGGATTTTTTAAAAAATTCAGGGAATTAAAGGATTTGAAATATTTTAGGGTATTTAAAAAAATTGCAAGGAATTTTAAAAAGATTTCTATAAATTGAAGGTATTTAAAAGAATTTGAAATATTTTAGGGTATTTTCAATGATTCCATGGAATTTTTGATACATTTCAATAAATTAAAAAGATTTCAAAGGTTTTTAAATAATAAAGGGTATTTTCAAAGATTCCAAGGATTTTTCAACAGATTTCAGTAAATTAGAAGGATTTCATATATTTTAGAAGGAATTTCGAACAATTTTTCAAAAATTTTAAAGGTTTGAAGGATTTTTCAAAAAATTTCAGGGATTTAATGGATTTGAAATATTTTAGGATATTTAAAAAAATGCCAAGGATTTTCAAAAGATTTCCATAGATTGAAAGTATTTAAAAGAATTTGAAATATTTTAGGGTATTTTCAATGATTCCATGGAATTTTTGATAGATTTCAATAAATTAAAAAGATTTCAAAGGTTTTTAAATATTAAAGGGTATTTTCAATAATTCCAAGGATTTTTAAATAGATTTCAATAAATTAAAAGGATTTCATATATTTTAGAAGGAGTTTCGAACAATTTTTCAAAATTTTCAAAGGTTTCAAGGATTTTAAAAAAATTTTCAGAGATTCAAAGGATTTGAAATATTTTAGGGCATTTAAAAAATTTCAAGGAATTATTCAAACGATTTCTATAAATTGAAAGTATTTAAAAGGATTTGTAATCTTTTTAGGGTATTTTAAAAGATTCCATGGAGTTTTCGATAGATTTCAATAAATTAAAATTATTTTAAAGGATTAGAAATATTTTAGGGCATTTAAAAAAATTCCAAGGAATTTTTAAAAGATTTCTGTGAATTGAAAGGATTAAAAAGGATTTTAAATATTTGAGGGTATTTTCCATTTCATGGAAAATTTCCATGGAATTTTGGATAGATTTTAATAAATTGAAGGGATTTCCAAGGATTTAAAATATTTTAGGATTTTTTTTTGAAAGATTCTAAGAAATTTTCAATAGATTTCAATAAATTGAAGGGATTCCAAAAGATAAAAATTTTTTTAGGGTCTTTAAAATATTCCAAAGAATTTTCAATAGATTTCAAGATATTGATGAGATTTAAAAAAATTTTAGTGATTTTTAAAGGTTCCAAGGAATTTTCAAGACCTTTAAAAAATTGGGATCTATTTAAAAATATTTCAAAGGATTTTATATATTTTAGGGTATTTTAAAAGATTCCAAGGAATTTTCATTAGATTTCAGTAAATTGAAAGGATTCCGAAAGATTTCAAATGTTTTAGGGTATTTTCATAGATTAAAAAAAATTTTTAATAGACTCCAAGAAATTGAGGAGATTTAAAAAAAATTTAGTATAATTTTAAATCTTCCGAGGAATTTCCAAGAATTAAAAAAATTGTGATCGATTTGAAAATTTTTGAAATTATTTGAAGTAATTTGGGGTATTTTAATAGATTCCAAGAAATTTTCAATAAATTGAAGGGATTTTGAACAATCTTATGGTATTTTTAAAGTTTGCAAAGATTTTTCAATAAATTAAATTGATTTCAGAGGAATTAAAAGAATGTAGGATTTTTAAAAGATTCCAAGGAATTTTCAATAGATTTCAATAAATTGAAGGGATTTCGAAAAATTTAATTCTATTTTTAAATATTTCAAGAAATTTTCAAGAGCTTACAAAAATTTTAAGGGATTTCAAAAGCTCTTGGAGGATTTCAAATATTTTAGGATATTGTAAAATTTTCCTAGGAATTTTCAATATATTTAAATGAATTACAGAGATTTTAAAGGATTTGAAATATTTTAGGGTATTTTAAAAGATTCCAAGGAATTCTGCAATTAATCATTGAAAAATAAGTGTATTTAAAAATTAGATTTTAAGCTTTCTTTTGAAAGATATAAAACCATAAATAAATCGAAATTTTTTAATTTCTCAAAAGCCTTTAGTTTTGATTTTCCATTCCTGAAAACTTCGAGTTCAAAATTGTTTAAATTAAAAAAATTTTAACTTTAGAAAACTTTCAGTTTCAAATTCTTCAAATTCGAAGTTTTCTCTAAAATTATTATTTAAATTTTCAAAAAGTAAATTTTATTTGTAATTGTTTAAATTGGCTTTACGAACCGTGAAGTAATTATTGAAAATGATTAAAACTGTTATTTTGTCAGTGTAAAAAATTTAAATAAATCTTTATTTTCTTTCTTTGAAATCAGGTGGAGAGTTAGGGAAGCCAAGATGGGGATTTGCAGGAAGCAGTAGCAAAAACAGTAAAAACAATAATAATAATAATAGTAATAAGGATGGTTATAACTATAATCAGAATGAATTTCTTCATTCGTATTATCAACATGGTCCACAATCAAATCATCGTGACCCCAAAGCTCATTTTTCGCTGTTGGACCAAAGCCCACCACCAGCACCTGGTACACCTGAAGATCTACCAAAAACTTTCAGAGCTGTACGTACACGAACTGGCGTTTATGTTATTCCCGCACGTCTTCAGCTTAATCCACCAAAACAAAACCAGATTTAATGAAGAATTTATGTAATTATTTAAAATGAATAAATAATTATCGTCGAACTTTGAATTTATTCATTCATTCATTAGCTTTGTCCACATTCCTTGTTGAAAAAAGATTTAATCATATCCATCTAGAAATCGTATTCTTTTCTGTCATCATATTTTTATTAAAATTCGATCCAATCTTATCCACTTCAGACTTGTATTAAATCCTAAGCATCATAATTTTGGAAATTTTTATCAAATTGTATCCGTCGAGAAATCTTATGCTTTTCTACCAGCATCATCTCTATCAAATCCTAATGGGACTAATCATGTATCAAATCCTATGTTCCAGAATTTTGGATATTTCTATTAAATTTTATCTGTAGATAAATCGTATGATTTTCCATCAACAGTTTCTCATTAAAGCTATATCAAACCTTATCCTCGTAAAATTAGGTTTGAATCCTATCTTGCAAAGTTTCGAAAATTGTTAGCAATTTCTACTCATCCAGAAATCTTATACTTTTCTACCAACATCATCTCACTGAAACTCTATCAAATCCTAATGGCACCAATCATGTATCAAATCCTGTATTCCAGAATTTTTGATATTTCTATTAAATTTGATCTTTAGATGAATCGTATAATTTTCTATCAATAGTTTCTCATTAAAGCTTGCATCGAATCCTATTCTGTAAAGTTCAGGAAATTTCTAGAAAATTCTACTCATCGAGAAATCTTATACTTTTCTATCAACCGCTTCTCATCGAGATTCTATCAAATCTTATCCACTTCAGACTTGTATCAAATCCTACGTATCAGAATCTTAGAAATTTCTATCAAATTGTATCAGTCTAGAAATCTTATACTTTTCTATCAACAGATTCTCAGTGTAATGCTATCAAATCCCCTTCAGACGTGTATCAAATCCTATGTATCATAATATCGAAAATTTCTATCAAATTGTATCAGTTGAGAAATCTTATACTTTTCTACCAACATCATCTCACTGAAACTCTATCAAATCCTAATGACACCAATCATGTACCATATCCTATGTTTCAGAATTTTGGACATTTCTATCAAATTTTATCTTTAGATGAAGCGTATAATTTTCTATAAACAGTTTCTCATTAAAGATCTATAAAATTTTATACTCGCAGAATTAGGTTTGAATCCTATCTTGCAAAGTTTCGACAATTGTTAGCAATTTCTACTCATCCAGAAATCTGATACTTTTCTACCAACATCATCTCACTGAAACTCTATCGAATCCTAATGACACCTGTCATGTACCATATCCTATGTTCCAGAATTTTGGATATTTCTATCAAATTTTATCTTTAGATAAATCGTATGATTTTCTATCAACATTTTATCATTAAAGCTTTATCAAACCTTGTCCTCGCAGAACTTGCTTTGAATCCTATCTTGAAAAGTTTCGAAAATTGTTAGCAATTTCTACTCATCGAGAAATCTTATACTTTTCCATCAACAGCTTTTCACTAAAATTCTCTCAAGTCTTAACAACTTCAGACTTGTATCAAATCCTACGTATCAGCATGTTTGAAATTTCTATCAAATTGCATCAGTCCATAAATCTTATACTTTTCTTCCAACATTATCTCATTGAAACTCTATCAAATTCTAATGGCACCAATCATTATCAGATCCTTTGCTTCAAAATTTTCGATATTTCTATCATATTTCATCTTTAGATAAATCGTATGCTTGTCCATCAACAGTTTGTCATTAAAGCTCTTTCAAATCTTGTCCTCATAGAACTTGGTTTGAATCCACTCTTACAAAGTTTTAGCAATTTCTAAAAAATTCTATTTATCGAGAAATCTTATACTTTTCTATCAACAGCTTCTCATTAAAATTTTATCAAATCTTATCCACTTGAGACTTGTATCAAATCCTACGTACCAGAATCTTGGAAATTTCTATCAAATTGCATCAGTCTTGAAATCTTATACTTTTCTTCCAACATTATCTCATTGAAACTCTATCAAATCCTAATGGCACCAATCATATATCAAATCCTTTGTCCCAGAATTCTCGATATTTCTATCATATTTTATCTTTAGATAAATCGTATAACTGTCCATCAACAGTTTCTCATTTAAGATTTATCAAATCTTATCTCCGCAGAACTTGTATCGAATCCTATCTTACAAAGTTTTTCAAATTTCTAAAGAATTCTACTCATCAAGAAATCTTATACTTTTCCATCAACAGCATCTCATTAAAATTGTATCAAATCTTATCCACTCAAGGATTGTATCAAATCCTACGTATCAGAATCTTGAACATTTCTATTAAATTGTATTTGTCGAGAAATCTTATACTTTTCTACCAACATCATGTCATTGAAACGCTATCAAATCATAATGGCACGAATCATATTTCAAATCCTATGTTCCAGAATTTTGGATATTTGTATCAAATTTTATCTTTTGATGAATCGTATGATTTTCCATCAACAGTTTCTCATTAAAACTCTATCAAACCTTATCCTCGTAGAACTTGGTTTGAATCCTATCTTGCAAAGTTTCGAAAATTGTTAGCAATTTCTACTCATTGAGAAATCTTATGCTTTTCCTCAACAGATTCTCGGTGCAATTCAATCAAATCCCCCTCATACTTGTGTCAAATTCTACGTATAGTAATATCAAAAATTTCTATCAAATTGTATCAGTTGAGAAATCTTATACTTTTCTACCAACATTATCTCACTGAAACTCTATCAAATCCTAATGGCACCAATCATGTACCATATCCTATGTTCCAGAATTTTTGATATTTCTATCAAATTGTATCCGGCAAGAAATCTTATTCTTTTTTATCAACAGCATCTCATCAAATCTTATCTACTTCAAACTTGTATAAAATCCTACGTATCAGAATCTTGGAAATTTCCATCAAATTTTATTTGTCAAAAAATCTTATACTTTTCTACCAACCTTATCTCACTGAAACACTAGCAAATGCTAATGGCACCAATCCTGTGTTCCAGAATCTTCTACGTTTTCATCCAAATCTTCATCGAGAAATCTGATACTTTTCTATCTACCGTTTTTTATTGAAATTCTATCAAATATTATCCACTTCAGACTTATATAAAATCCTACGTATCAGACTCTTGGAAATTTCTATCAAATTGTATTTTTCGAAAAATCTTATACTTTTCTACCAACCTTATGTCATTGAAACACTATCAAATCCTGAAGGCGGATAGGGGAATGCTCGCTAGATATAGAGGGTAGGGCGGAAATAAAATACACCTCGCGGGCCAAACAGACTGGGTGAAGGACACACCGAGAAAAAATCATCGATTGTTTCCTGCTGTGGCCCACTGGGAGTGCTCCGAATCACGTCTGCCTAACCCGCTGACGTGGCGAGGGGCTGATGTGTGCTTGCACTGCCGATGTGTCAGCCGCAGCATGGGATCAGAAGCCAGCCCCTTCGGGCCTTGATCAGGGAGTGCGTGGTGGCTGCAAAGGTCGGAATCTGCAGTGCCCCGGGCGAGTTCCAGTCCGTCCGTGTTTGCCGGGACTGGTCAAACAAAGGCTGGGCCCCAGGGAACTGGGGTACGACTTAGGTCCGAGGGTATACCCGTTCCCAGCTATTTCGGCCCGCCCCTTCACGCACGATGCGCTGGCGATAATTCATGGCACCCACAAATTCCCACAACCCCCTACAAAAAGAGAATAAAGAGACTGTGGAAGCGACTATCGAGAGGACGCTTCAATTAATGCTGGATACGCTGGCAATGATACAAGATGCTGCAGACAGACAAAGGAATGTCAATACTGGAATAAAAGGCGGATCTCCAAAGCTAAAGGAAACAGTAGAGGTTATCCAGAGCGCGATGAAACAGAGGATAAAAACGCAAGCAAGTGTTGTGAGCCTGGAGGGGAAACAGGTTCAGAGAAGCTCAAGCAATCCGAGGCGTGGTAGCAGTAAGAGGACAGCCTCAAGCCCAGCGAAAAGTCAGGGTGCAATTCCAATGGAAAAGAGGAAAAATGACCTTACGTCACCACCTGCGTGGACGGAGGTGACTAGGAAGCAGAAGAAATCTGAAAGACCGGAAAAACAGCAGCACGCCAAGGGCAGACCAACCAAAAGAGGGAAAATGACAAGCAGAAGAAGTCACACCAGAAACCTGGCAGCAAACAGCGCCGGGAAGCGGTAATAATAAAGCCGGCGCAGGGAAAGTCTTACGCGGAGGTCCTGGGAGACATCAGGGCTAAGATGAAGTCTGAAGAAACCGAAACCTGCATTAGGTTGATCCGCCGGACACGAAACGGAGAAGTATTAATAGAATTCGAGAAGGAGACAAAGAATGCTATGGCTTTCGGGGTAGCTCCGCAAAAGCACTTAGGAGATATGGGAACAATGAAGAATCTTGTTCCCAAAACCACACTAGAGCTCCTAGATCTCGACTGTGTCACAATCAAGGAGGATGTGCAGATAGCACTGAAGAGAGATTTTGGCGATAAAGCAGGATACGCAAAGGTCTCGGTAACGAAGCCCAACAGGAGAGAGCAGGTCCTGGCTATAGTCGAACTCAGAGAGGAAGCAGCGAACAAACTGCTGGAAACAGCCCGCATCAAAGTGGGATGGATAAATAGCAGAGTGAGAAGGAGAGCAAGCGTCGATCGATGCTTCAAGTGTCTAGGATATGGACATCAATCAAGAGATTGTAAAGGGCCGGACCGCAGCGGCCTTTGTTACCAATGTGGTATGGGTGGACATCAGGCAAACGCTTGTACGTCCGAAATGCACTGTGTGCTCTGCAACAGTATGCAGCCAAGACCGGAGAATCTCAATCACATACCGGGGACAGGAGGGTGTACAGTCTTTAGACAGGCACTCGAAAAAGTGAAACGCAGGCTGGCATGACGAGAGTCATTCAAGCTAATATGCATAGAAGCAAATTAGCCAATGACCTTCTAGAATAATTAGTTCTGGACTGGAAAGCTGATTTGCTAATCATCTTGGAGCAGTACATGGATAGGGACACCACAACATGGTTTCGGGACAATCTTGGAACAGCAGCCATCTGGGTGCGAAACGAAGGAGTAGTGCCGATTCAGAGCCATGGCTCTGGATCATCTAGAAGACCTCATCCAAGATACAGAGGGAGGAGTGATAGCGGCAGGAGACTTCAACGCCAAAGCGGTAGGATGGGGAATGCCGAAATCAAACTCGAAGGGAAAACGAATACTGGAGATGGCTGCAAGCCGGGGCCTGCTGGTCATGAATACCGGCAATACGCCAACATTCAGACGAGCAAGAAACGTAGGTACGATCCCGGACATCACCCTAGCTTCGGAGGGAATAGCCCCCCTCATGGAGAACTGGGAGGTCCTAGAGGACTTCACGGGAAGCGACCACCAGTATAAACTTTTCAACATCAAAGGAAAGCTGGGAGCCAAGATACAGCAAAGCAATCCCAAAAGGTGGAATACTGCTAAATTGGACAAGGAAAAACTACTCCTGACGATTGTGAGAGGACAAAACAGCCTGATGGGGAAACCTGACATGGAGGCGGAAGAATTAGTGGAAGCTACCATGCAGATACTTAACCTAGCCTGTGATGTCTCGATGCCTCGAAAGAAGGGACATAATGACAGAACATCGGCCTACTGGTGGAATGGTGAAATAGCTGATCTGCGAAGAGAATGCATCAAACGCAGGCGAAAGGCGACTAGGAAAAAGGGAAGAGGCGCTAAGGAGTACAAGCTGGCCAAGAAAGAACTTGGCAAGGCTATTAAGAAAAGCAAACGCCAGAGCTGGGGAAACTTGCGCCAGGAAGTGGATAATGAACCTTGGGGCTTGGGTTACAAAATTGAGATCCGGAAGCTCGGGGCCCTCTCAGCGAGTGAATCAATGGGAGCGGAAACCATGAGGAACATCGTCGACGTGCTCTTTCCGACACATCCGACAAGAGAGAAGGACATTTACAGAACCCCTTTAACGAAGATCCCACTCTTCAGCGAGGAGGAACTGATAGAAGCTGCGACCTCCCTGCAGAACAAAAAAGCGCCAGGACCTGACGGGATCCCAGCGGAAGTCCTGAAAGTTGTAGCACGCATCTGCCCACAGATGCTGCTCAACATGATGAACTGCTGTCTGCGAGCTGGAGTATTTCACAAACAGTGGAAAGTACAAAGACTAGTCCTAATTAATAAAAGGGAAAGGAGATCCGAATTCCCCCTTGGCTTACAGACCACTGTGTATGCTTAATAACACCGTAAAACTCATGGAGAAGATGTTGAAGCCTCGCCTGCTGGCGGCTGTCCAAGCAGGAGGTGATCTCTCCGAGAGACAACATGGGTTCAGGAAAGGAAGGTCCTTCTATATACGCAGTCCAAGAGGTAGTGGACACCATAGAGCGAGTACAGGAGGAAAACCGAAACACCAGGAAAATTGTTCTGCTGGCAACGCTAGATGTGCGAAACGCCTTCAACTCGGCCAGATAGGTAGAGATGATTAAGGCGCTGGAGGGATTCAAGACCCCAGAGTACATCATGCGTATGTTGAGAAGTTATCTTGCTGATAGAGTCTTGATCTACGATACTACAGAAGGCCCTAGAAGGAAACAGATCACCGCCGGAGCAGCTCAGGGTTCAATCCTTGGCCCCGATCTCTGGAATGTATCGTACGATGGTATCCTAAGGATAGGAATGCCAGAAGACACGTATCTGAGTGGGTATGCAGATGACATTCTAGCGGTAATTGCAGCGAGATCTACGGAGGAGCTGCAATGGAAACTGAACCAGGTGATGCGACGCGTGAGCACGTGGATGGATGACCACGGACTAGATCTGGCTACGGAAAAAACAGAGCTGGTGATAGTAACAAGGAAAGACATCCCCATGCACATACCAATGCAGGTTGGACCGACAGTGGTCACAGCTAAGCCAGCTATTAAACATCTAGGAATATGGATGGATAATAGGCTATCATTTGGTGAACAACTAAAACAGGCAGCAGATAAGGCAGCAGGCGTCACGAAGGCACTCAGTAGACTCATGGTCAACGTGAGTGGCCCGAGACCCAGCAAGCGCCGACTGCTAATGTCAGTGGCCCAGTCCATAATGCTCTACGGAGCTGAAATATGGGTGGACGCATTGAAAAAGAAGACACACTGGAGACGTTTGGCAGCGGTTCAGCAAAGAGGCGCACTTAGAATCGCGTGCTCTTATCCGACGGTGTCCGAACCAGCGATTCTGGTAATTGCGGGGACGATACCCATCGATATTCTAGCTCAGGAGAAGAAAAAAGTGTTCCACAGAAGACCCGGCGTGACCAAAGCAACAGCGAAAGATGAAGCCACAGCAGCCACCATGGAACGATGGCAACAACGCTGTAACAATGATCACCGAGGAAGATGGACCGAAAGGTTGATGCCACAGGTGAACGCATGGTTGGACCGCAAACATGGAGAAACCAACTTTTACATGACACAATTCCTCTCGAGACACGGTTCCTTCCGTAACTACCTGCAAAAGAGAGGAAAAGTCAGCAATCCAAAGTGTGGGTATTGCGAGGCGGAATCCGTCGATGCAAAGCACACTTTTTTCAAGTGCGATCGCTGGGCCGAACTTAAACATAGGCTAGAAAGCGAGATTGGAGATATAACACCTGACAATATTGTAGGGGTCATGCTTCAAAGCGAGGGATGGTGGAACAAAGTTTCGACTTATGTCGAAACCATTCTCCGCAAGAAAAAAGAAGAAGGACAACTCAGAGACTGAGGAGGCACAATTAGACATCCTAGCAAGAAAACCACCCCAGCCTTAAGCTGCCGAAGGCCGACGAGCCTCATGCGGGACATCTGTTCCCCTAATGAGGAATATGCGTGCAGTTAGGGGGAGGAAGAAGTAACCAGCAGAGGCAGTCCAACCTATCACCCCCAACCAGGATGTCGAAAGCCGACGAGCCCGATGAGCGGTACCACCGCACATACTGAGGACGATGCGTACATCCTGGTTGGGACAAGGAGCCAAAGAAAACGAAAGCAGCAGATGCCCTAGTAGGCAAGCAACGGCACCCCCCTGAAGTAATGCGAAAGCGGTTCCGGGGAGGGGGGGGGGGGATCCCTGTCAAGAAGAAAGGGTGGTGGTTTTTGGTCGGTCGTTGGTAGCATCACTATAATGGTCAAATTAAGATCTTTGCATATTCACATATATTCAGACCATTGCAGTGATGATACCAATATCCCGACACTACCTAGAAGTGCGGATCACTTCTCGGTGTGTGATAGCACATTTTCCACCTTCCCTCGTAAAAAAAATCTACTTCAGACTTGTATAAAATCCTACGTATCAGAATCTTGGCAATTTCCATCAAATTTTATTTGTCGAAAAATCGTATACTTTTCTACCAACCTTATCTCACTGAAACTATCAAATGCTAATGGCACCAATCATGTATCAAATCCTGTGTTCCAGAATTTTGGATATTTCTATCAAATTGTATCTCTAGATAAATCGTATAATTTTCTATCAATAGTTTATCATTGAAGCCTTATCAAACCTTATCCTCGCAGAACTTGGTTTGAATCCTATTTTGCAATGTTTTGAAACTTTCCAGCAAATTCTACTCATCGAGAGAAATCTTATACTTTTCTATCAACAGATTCTAAGTGCAATTCTATCAAATCCTCCTCAGACTTGTATCAAATCCTACGTATGACAATATCAAAAATATCTATCAAATTGTATGAGTTGAGAAATCTTATACTTTTGTACCAACATTATCTCACTGAAACTCTATCAAATCCTAATGGCACCAATCATGTACCATATCCTTTGTTCCAGAATTTTCGATATTTCTATCACTCTTTATCTTTAGATAAATCGTATAATTGTCTGTCAACAGTTTCTCATTAAAGCTCTTTCAAATCTTACCTCCGCAGAACTTGTATCGAATCCTATCTTACCAACCTTTCGAAATTTCTAAAAAATTCTACTTATCAAGAAATCTTATACTTTTCTACCAACCTTATCTCATTGAAACACTATCAAATGCTAATGGCACCAATTATGTATCAAATCCTGTGTTCCAGAATTTTGGATATTTCTATCAAATTGTATCGGCCGAGAAATCTTATACTTTTTTATCAACTTTTTTGTCAACAGCTTCATATTGCAATCCTATAGAATCTTTTCCACTTCACACTTGTATCAAGTCCTACATATATCAAATTGTATCCCTCGAGAAATCTTATACCCTTATACAAACATTATCCTATTGAAACTCTATCAAATCCTAGTGGCACCCATCATGTATAAAATCCTATGCAGCAGAATTTGAGATAGTTTTATCAAATTTTATCTGTTGATAAATCGTATAAGTTTCCATCAACAGCTTATCATTAAACCTCTATCAAACCTTGTCCTCGCAGAACATGGTTTGGATCCTGTCTTGCAAAGTTACGAAAATTTCTAGAAAATTCTACTCATCGAGAAATCTTATACTTTTCAATCAACCAATTTCTGATCACAAATTTAAAATCAAAAATTAATAATTGAAGTTTGTTATTTGAATGGCTCAAATTTTTGGAAAATTCGATAAATTAGCAGATTTTCACAAGAACCAGAACTATGCGGGTTTTCGGGTTTCTGGTCATTAATTTGAGGTCAAAATTAAAAAATTAAAAATTTTTGATCAACATAGCCTACATTATTGCTAAATTCAATGAATTAGCACATTTCTACGAGACTCAGAACTAGGTTTGTTTTCGAAATTCTGATCAGTTTATGGTCAAAATTAAAATGTTCGATCACTAATTTTACATCAAAATAAAAATAATTTGTAATTTTTTATCTAAATGGCCCAGATTTGTGGAAAATTAAAGAAACTGGCTGATTTCCATGAAACTTGGACCAAGGGTTTTTTCGTGTTTCTAATCACAAATTTGAGATACAAATTATAAATGTTGAAACTCGTAAAATTTTGGGAAAATTAAAAAGCTGGTTCATTTCCATAAAACTTAGAATTAGGGGAATAGTTACATGTTCAGTGAAGGAAATTAACACTCAACAAAAAAAAAAAAAAAAAAAAAAAAAAAAAAATTCAGCAAAAAAGAACAATTTTCAGCCAAAGAGATGAATTTTCAACTGCAATAATGAATCTTCAAAAAATAAATCATCTTTCAAGAACGAGTTCAACATTCAACCCAATATTTGAATTTCAAACCAAAATGTATATGTGCTTTCAAGCTGATCATTCGAATGTTTTAGAAAATATTTCACTTTTGACCCGAAAAAAAAGAATTTTCAAAAGTGAATTTTTAATCAAGAAATATGATTTTTTAATGAAATAGTTGAATTTTCAACTAAAAAGATGAATTTTCAACCAAAGATGGAATCGTTAAATTTTCAGTTTATAAGACTAATTTTCAAGAAAAAAACAACTAATTTTCAACAAATTGAAATCAATAAAAAAAGAAGAACCTTTAAGAAAATAAGACGAATTTTCAACCAAATATTTGAAGTCCTTAACAAAAATGATGAATTTTCATTAAAGAAGATAAATTTTCTAACCAAATAGACGAATTTTCAACAAAGGACGTGAATTTTCTAACGAACAGTCAGATTTTTTACTTATAAATAAAAGAAAATTTTTCTACCAAACATGCAATAGCAACATTTCAGATAATATTAATTCTTAACAAAAAAATCAAATTTACAACAGAATAGTTAAATTTTCAAATAAATAGTTTAATTTTCAACCAAAATTATGATTTTTGAACAGAAAAGGAATTTTTTAATCAAATGGTGTAATTTTTGACCACATTGTTGAATTTTTAACCAGAAAATATGATTTTTCAAAAGAAAAGTTAATTTACGACCAAACAGTTGCATTTGCAACTGGAATGATGAATATTCAACAAAAAAAATTAATTTCTCACAAAGCAGTCGAATCCTCAACCAAAACAGATCAATTTTCTATAAAAAAATATATTGTTAACAAAATACATTAATTTTAACCAAGTACTTGAATTTTCAATTGAGAAAGATGAATTTACAACAAAATAATTGCATTCTGAAATTTAAAAAAATAAATTTTCAACCCAAAATGGAATAGTTAAACTTTGATTACAAAAAATTAATTTTTAATCAATAATGAAACGAATCTTCAACAAACTACTTAAATTTTTAACCAAAGAGATGAATCTTCAACCTCAATAATGAATTTTTAATAAAGTAGTTCAACAGGTCACTGATTCTTCATGAGTTTTCTTCAAAAACCGCACGTTAACGCACACCAAAGTGGTTTCATTTTAAAGTACAGACATGTACCAGTAAAACCTACATGGTCACCAAATGGAAGGATTTGGAAGGTCCTCAGCAACAGGCCCTTCTACCACCTTGGACAGGTCAACTTTATGGTTGCCGGCCAGTGGCAGGAGGAGCCTGTCGGGAGAGGAAGATCGGGGCAGACCTAAATGGCTGCTCCCGGCCTAACCATTACCGAAATTAACTTGCATCTGAGCAAAGGCGCCTTTGCGATTCCGCAGAGAGGCATGGCTGAGAAGCACTCTAATCCAGGAACCTTGGTTAGTTCGAGATACCATAAGGGGGTTGGGGAGGAGGGCTGGTTTTTGTTACGGAGAACCCAAATCGGCCAAACCAAGGGCCTGCATACTGGCGAAGGGAGTCAACGTTGTCCCGCTGCTAGAGCTATGTTCGAGAGGTACGATGGTGATAGCCACAGATCTTAGAGGAATTGGGAAGCTAGTCATGGGATCAGCCTACTTTCCATATGAGAAGTGGAGAGTCTCAGACAAACCCACTTTCTCAGACCACTCACAGATAGAGTTCGAGTTGAAATCCACCGCATTCGCGGGTACGGTACTGTGACCAGTATTACACGGGACTAAGGAGTGCACCTTTGGAGGTAACCAGGTCAACTAGAGACGTGAACACCCTGGAGATGGCAGCCAATATTTTCACGGAGGCCGTCAAAACTACGTATGAAAGTAATTGTCGAGCCACAAGAGTACGAAATGCTGGGGAGGCACACTAGTGGAACGGGAAACTCGAAGAGATTCGCAGGGAAACTAGAGAGAGGTTTAGACGCGCCAGTACTAGCAGAATGGATGAACTATGGACCAACTTTGGACAGACATCGAAAAAGGAGCAGAGGCGGCTAGACTGGACAAGCTGCTCTCTCGTAATCCCGATGCTATTCTCGGCGCTCTAAAATTACCCAACGGAGACCTTGGATCACCTGATCAAGACACCTTTTCCAGGCTTCATAACGTCTGGAGACAAGGGGGCGACACCTCTGAGGCAAACAAAGCCGCCTGTAGCTTAACTGGACTCGAAACGGCGGCTAGCCCACGAGATCGTTGCCCCCTCTAGGATCAGGTCGGCCCTGAAGTCTTTCAGTCCTTACAAATCTCCTGGTCTGGATGGCATATATCCGGTCTTCTTACAGAAGGTTGGAGAAACTATCATAGGACTGCTCGTGAGACTTGCTAGGGCTCGTCTGACACTGGGATATGTCCCGACGGCATGGAGAGGTACGAGAGTAGTCTTCATTCCGAAAGCAGGCAGGATCGGTTGTACTTCACCCAAGGATTTCCGTCCCATGAGCCTCACATCTTTCAAACTAAAAACAGTGGAAAAAGTTAAAGATAGATATATCCGCGACAAGGTCTTATCAAGTAGGCCACTTCACAAGGAGCAACACGCGTATAGGGCTGGTCACTCGACTGAAACGGCCTTAAGTGGAGCAGTAAACCTAATCGAAGGATAACTGAAGTAGAAAGGCTTCGCGATTGGAAACTTTATAGTTATCGAAGGAGTTTTCAACTACATCTCTAGAGAGTTGATCAGGGCGGGCATGATCGCACATGGTGTGCCAACTGCAGTCGTGGAATGGACCTGCCACATGTTGGTCAACAGGAACCTAACAACGACTAAGGGGGATACCACTTTATGTGGAACTGTTGACTCGGGATGTCCGCATGGAGGCGTTTCATCACCCCTGATGTGGTCCTTGGTAGTGGATGAACTGCTTCATCTACTCACGAGTCAAGGCTACCACATTATAGGAAACGCTGACGCGGTTGTATCCACCAGTGTAACGGATTTTTCTTTATCGTTACGTACTTTCTATCTCTCTTTATTTACTTAATTCAAAGAGACTACACAGAAAAAAAAGTCTCATAAATTTGGGTTGGTCTTGTTTTTAGTTTTGCCTTAAATTAAGCCCAAAACTAAATGAAAGCAGCAAGATCGTTTTAAAAGGAGTCTTTATCGGCTTAGAACTAAAATTAATTCATTGATATTGCTTATTTGCAAATATTCATCTTGAAACAAGTCCCACTAGGCTTAGAAAGATAGAAAGATCTTGGCAGTTAAAAAGAAGACGATATTGAAGGTAACGTTTAGCCCTCTAGAGGCGAGATTCGAGAATTTAACGTCTTGCAGTTGTGACGTGACGTAACACGAACAGGCAACATGCAAAATGCTCCAATTCTAACTTTTTGTTCCGTGTAACTTTTTTGTTCAGTAACCTGCTCTATTTAATGATCTGAATTCAACATATTCTCAACCATATTCGGAGTAAGTACATCTTATCATACACGTTTATTATCGTTATTCATTGCACAGTCTTAGTTGGCGTTCTCGTCGACACCTAACCTATACAAATCTTCACACGTACGGTAATACATTGCCCTTTCATCCTTTTCATCAAACATGATCTTTACTGATATACTGTGAAATACTGAATTAAAGAAAAAGATTTCCGCGAAATTTAATTATATATTGCTTCCCGTGCAGAAATCGCCAAGTTTGTTCCATGTTCCAGACTTGGGCCAGGGTGGGCGCCCCTAGCCTGGATCTAGCTCGAATTTTGCAATGGCTCGAGCTTGGGCCCAGCTAGTGTCAAAGTTCCAAAAATTGACGACAGATGGCGTAGTACTATTCTCTTCGTTTACTTATTACTTTGGAGTTTCGAGTGTGAATCTTTACAAAGTGGCTAATTTGGTATAAATTAACATTCTTAAAGTATCTTGACAGGTAATTCGAGTCATAATTTGAGCCAAACTGAACTTATAAATTTTGTGTGAGTGATTGAGAATAGTGGTGATGGTGCTGATGATGATGGTCGATGAACAAAATACAAATCATCATTGAAATTAAATTGCGATAAAATGCCTAAAATAAAAAGCACTCTGAGTGTCCGGAGGCATCGAGCACTCGGCAGTATCCCATATTTACGCGGTGAAAGTGCAAGTAAGTACTTATATTAATTATAAATAATATTTTCACATCAAGATTACATGTGACTTCTAACCTCAAATTGAGAAAACTTTTTCATCGAATTATCGAGTGTAAATATATTGTTGATGTATGTAATGATGTTTAAAACTTTAATTTACAAAACAAGCATGGCGGACGTAAATTGAAAAATTATTGTATATAGATGATGATGACGCAGATGATGAGGAAGAATCAGAACCCGGAGAGATAATCAATGAAATACCTCAATTTGGAAATGTGGATCAGATCATTGGAGAAAATATTTTAAATCAGAATCTTGTAAGGGAAAATGAAAATTACCATGTCGCCGAAGTTGAGGTTACCGCAGATTCTGGTAGTAGTTCGAGAAATGATAACGAAAGTGAGGACAACGCGGGTTCAGGTAAGAAGATGAATTTAAATTAATTTTATTCATGAGTAATGTTTAAAGAAGTTGAAATAATACCGGAGTCGATTCAGAATTTTTCGATTAAAGTTGTATAAAAAATATGTATATCAGAATTTGTCATCTTATTTTGATTCAGTCTTGACCCCGAAATTTAAGCCTCTTAACTGTTTTGTTTCGTCTCAGAGGGAAGAAACCAAATTCTTTTTTAGAACAGTATGCAATTTTTGAAAATCGAATGTAAATTAAAAAGTTAACCCAAATGAAATTGACTACCATTAGATGACGGGCTTCAGATTGAAACAAAATAAACAGAATAGAAACAAAAGTCATTTCGAGTATAATAATAAATTATAAATTATAAAAATTTTGTTACCGGTGTATACGACATGTGAATGAATTTCCAGTTCCTGAAGAGTTCAGTGAATCGAGCGAATCAAGCGATTCAGATGATGGATTCGAGGATGGGGTGATAGAAGTACCTGAGGATGAGCCAGATGAAATTAAAGAACTCCGAATCTGGGCAGTTACACGAGGTCAAGAACACGCGGATCTGGATAAATTGATTAAGATATTGCGACGCCGACTTCTTCCACAATTGCCGAAAACAGCCAAAACTTTTTTAGGTACAACGACAGCTGTTTACGATATTAGAGATATGCAAGATTCAGATGGAACAACTGGAGAATATACTTATTTTAGTATAAAAGAAGGTCTTGAAAAGTGTATTGATGTTAATGTACACAAAAATACCACAATATTCTTGCAATTTAATACAGATGGAATCAATTTAACCAATTCTGGCGAAAAGGGATTTTGGGTACATTCCGGAAAAGTTTTTTACAAACCCGATATATATAAGCCCTTTGCAATTGCAATTTATTGTGGGAATTCAAAACCTGCGAGTTTAAATGAATACTTGCATGATTTTGTAACTGAATTAAACAAACTGCTAGCAAACGGTATTATAATTTCTGACCGTCGTTTCAATGTGCGAGTACATTGTTTTGTTTGTGATATGCCTGCTAGAGCATTTTTAAAATGTACAAAAGGCCACCAAGGTTTTTTTGCCTGCGAAAGGTGTGAAGTGAAAGGAGAGAAGAAAGATGGTGTAACTGAATATCCACAGGTAGATTGTCCAGAAAGGACTAATGAATCCTTTAGAAATCAAACTCAAAGTGGCCATCATAAAGGCCGAACTCCACTTTTGCGAATCAAACCTATGCTCAATATGATATTCATATTTGTTTTGGACTTTATGCATTTGTTCTGTGAGGGAGTAATGGACCGTCTTTTAAAGAGGTGGTTTATTCTACCAGGATCAGCGAAAGTCGGTCAAAGATTGAAAAATGAAGTTAGTAGGAGATTACTACTCATTCGGAAAGGCATTCCTTTTGAATTTCAGAGAAAAATTCGGACTTTAAAATCACTTAAGAAGTGGAAAGCAACTGAATTTCGGTTTTTTCTTCTATATTGTGGACCAATAGTTTTAATAAATATAATTAAAGTTGATTGTTTTAAAAACTTTTTGCTTCTGCATGTAGCTTGTAGAATTTTATCTAATGAAAAATTAATTAAGAAATATCACGAGTATGCAAAGATTTACTTAAGAAGCTTTTTTTTGGGATTAAAAACTTTGTATTCCAAGATGCAGGTTATGAACATGCATTGTGTGATCCACGCTGCCGATGATATTATAGCAATGGGTTGCAGCTTCAGTAACATAACCGCCTTTCCGTTTGAAAACTTCCTCGGTAAGTTAACGAGTTTGATTCGCACAGCTTATCGTCCGTTGGCTCAGATTTGTCGGAGGCTTCACGAACTTGCGAAAATAGATACTCCAAAACCACAAAAACCTGTCCGGATTCGAATTTTGCAATCTTTGGATAATGAAATATTGAAGGTCAAGTAGAGAGATTCTCTTTTAACTACAACATCTCCAGACAATTTTGTCATGCTACGAAATAAGACTCTTATGAAAATCAACAGAATAATTCGCACAGCAGAAGCAATAAAAATTGAGTGTAATCCTTGGAAGGTGAGAAGATCCATGTTTGTATTTCCAACTGATTCAAAGGATTTGTACATGTGGGAACTTCGCGCAAAAGCAGAAGATAGAATTGTCGAAGTTAATCTCAATGAAGTTAAATTTAAAATGGTAAAACTCTCTTTAAATTTTAAAGAAGGAGGCAACATGAGAGTTTACACCATGCCTCTTCTGCACTTATAAAATCGGATAATGCGCAGACGAATTTATTTTGTAAGTGAAATTTGTCATATCATAAATAAGAAGTGTTTACAATATTTTTAGATGAAAAATTGTTTACAATCTTGTCAAAACTACGATTTTTGTATTTTCCCTGTCCATTAAAAAAGTAATTTTTTATCTTCCTTTTAATAATGGAGAGAAGAAAGAATTTAAGTTTAACTATTCACAAGATGAAGTTTAAATAAATTCACAGATTATCAAAAGATGTTGAAGTCAACAAAAATTTCCAGTATTAATAATAGAATGAAGCCTTTATAAAATTTAAAACAAAACGAAGCAAATTTTGCGAAATAAATGCCTATTTTATTACTTTTCATGTGGCTTTGTATTCAATTTGAATTCACCGCGCAAAACATGAGTGTCACTGATTTGTGCTCCTCTATTCGACAGCTCTAGACTCTAGACCTGATTGGAATGAACAATTATTATAAAATTCACAAGAAGGTATATAAGATCTACTACTTTTGATTTCAGGCAAGAAACAAATTCACAACTCATATATCTTCTAAAGAACGGTGTATTTCAATTGAATTTCAAAGAATAACTTACATTTTACGAAATTTAAAAAAAAATACAATTGATATATATTCTTGTGCATTTTATAATAATTATTCATTGTAGTTACATAAATTGTTCTCAATACCCATTTTGAATTCCGCGCCAACTGCGGCCAACCAGCGCGCGGCTCTAACTCAAGCGCGTTAGACATCTCTGAACTCGACTCTAGCAGTGAAGACAACTTCGAAATAATGAAACACATAATTGCCATAATTTGTTATGCAGCGAAATTGATAAAAGGAACAAGTTTCTGCTTGAAAATAATGTCTATGGTATTTTACGAAAATACTCATACTACCTAAAAATGTAAGAGCATAAAAAAGCGTTGAAACGAAAAAAAATATTCCTGAAAAGCATAGAGCAGAAAGCTTTTCTACTTGAGCATTGCCAACATTGAAATCGAGATCACGCGGTTAGTTTTCCGTACTTGCAACTCCTGGTTTTTCTGCATTATATTTCCGAAAGAAATCGCGTGTTGATTACTGGACAGTGTATGTGATTTTACTTTTATAAACATTAGAGAAAATCATCATTTATATCGGATTTGCCAACAGGTAAGTGAACATTGTTTGTTTTCCTATTTTTAGAATTATAACCTCACTTATTTCATTTCATACCCACTCACGCACTAAAAATCAGATTTTCATTCGCACTAAGAAAATTATTCTCTAATACAGTCAAACCTATATTTTTGGTTGAGAACAAGAATTGTTATCGAAATAAATTATTAATTATTACGAAGTTTTTTATGTATACTACTACGTAGTCCGATCAATGTAATCAGTTCTTTTTGTAAAGTACATACACCTATTGAAAGAATCCTCGATAAAACCCTCATATTATTTTCGGACGAGGAAATCTTCGAGGAATGTAAAATTCCTCGAGGAATTCCGCAACGATTAATTCTCTAACACGCGGATTTCCTCGTGTTTTCCTCGTCCGAAAATAACACAAGGATTCCTTGCACGACTTTTTCAATAGCAAATTAAATTACTTAAAAGATACAATTTTATGTATGGAAATATTATTATTACATACATTGAAAATTTAGGGTATAAAAAATCTTATACTTTTCCATTGATCTTCATCTTATCTAATTATAGCAAAGCAATTTTATTTAATATTGAAAACGTTTTTTTTTCAGAGGAATCATAATGGATGAGTTGGAACTTTATCCATTCCACTTACTAGAATTTATACAAAAGGGGAGGAAAATTGAAAGGACCTTGGATTTCACGCCAGTAAACTGGCTTCGATACGACAAAAAGAAAAATAAATTCTTTGTCAAATTTATGGATCCTCCCTACAATCCTAAAACAAATAAAATATTGTATATGTTAATAGAAAAGGAACTCGATCCCCCAGATCATTGGCAAGAGTATCCAGTGAAGTTTCTTGGTCACGCAAGTTTGTTTCAAATAATTTTATAGACTATATAATAATGTACTATATTTCAAGGCTATATACTAACTATATAAGGCTAAGGAATTAATTATGCATAGCAAATCAAAAAGTAAAAAAAAAACGTAGCCATATATGTAAATTTGGATCATGATTCATATTTTTTTTTCTTGCCTGAAGTTATTAAAATTGCAAAAAATTTGACTTTGCTTTTAGTGAATAAACGCGTGATTGCTAATTTATTTTACTATTCACTTTTCTAGAAACATTTGCAGAAGCCAACGAGAGACTGCAATTACTATTAGAAGACCAAAAGAAACTTATATATAGCAGCGAATCTGATATGCCTAGTAAAGACAAGGGGAAGCTTGTAATGGAAAAGTTGAAATGTAAAGAGTCTTCTCGCGAATTTAGGGAAATAATGAATGTGCCAAAACTTGGTCAGAACATTGCCGATAAACATAAGGAAGGTAATAATGATATTCTACAATTATTATGTATATTATTGATGAAAGAATGTAAATTTTTATGATAAAAACTGTTTGAACGCTATTATACTGTTGCAGACAAAGGAGATAATACTGATAATCTTGTTTCTGAGGAAAACAATCCTGATTTACATGCTAAAAACTTTGGTAAAAGAAGAACGCAATCACAATTTGCTATGAAGAGTGTAAATAATTATCAGTTTAGCAACACAAGGAAGAGGATTCAATCCACAAGAAGTACTGAAGACCGTAAATATTTTGTTCCAATTCTTTTATGTTCTTTTACCTGCTATTTAAATTGCTTAAAATTATTTAAGACTGTTCTATTAACCAAATCTTTTCCATGAAAATTTATTTACAGTAAGTTATGTACCTTGTAAGAAGCTTTTGTGTGAATCCAGAAATGAATCAAACAAAGGTAAAACAAAACTTTCATATCTCTTATGTTTTACCATGAAGATCTTAAATACATCTTTTCATTTAGTAATTACAGAAACTATCACATATTTTTTAATTACTTCGTTATATTACTCACAAATATTAAATACAATGTCTGTTATCAATTTTTGCACAGAGAATTCTTGGTCTGAAGATAGTAGTAACTTCAGTGAAAACGAAAGTGAGGAGTTTCCAAAAGAGGATCCAGCACTAGTGAAAATTTCAGGAAGAAACCAAACGAAGCGTATATATTTCTTTCTAACATTTATTACTTTATTTACATTTATTAATTATTTGATTTTATTACTTGTTATTTATTTGTTTTCAATCTTTTTGTATTCATTAACAATTTAAAAAAGTTCTTCATGCCTATGTACCTCGAAATATTTCTTTTATAGTTCTTACGAATACTGAAGATTTAGATACCTAATTTATTTTACATTTTTATACAGGAAATGAAAAACTTGCAACAGATAAGGATCCTTGCACTAGCCGTTCGCGTGTGATCGAGAGTGATAGCTTTGAAGAAGAGAAACTTTTAGAATTCAATTTAGGGAGAGATAAAGGTATACCTTGAATTTCAATACGAATATTTTCATATATTTTTGTATAGGTACATACATACTGAAAATTTGTGCAATTGATTCCTTTCACTATTGTTATAGAACCCGGTTTGTCTTTGGAAAAAGATGACGATTTCTACAATGTATGTGACGAAAGCGTAAAGCCAAAAAACTGCTCTACAACACCACAGGAAAAATTGAAAAGTTAGTATTCCTATTTAAGAAGTAATTTTATTTTAAACTGATCAGTTTAAAATGAATGTACTTCAGTTTCTTCATTCTTTAGATGATTTTGTGTTACCCGGCTCTCCTTTTCTTACCTTGACAAATTTTTTATTTCTTTTCACAGAGTTCTCGAAGAAAAATTGTCAGTCCAGAACGTCAAATGAAAATTACACAAATGTGAGCGCATCAAAACTTGACTCACAATTCTCACAAAGCAGCACTTCTTCTCAAAGAAGAACTTCAAGACCTCCCTCTTCTGACACCTCTAATGTCACAGGTAAGAAAATGATTACTAAAAAAATAAATAGAACTAAAAGACTAGCCAAAACATTGATCCACAAATGTAAATCATTTTTTATATTTTATTCAATTGTTTTTAAATTTACTGATCTATTTTTGAAGATAAAACTTCTTCTATTGTTTAATTCTTTTTGTTTAGTGCGCCTAGTATTAAAAGAGATTAAAGTCCTGAGAGCAGAAGTAAAGGATATAAGGGAAAATCAAATAATTCTGAAGAATATGTTCGAGAATATGGTCGCTATGAATTATCCTTCGAGAAAAAGTTTCCCTCAACAATATGATTTAAACTTACCTTTCAAAACACTTGAGGAACTTCAAAGTTTTAATGAAAAAATACAGAGCAATGAAGAATGCGGCAAACAATTCGTAAGTTTTCTTCCACATTCTGGCTTTAGTATTTTATATGAAAATTAATTAAAATATTTCATTTAGATTTAAAACAGTATAAAATTACAGTATGAAAAGTACAGGTATAAAATTCATATTGCCAAAGATTTCAATGATTACCCAAGGTTTTCACAGGTTTCGCAAAGATTTCCGATAGGTTTAAAAGATTTGACAAACAGTGCAATAATTTTTCAAGCATGTCATAAAGATTTCACAAGGAACTCAGATATTTCGAAAAGATTTCAGATAGATTTAAAAGTTTTCACAGACTTCTATTATGTCACAAAGATTTCAGATAGATTTCAAAGATTGAACAAAAATTTCAATGATTAGTTCCTATTTATTTCACAAAGATTTCGGATAGATTCAAAAGACTTCACAAATACTTCAATCATTTTTCAGAGATTCCACAAAGATTTCAATAATTTCACAAATATTACCGAATATTTCGAAAATATTTCAAATAATTCGCAAAGACTCAAAAGATTTCAATGATTTCTAAAAGATTTCACAAAGATTTAAATAATTGCGCAAACATTACCCAAGATTTGGCAAAGATTTCTAATGATTTTTCAAAGATCTAACAAAATTTCAATGATTTTCCAAAGATTTCGATAGATTTAAAAGAGTTCACGAAGCCTTAAATGATTTCCCAAAGATTTAAAAAAGATTCAAATATTTCCACAAACGAGACAAGAAAGAATATAAAGATTTCCAGTTCCGACGATCCGATGAATTTAATCATTCGATTTTAGAGGGTAGCAAACCAATACTTTGCCTCTCCCTGGTCAATGTTTTGGCGGGGGGGGGGGGGGGGGCTTTCGGGTCTC
>CAKNYM010052125.1:400949-440573 GCA_932195095.1 Andricus curvator | reverse complement strand
TGGGCTCCGCCAAATCTGCCTCTTTAATATTTTGTATGCATTTTCGCAGAAAACTTCCATAGCTTTGTCAGTGGATAAACAAAACCTTCGAAAGTCTGCCATTAACATGATTAAAAAATTCTTGTCACGAGATTTGGCTATGCAGTTTACTGCCATGAAGAAAGTGCCAGGAAAGGAACTTTTCAAAGATTATGAGATGTGCACATGTATTGTGGGTAAGGGAATTATATCAGATTTATATAAATAAATAAATAAATAAATATATATATATATATATATATATATATATACACATACATATGATTCCTGCATAATATTCACTGTTAAAAAAAATACCTTACAGATCTATTAAGCGAAAAGTTTGCGGTGTCCGAAGAAGAAGTTCTAACCCACATTGGAGTTGTCTTCACAAACTCCAAAGACTGGGACGGTGGTAGAAAGTTTAGGACGCGCAAATCGAATGAGTGACTTTTTAGATGGACGTATTGATTTTTATTCAATTTTTAAATAATAAATATATAACTTAAAATTTTAATAAAAAATATTTCTCCTTAATTTCGACTTTTAATTTAAAAAATTAACAATGGCTGGGAATCGATAATAAACTAGGGCCAAGCCTGGGCCAAGCTGGGCGATCGAGCCTGGCAATATAACCTGGCCCTGGCCAGATTTGGCGTTTCATTCAAGCTTGGCCCAGGCTAGATCGCCAGGCCAGGGCCTAGTTTTGCCAAGCCTGGGCCCTGTTTGGGCCATGACCAAATTTCTACACGGGTTATAAAAAAGTATTTTTCCATTTCACTGATACTCTGCTATGAATTCAGTTGAAGTGTAGAATCTCTGAATCATTAAGAGCCCAGATAACAATCGGGCGACGCATTGAACCCGCACGTCATGCGAGACACGTCGTGCGTGTGAAAATGCACTAATTCTGCCAACACGTGCCTCGCTCAAGTGGTGGGCACCAGAGTGCGAGCAGAATGCGTCTCATTTCGCTGTCACGCATGCAGTCACGCAGTGTTGATATTATGCGACGCACATCGTGTAGGCACGGTGATGGCCGGGGATGACGTAAATATTTAAAATGATCAAAATCAAAAATTCACGTAATGTTAAAAATATTAAAAAACTAATTATTGAACCGGGCTTAACATGTTTTGGTCTAAGGGCAATGGTGTTTCACCGCTTTTCAAAATGCTTGTGAACTTAAATTTTTGGAAATTGAATTTAATGAATAATATCAAAAAATATTTGTTGAATAATAATTTTATCATTTTCAGCGACCGTTTGTTTTCTGGCCAAAAAATTGTATACCCTCTTCTACCATGCGGCGGTTCAATTATAAATAAAAAATTTGTAGATACATTAAGTTTTGAAAAAATGTTAATTGATTAAGTCACTGAAGCATAATTTTTATCATTCCATGTGAAAACATATATAATCGTTTAAATAATATCAATAATAATATAAGTTTAAAATGTACTGAGCGAAATATTTATTGAAATATATAATCATTTTCAAAAACCGCGCGATGGCAGTATATCAACGATACGCGTAGTAAATACAATCGCTAAACGCTTGCTTGACTAGTGCGTAATGTGTCATTTTTCCTCCATTTGCAAAGAAGAAGAAGTCATTGTTTCTTCCTGCTCCCGGCGTCTCTTATTGTGTCCAGTTTTATGCGTTTTATCCAATATATCGCAATATAATCCATGATTGAATTCTTGGATTTCAAGTTATTGTGGATTTTTTTTTGTTAAGCTTTTCTAATAATTTTGCCAAAGTTTGAGACTGAAGCAAACTTTATTATAATATTATTTTATGAATTGCGTTTAACTTTACCAAAGATTTGCGATAAGTGAGTTATATGTAGATCTACGACTTTAATAAAATAACAAACGATATAAAATCCATTTTCCACTTGTTATTTTACATTTAAAAACAATTCAATTGATTATTTATTAACCCTCCCATTAGACCTGCACTTCGTGCGTGCAATCTGCCTGCACGGATTGTGACTGCACGACGTGCGACCCATGTGTGCATCAATTGATGTCGCAGCTGTGTGATCATATGCGTGCACGACGTGCGGGGTGACCCGCATGAATACCCGCACAATGCGCGCATCGTGCGTGCACAATTGTTATCTGGGAGGTTATACTTTTTCTTGTGATTTTATTTTACTTTTTCACTGCAAAATGAAGTAATATTTATCCATAGTTAATATACAATAAGAATACTAATTGTCTTTATTCTGTTCCCCGTACTCCATACTAAAACGGCAACAGAAAATTCATGTTTCTAATATAATACATATCCGATGACATATTTCTTTATTCACACAGCGATCTCTTGCAACAATTTCCCATATAGACTGAAGCGAGGGAACCTGTGGTTTTTGTGAAATTAAAAAAAAAGTTTAGAGGAATTTCAGCTTCCTATTAGTGTATCATAACTTCAAAAGTTACGAAATTTTCTGAACATTTAGCAAGAGAAAAAGAAAATCGAAACTGTTAATTATGTGGAAATATAATTAGGAAACCCTATAATAGTGTAAAGGGCGAAAAAGAAATTGATTCCATCATTGATTATATTTCTGAAAATTGAATTTTTTTCGCAATCCTCAGTCGAGCCTCCTGCAATTTTAGGTGTCACTTTGGTATTGCCAACTTACACATTTATTTCCTAGTTTTCCCCAAACATTTTCACTGAGTCAGTAGAAGGTAAAAATATCGTCAGTATTTTATATTTCTATATTTTGAAAACTGTTTTAAAGCCAAGTGAGGATAACCGCAAAATTGTTTTCACATTTTTTTCCAACAATCCAGACGTTCGTCTGGTCCTAAAGTTTTATCATAATGAAAAAGTTTTTTTCTAAAAATTAAGTTGTTGCTTTTTTTTATAATTTAAAAGACTTAGAACCAGACAAACGTTCCGCACTGCTTTTTATTTAGTTTTCAGCATTTTGAACTCGATACCGTATTTCATGTGAACGTAAGTTGGTTCGAAAAATATTTGAAAAAAAATTTTGAGGTTACCCTCACCTGACCTGAGTATGTAGCCGAAAAATATGTATAAAGAGATAACTTTTGAAAATTTGGGTTTCGCCAAGTATGGACTTTGCGATATCGTGCGTTCAAATTCGTTTCATTCCTTCCTAGTATTCAAGATCAATATATTTTCAAAGTTTTACAAAGTTTTATTTTATTCTTTAGATGTTAAAGCTGTTCAAAAATTTAAAATTCGAAAACTTGAATCTCACGAAATATAATTGAAGTTATTAGCATATGTTTTTAAATGTTTCAGAATTACACTCAACTTCCGATTGAAGACCGGTTTCGAGGATGGCTCGCACTGGCCTTGGTCCTCAGTCGTAGGCCTTCAAACGTAAACAGTCGGGCCGTTTGAACCATTTCTGTTGAATTTTTCTCCGCAGTGAAAAGTATTTTTTTAATTTTGTCCATTTTGTTGTCTAATACATATAATAATTGATACTTGAAGAAAAACGACAATGTCATTCATGCATATCAATATAAGAGAAAACTCCAAGTTTGTTCTCGCAAATCAAATTGTATTAAAGTGATTTATATGTAATTAAATTTATAGTTGAAGGATTTTAGTTAAAATGACTCAAAATTTAAAAAATCTGAATTAAAAGTAAAGTAAAGACAAATGGTTTGCAAAAGAGTTGATTTTCTAACTTCTATAATTAACAATACAACTACTTGGTTGAAAGTTGAATTAGTTTGTTATTATTCATATTTTTTCAAAGATTTACCACTCTGGTTTCAAAATTAACTTTTTTGTTGAAAAATTCTTTTTTTTTTGGTTAAAAATTAATTTTTGAATCTGAATATTGCACTGTTCCATTTTTGGTTAGAAATTTAACCGTTATAAGTTGAAAATTCAACTATTTGACAGAAAACTCCTCTTTTTGGTTCGAGAATTAATCTTGTTTGTTGAAAATCCAATATACAATATTTCGAACTGCAATTACATTAATTTTATTTAGAAGAATTGGTAACGTAGCGGACGACCCCTAATTTTTAATTCTACATGATTGAAAGTTTCATAAATTTATGAATTGAAATTTTTAATTCTAATTGTTGATAACCAAAGTTAACTAGAATACTTGTATTTTTAACGAAAAAGATGAATTTTCAAACAAGAAGAATAATTTTCTACCAAAATAGACGATTTTTCAACAAAATACATGAATTTTCAACCAAATAGTTGAATTTAGAACGGAAAAAGATCAATTTTTGACCATAAATGGAATAGTTTAATTTTCATTAAAAAAAAAATAATTCTCAACAAAAAAACGAATTTTCAACAAAATAGTTAAATTTTCAATTACAGTGATTCATTTTCAACTAAAATGATTATTCTTTAACTAGAATACTTGAATTTTAAACCAAAAAAATTAAACTTTAACTAAAATGATGAATCCTTAATTAGAATAATTGAATTTTCAACCAAAAAGATGAATTTTCAAACAAGAAGATTAATTTCTACCAAAAAAGACGAATTTTCAAATAATAAAGATAAATTGTCAACTAAATATTGAATAATTAAATTTTCAGTCAAAAAAATTATTGTTCAACCAAAAAGATAAATTTTTAGCCAAAAAGATGAATTTTCAAACACGAACATTAATACTCAACCAAAAATGACGATTTTTCAATAAAATACATGAATTTTCAACGGAATAGTTGAATTTTTAACTAAAACAGACAATTTTTTAGTTAAACAGTTGGATTTTGAACTAAAAAAGATCAATTTTCAACCAAAAATGGTATAGTTAAATTTTCATAAAAAAAATAACTTTCAAAAAAAAAAAAAATCAAATTTTCAACAAAAAAAAATCAAATTTTTAATTTTTAATAGTTGAATTTTCAAATAAAAGAGAAAAATTTTCAGCGAAACAGTTGGATTTTGAACTAAAAAAGATCAATTTTCAACCAAAAATGGTATAGTTAAATTTTCATAAAAAAAAATTAAAAACAAAAAAATCAAATTTTCAACAAAAAAAATTAAATTTTCAACAAAATAGTTAAATTTTCAATCAAAGTGATGAATTTTCAACTAAAATGATGAACCTTTAACTGGAATAGGTGAATTTGAAACGAAAAAGATGAAACTTCAACTAAAATGATAAATTTTCAAACAAGACGATTAATTTTCAACCACAAATGACGATTTTTCAATAAAATACATGAATTTTCAACGGAATAGTTGAATTTTCAACTAAAACAGACAATTTTTCAGTCAGATAGATTGATTTTGAATTAAAAAAGATCAATTTTCGAGCAAAAATGGAATAGTTACATTTTCAGGTAAAAAAAAAAAAATTTAACCAAACTGATGAATCTTCAAGTAGAATAATTAAATTTCCAGCCAAAAAGGTGAATTTTCAAACACGAACATTACTTCTCAAACAAACAGGACGATTTTTCAATAAAATACATGAATTTTGAAATAGATGGATTTTGACCTAAAAAATATCAATTTTTAAACAGAAATGGGATAGTTAAATTTTCATTTAAGAAAAAAAAAAAATTTTGAACAAGAAAAATCGAATGTTCAACAAAATAGTTAAATTTTTAATCAAAGTGATGAATTTTCAACTGAAATGATTAGCTACAATAGTTGAGTTTTGAACCAAAAAGATGAAACTTCAACTAAAATTATGAATTTTCAAACAAGAAAATTAATTTTCTGCCAAAAAGGCTATTTTTCAACAAAATAGTTTAATTTTCAACTAAAAAAATAAATTTCCAGACAAGCAGTTTGATTTTGAACTAAAAAATATCAATTATCAACAAAAAATGGACTAGTTAAATTTTCATTTGAAAAAAAAATTTCAACAAAGAAATCGAATTTTCAACAAAATAGTTAAATTTTCAATCAAAGTGAGGAATGTTCAACTAAACTGATGAATCTTTAACTTGAATAGTTGAATTTTAAACCAAAAAGATGAACCTTCAACTAAAATTATGAATTTTCAAAGAAGAAGATTAATTTTCTGCCAAAAAGACGATTTTTCAACAAAAAACTTAAATTTCCAACAAAATAGTTGAATTTTCAACTAAAAAAGACAAATTTGCAGCCAAACAGTTGGATTTTAAACTAAAAAAGATCAATTTTCAACAAAAAATGGAACAGATAAATTTTTATTAAAAAAGAAAATAATTTAAAAAAATAATAATAATGAAAAAAAAATCGAATATTATCAATAAAATAGTTAAATTTTCAATCAAAGTGATGAATTTTTCACTAAAATGATGAATTTTTAACTGGAATAGTTGAATTTGAAACCAAAAAGATGAACCTTCAACTAAAATTATGAATTTTCAAAGAAGAAGATTAATTTTCTGCCAAAAAGACGATTTTTCAACAAAAAACTTAAATTTCCAACAAAATAGTTGAATTTTCAACTAAAAAAGATCAATTTGCAACCAAAAATGGACTAGATAAATTTTCATTAAAAAAAAAAAATTTTAACAAAAAAATCGAATTATCAATAAAATAGTTAAATTTTCAATGAAAGTGATAAATTTTCAACTAAAATGATGAATCTTGAACTGGAATATTTGACTTTCAAACCAAAAAGGTGAAACTTCAACTAAAATGATGAATTTTCAAATAAGAAGATTAATTTTCTGCCAAAAAGACGATTTTTCAACAACATACATTAATTTTCAAGGAAATAGATGAAATTTCATCTAAAAAAGACAAATTTTCAGGCAAAAAGTTGGATTTTTAACTAAAAAAGATCAATTTTCAACAAAAAATGGAATAGTTTAATTTACATTAAAAAAAGAATAATTTTCAAAACAAAACAAAAATCGAATTATCAATAAAATAGTTCTTCTTTATTCATAATGTGTCCCCTAAGGGTTTACATGACTTCCATTTCTTACAACACTTCCTTCTACATGTTTTATAAAATCTTATCCTTACTATTTACAGTTATTTACACCTATTTACAGAAAATCTTATATCTATATCCTTATTTCTATTTTTTGACGATAGCGCAATTTGGGACGTGTTAGCGAACGAGTGAGCGAGCGATCGAAAGCGAGAGTGCAAGCGAGAGAGAGAGAGAGAGAGCGATAACGCAAACGCAACTTAATTTACTTATGCTATTACATAACCATTACTTACAAATCTTTACGCTTCTAATTTAAGCGACTTCCGTTTCCTTTTCCTTTCACTTCTCTTGTAACTCCATTTTGCCATTTTTTCCATCCATTCCTTCATTCTTTCTCATTTGCTCCCCTAGCACCCTCTAACTCCTTCATCCACTCTTCCCCCAAACCATCCTCCCCTAGAATCTTCACCACATTCTCTTGCCAGCTTCCTTTATCTTCCATTTCTCTCCTACATCCTTCCCATACATGCTCCCATGTTTCCTCTTCCCATTCACAGATTCTGCACTTCCTGTTCTCTTTCTTATCCCAATACATACCTGCCCTTACCTCGTTTCCCAATCTAAATCTTGCTATTCTGGTCCATCTTTTCTCTCCCCATCCCTTTTCTAAATACTTTGGTACTCCTTCCTTTTTTATCATCTTATACCATTTATTATGTTTTGATTCCTCAATCATCCCCCATCTTTCTATTAATTGTCTTTCTCTATCCTTTTCTTCTATTTCTTCATAGTTGACTCCAGTCTCGTCTTCTATACCTCTAGCCTTAAAGAACTCCCTCCTTTCTTCTTCCCATCTCGTTAATTCCATCGCCCTCCCTCTCCTCCCCTCTACCTCCATCAAACACTTTCTCGCTAACTCCCCTCCCTTTCCCTCCCTCAGCTTCGTCTCAAAATTCCAGGCCCTCTTTCCCGCTCTAGTACTTAATTTATCCCTTTGCGCTTCTTCTCTCACCATATATCCCGGTGTCCTCCAGTCTACCCCTAGCGTCCACCTTATATACCTTTCTTGTAAACTCTCAATCTCTTTCCTTTCTTTCCATCCCCATATCTCTGCTCCATAACCTAATACCGGCCATACCAGCGTATCAAATAACCATATTCTCCTTCTCCAATTTTTTTTAAACCTTCTTTTTCCTATTCCCCATATCTGTTTCATTACCCCTGCTGCTTTTTTTATCCTTTCTCTTATATGAGCTCTATGATCTCCATTTGCTTGCAAGTTATATCCCAAATACTTAAACTCTTTCACTTCTTCTAATTTTATTCCCTTCCATCTCCCCGTCCATTCTTTCTTTCTTCCCCCTCCTTTCCGAAACCTCATTATCTTTGTCTTTTCTACATTTAAATTCAACTTTTTTCCATCTAAGTATTTCTCTAATCCTGTAATTAAGCCCGCCATCCCTTCTTCATCCTCTGCCATCAACACTATATCGTCTGCGTATGCCAGTGTATATATCTTTTCGTTCCCTATCCTAACTCCTCCCCACCCTTTTCTCTTCATTTCTTCTTCCAAGTCTGATATTAATATATTAAATAAAAGTGGGCTCAGAGGACATCCTTGCCTTACTCCTCTCACCAACCAGAAACTATCTCCTACTTGCTCTCCTACCTTTACCTTGCTTTTTGTCTCTCTAAAACTTTCCGATACTCTCTTCATTAATCCCTCTCGTATCCCCTTTTTCACCATAACTTTTTCTATCTCGCCACGGTCTAATGAGTCAAACGCCGCCTTCAAGTCCACGAATACTGCTACCATTGCCCCTTTCTCCCTTTTAATCCTCTTATTTACTAAATAGTTCAGAACATATATATTGTCCATCACCCCCATCCCTTTTCTAAACCCTGTCTGATTCGGTGGCTCTATCTTTTTCTCCACAACTTCTTTTTTTAACCTCTCCGATAGAACAGTCACATATACTTTATACAGTGTTGGCATTAGTGTCACTCCCCTATAATCTTTAACCTCCTCCCCTTTGCCTTTCTTCACTATTGGTATCACTACTCCTTCTTTCCATAACTCTGGCCACCCCTCTCCTCTCCATACTCTATTGCACATTATCCATGCCCATTCCTTTAATTCTGTCCCCCCATATTTCCATACTTCATTTGGAATCTCATCTATACCAGGTGCCTTTCCATCTTTCATCATCCCTAATACCTTGTCTATTTCTTCCCTTGTAATGTCCTCCTCCTCATCTGTTTCCCTACCATCTTTTCCCCCTTTCCTAACTTTCCTCTCTACCCCTCCTAGTAATTCCATAAAATATTTTTTCCATTCTACCATCTCAATATCCTGGTTTACTCTTTTCCTTCTTCGTCTCTCTCTATTTACCACCTTCCAAACCTCTTCTTCCGTCCTAGCCTTCTCCGCTTCTTCTTCAAACCTTTTATTTTCCTCCTCTTTTTTTTTATCACACAACTCAGTATACTCCTTCTTTTTTCTCCTATATTCTTCTCCACTACTTGTCCCTTTTCTCCATTTTCTTAATTCCCTTTTTACTTCCTTCTTCTTCTGTTTACAATTCTCATCCCATCCACTTCTATCGCCTCCTTTACTAACTTCTTTTTTGCTTGTCCACTCTAATACTCCTTTTATTTCTCCTATAATTATTTCCATTTCCTCGTTTACGTTTCCTTCCCCCATTTTGATATTCCTGACTTTTTCTATAAACTGTTCTTTACCTTCCATTGACCAATCCCCTCTTCCTGCTTTTTTTACTTTTGTTTCCTTTTTACCCTTCTTGATATTACTCATTTCTCCCTCTACTGTCACTATTAAGGGAAAGTGATCCGAATCTACATAATTCCCTACCTCTAGTTTCTTAACCTTCTCTCTTACTTCGTCGTCCACTACCACATAATCAATTACCGTTTCCCTCTTTCCTCCTGAACGTGTATATTCCCCTTCCTCATCCCCCTCTATACTTCCGTTTAGGATAAACCATCCCATCTCTCCTAGGCTCTTTAACAACTTCTTTCCCTCCCCATTCAGTATCTTGTCCTTGGATTTTCTCCCTCGCTCTCCATCCCATTCCCTTCCTCCTCTATCTCCTGTTCTGGCATTAAAGTCTCCTCCTATTATAAGCCTACTCTCTTGCTTATTTTCTTCCATCAGTTCCCTCATCTCCTCTGATTTTTCCTGCATATCACCGTTCACATAAACCCCCACTATCTTCCACCTCTCTCCTCCCATATTTATCTCTTCTACTATTAATCCTTCTTTATGTCCTATCAACTCTTTTTTATCCTTCTCTGTTATACATTCGTTCCTTACACCCATCACCATTCCTCCCATTGCTCTGCCTTTTTTATTCTTCCTCTTTGCACTTTGAACCTGCCATCTGTAACCTCTTGGTAATCTTCCCCTTACTCTTTCCCATCCCTTTTCATCTAGCCACGTCTCCATCATTACTACTACATCCCATTGAGTTAAATTTTTCATAAACTCCCTATCCTTTCTTTCTAAGCCTGCTATATTCCAGTAGCATATCTTCCAATCTTCCCTACTTTTGTTTCTCGTCTCTTTTTGTTTCCTACTATTTCTTATTTCTTTATCTCCCGTTCCTTTCTCTCCTAGTTTCCCGACTCCTCATTATTTACTATCCGTTCCTTGTCCTCGTCCCAATTCCACCATACACCTTCTATCTGTATTCTCCCATACTTAACCCATGTTCTTCTTCCCTTTTTTCTTTCCTCTTCCGCTATTTTCCTTAACTTATACTGCATGTTCCTTTCTACCCATGTCAAATCATCCTCTATTCTCTCCGAGCTTCCATATAACACCCTCTTCTTTGTCATCACTTCCCTCTTATGTTCCCATTTCATCAGTTTCACTAGTACCATTCTTTCCCCTCTTCGCTCTTCCCTTCCTACACTTTGCACTTCCTCTATCTCTACCTTAGCATCAATTCTTTTCAGTACTTCTTGCACGCCTTCCATTAGCTCCTTCCCCTCTAATCTTAGACCCTTTATCACTATGTTTCTTTTTCTTTCTTCTCTCTCTTTATTTTCGAGCCTTTGCTCTATCTTTCTCAACCTTTCCTTCTCCTTATTCCCACTCTCCCCACCTCCAGACTCACGGTTTGCGCTTTCTATTTTTTTTAATCTGCCTTCCAACTCGTCTACCTTTTTATTAGGCTCTTCCTTCTTTTCTAGTCTTTGCTCCAACGTCTGCATCCTTTTCTCTAGCTTTTCCCTGACTTCTTCCCATTTCCTCATTTCTTTCCTAATTTCGGCCATTTCCTGCCTAATTTCTTTCCTTATTTCCTCTACCCGTTTCTCCTGCTTTTCTTCATACATCCCCATTACTTCTATCATCATTTCGCGCGTTTCTTTCAATCTTTCCTTTTCCAACGGATCTTTAGCCTGAGCTCTGTCTCTATCTGTCCCCTTATTTTTCTCATCCTTCTCTACAAAACTATGTTTTTCCGGCGGCGATCTATACATTTTTTGATTTTTTGATTCCTTTTGATAAATGCCTCGATGGATCCCACGCTCTTCGCCCTCAATCTATCCTTTTCTACTGTTTTCCTATACTTCCCCCTTGCCCTCCTTTCTTTGTTCTCACCTATCGGTGTACTGAAAACGTCGTGGTCTAAATCCCTGTTTTCCTTGCTGAGATTCGCTCCGCTAGCCATGAGTACAATTCAAACTCTCCCGCGTTCTATCGTTCTCTGTCTCTATCTATCGTCGCGTCTACCTGCCTTGCCTTTCTCCTTCTCTACCCTGCCCTGCTACGACCAACCTGTTCCTCCCACCCTGTCACAAACCTCAAACCCACATAACCTCAACTTCCACACAAATCTGTCTTTATCCCCAAAAATATCCTCACTCCCTTGTCAATCTTTTAATCTCTCAATCAATCCCTCACAAACGAACCCTTCTATACTCATCCACAATCCACTCACCTCAAATTTCACCACAATTATCCGAAAAACTCAGCATTAAACTTTCACCGCTATCACACACTTTCACGCGGGAAACGGAAGTCTCTATCAATAAAATAGTTAAATTTTCAATCAAAGTGATGAATTTTCAACTAAAATGATGAATCTTTGACTGGAATAGTTAAATTTTAAACCAAAAAGATCAAACTTCAACTAAAATGATGAATTTTCAAACAAAAAGATTAATTTTCTGCCAAAAAAGACGATTTTTCAACAAAACACATGAATTTTCAACGAAATAGTTGAATTTTCAACTAAAAAAGATAAATTTTTAGCCAAGCAGTTTGATTTTGAACTAAAAAAGATCAATTTTCAACCAAAATTGGAATAGTTAAATTTTCATTACAAAAAAAAAAATATCAACGGAAAAAAGATGAAATTTTCAACAAAATAGTTGAATTTTCAATCAAAGTGATGAATTTTCAACTAAAATGATGAATCTTTAACTGGAATCGTTGAATTTTAAACCAAAAAGACGAAAATTCAACTAAAATTATGAATTTTCAAACAAGAAGTTTAATTTTCTCCCAAAAAGACGATTTTTCAACAAAATATATTAATTTTTAAAGAAATAGATGAAATTTCAACTAAAAAGGACAAATTTTCAGCCAAACAGTTGGGTTTTTAACTAAAAAAGGTCAATTTTTAACAGAAAATGGAATAGTTAAATTTTCATTAAAAAAAATAATAATTTTCAAAAAAAAGAAAATGGAATTATCAAGAAAATAGTTACATTTTCAATCAAAGTGATGAATTTTTCACTAAAATGATGAATTTTTAACTGGAATAGTTGAATTTGAAACCAAAAAGATGAACCTTCAACTAAAATTATGAATTTTCAAAGAAGAAGATTAATTTTCTGCCAAAAAGACGATTTTTCAACAAAATATATTAATTTTTAAGGAAATAGATGCAATTTCAACTAAAAAGGACAAATTTTCAGCCAAACAGTTTGATTTTGAACTAAAAAAGATCAATTTTCAACCAAAATTAGAATAGTTGAATTTTCATTAAAAAAAAAATAATAATTTTCAACAGAAAAAAAATGGAATTTTCAACAAAATAGTTAAATTTTCAATCAAAGTGAAGAATTTTCAACTAAACTGATGAATCTTTAACTTGAATAGTTGAATCTTAAACCAAAGAGATGAAACTTCAACACAAATAATTGATTTTCAAAGAAGATTAATTTTCTGCCAAAAAGACGATTTTTCAACAAAATACATTAATCTTCAACAAAATAGTTGAATTTGCAACTAAAAAAGACAAATTTTCAACCAAACAGTTGGATTTTGAATTAAAAAAGATCAATTTTCAACCAAAAATGGAATAGTTAAATTGTCAAAAAAAAAAAAATAATTAAAAAAAAAGAATCGAATCATCAATAAAATAGTTAAATTTTCAATCAAAGTGATGAATTTTCAAATAAAATGATGAACCTTTAACTGGAATCGTTGAATTTTAAACCAAAAAGACGAAAATTCAACTAAAATGATGAATTTTCAAACAAGCAGTTTGATTTTGAACTGAAAAAGATCAATTTTCAACCAAAATTGGAATAGTTAAATTTTCATTACAAAAAAAAAATTTTTTCAACGGAAAAAAGATCAAATTTTCAACAAAATAGTTGAATTTTCAATCAAAGTGATGAATTTTCAACTAAAATGATGAATCTTCAACTGGAATAGTTGAATTTTAAACCAAAAAGATATAAACCAAAACAAATGAATTTTCAAGGAAATAGTTGAATTTTCAACTAAAAACTATCAATTTTTAACAAAAAATAAAATAGTTAAATTTTCAGTTAAAAAAATTAATTTCAAACCAAAAAAAAAGTTCAATACAGTAATATAAAGCTACTTTTACAAATGAAGAATAATAGTTAATGAATTTTATATAACAATTTAAACAAATTAAGCACGCTCTCGAAAAAATTCCCTGACTTAAAAAAAAATTTCCTGACATTTACAGGTTTTTCCAGGTATATAAAATTTCCCTGACAATTCCAGGTTTTCCTGGGTTTTTTTTTTCATCTTCAACAGTTTTAGTTAATTAATTTTAATTTTTTAGTGATAATATTCTTGTCGACTTTTTTCGAAATATGTCATCGAATTTCGCAGCTCTTCCTTGGAATTATTTTTAACTTGAATAAAGTAAGATAAATCAGATCAAACAAATGCTTCTGCTTTTTCCTCACTATTTACAACTTTCACAATGCAGCCTTCTTATTATTTCAGTGAAGTTTGAAATGTTGCAAAATTGCGTTTTTTATCAAACTCTTTCCTGGTTATTTCCCATTTCTAGAATTTTCTATTAAATTATATAAAATTTCCTAAAAAATCAATATACATATATTAACTATTAATTATTATTTTAATTATAATTATAATTTTCTGTTAATTTTAGTGGCTCACTTTTTTCTATTTAAATTAATAAAAATTCACTAGTCATCCCGAATTTCGGGACGACGACAAATTTCGAAATAAATAATAAAATAAAAAATAAGTTCCTCAAATAAAAATATTTCATTTTATTTATTATTTTATTATTTAACAATGTCTTAATTGTTTAGAGTCTGACGTTCCTGAATTTCAAACCGTCGGAAATTCTTTAATTTCGGGAATATTTATTTTGAATATTTTATTTCTTGGAATTTTTCAGTGTCGGGAATTTTATTTTTCGAGATTTTTTAGTCGTTTCATATCAGTAATTTTATTTCGGGAACTTTGAAATTCGATAATATTATAAACTGTCGGGAATTTTATTATTTAAGAACTTTTCAATTCTGGAATTTAAAATTGTCGGCAATTTTATAATTTTGGGAATTTTATATTTCGAATATTTTATTTATCGGAAATTTTATTTTTCGGGATTTTTCAGTCGTTCCGTAAAGTAGTCATTATGTATGAGACAAACGAGAGAGAAAATTTTAGAAATATTTTGAAACGTTTCAAAATCTTTTTAAATATTTTGTTAAAATAAATTTGGTTAAATAATAAATTATTTAAAAATTTTCCCAGAAATCAGAAGAAAGTTTTTTATTGTCTTGAAATTTTTCAAAATTCTTAAAAAGCTTCGAAATTTCTTGTTCGAAAACTGCAAAAATCTGTTGTTTTTTTTTTAAATTTTTTAAAACCTTCCTAATTTCTAAATTATTTCCGAAATTCTTGAAAAATGTCTAAATATCTTTTAGAATTATTCAATATTTTTCCTAAAATTTGCAAAAAAATCTGCAAAATTGAAAAGATTCCCTTAGAATCTTCTAGATTCTTTTTTGACAATTTCAGAAATATTTTGGAATTTTTTAAAATATTTTAAAATATACTCTTAAAATGTAAAATAAAAAATAATTAACAATTTAGTCAAAAATCTTTATAAAACTTTTGTATTCTCTTGAAAGCTTTCAAAATTATTAAAAAGCTTCTAAATTTTTTGTTTGAAATCTTCAAAAATATAAGTTTTTTCAGTTTTTTGAAATTGTTTCAATTTTTTAATTATTTTTGAAAAACTTCTACATATCTTTCAAAACGATTCGATTTTTTCCTAAAATTTGGAACAAATTCTGAAAAATCAAACAGATTTCCTTAGAATCTTCCAGATTCTTTATTCACAATTTCAGAAATATTTTGAAATGTTTTAAAATATTGTTAAATATTATGTGAAAATAAATTTTGTGAGATGAAAAAATTTTTAAAAGCTTCCCAGTAATCTTAAGAAATTTTTATTATTTTCATGAAACCTTTCAGAATTCTTAAAAAGCTTCAAAATTTTTATTAAAAAAAAGCAAAAATCTACATTTTTTTAAATTTATTGAAATCTTCTCAACATCTAAATTATTTTTCAAATTTTTGAAGAACTTTCATTTTACCTTAAAATCTTTCAAAAATTCTGCAAAATTAAAATAATTTGTTTTTCTTGAAAAAAAGATCTCCTTTCGCTCCGCTGGGATTCGAACCACAGAACTTCTGATTTCCGGTCAGGTCATTTTCCTATTAAGCTACTAGAGAGATCGAGATAAGAAACTTTATTTCAGAAAATATACGCATTATAATGCTAGATGTTACAAATCAAATTTTTTAAAGGAATCTGTATTATCATTAGGGAATAACAGAAATTTCTAACGTCTTTTCAGACTAAATGGAGCTATAAATTAAAAATTATTTTAATTAATTTGTTTTCTCTGAAAAAAAGATCTCCTCTCGCTCCGCTGGGATTCAAAACACAGAACTTCTGAATAATAATAAATATATAAAAAAATATAAATATAATAAATAAATAATAAATTATAATTTTTAATTTATAGCTCTATCTAGTCTGAAAAGACGTTAAAAACTTCTGTTATTCTCTAATGATAATACAGATTCCTTTAAAAAATTTGATTTGTAACATCTAGCATAATAATGCTATATTTTCTGAAATAAAGTTTCTTATTTCGATCTCTCTAGTAGCTTAATAGGAAAAGCACCTGACCGGAAATCAGAAGTTCTGTGGTCGAATCACAGCGGACGGAAAGGAGATCTTTTTTCAGGAAAAAAAAATTAATTAAAATAATTTTTAATTTATAGCTCCATCTATTCTGAAAAGACGTTAAAAATGTCTGTTATTCTCTAATGATAATACAGATTCTTGTTTGGTTGAAAATAATCTGTTTCGATCAAATATTAACATTTTTGTTGAAATTTTTGCAATTTCAGAATGTTAATTCAACTATTTTGTAGAAAATTTGTATTTTCGTCTGGAAAAATCAACAATTTGTTAAAAAATTCAAATATTTTTTCCAAATTTGAACTACTTTGTTAAAAATTAATTTTTTATTTGAAGATTCATTATTTTAGTTAAACATTAATTTGGTTAAAAATTCATTTCGTTGAAAATTCAACTGTTTGGTTGAAAATAAAACTTTGTGTTGAAAATTCATATCTTCGGATTGAAAATTTAACTGTTGAGTAGAAAATTCGTATTTTTTATTGACAATTCAGGAATTTTTATAGAAAATTCAACTGTTTTGTGGAAAATTAGATTTTTAATTGAAAATTAATTTTTTAAAGTAAAAATGTAACTTGTCCATTTTTGGTTGAAAATCGATCTTTATTTGTTTAGAAATTAAACTACTTGTCAAAAATTCGTCTTTTTTGGTAGAAATTGAATCTTCTTGGTTAAAAATTTAACTATTTGGTTCAAAACTTATATATTTTGTTGAGAATTGACCATTACAGTTAAAAATTCATTTCTTTCGTTAAAAATTGAATTTTTTTGTTAAAAATCCGTTTGTGGTAAAAAATAAAATTTTTTGACTAAAAATGATCTATCTGGTTGAAGCATTTTGTTGAAAATTCGTCTTGTTTCTTAAAATTAACTATTTTTGATTCAAAATTAATCTTTTTTTGGTTTTCATATCAACTATTACATTTTTCTTTAAAAATTCATCGTTTTAGGTTTAAAATTCGTTTTTAAAATGGAAAATAATTTGTTTTTTTTTCTAATGAAAATTTAACTCTTTTATAGAAAAATCGTCCTTTTGTCTTGAAAATACAACATTTCGGATAAATTTTTTTTATTAGCTAAAAAATCTTTCTTCATTGAAACTTTAAAACTTGTTGGAAATTAGTCCATTTGATTTGAAAATTCATCTCTTTCAGTATAAATTTCATTTTTCGACTAAAAATTTAACTAATCCATTTTTGGTTGAAAATGTATGTATTTCCTTTAAAATTCGTGTTTTATGCGTTAAAAGTTAACTACTTGGTTAAAAGTTGAACTGCTATCTTAAAAACTAAATTTTTTGGTTGAAGATACATAATTTTCGTTGAAAATTATTATTTTTTGGTTAAAAATCAATTGTTTTGCCTTCTATTTGACTATATTGGTGAAAATCGAACTGTTTGTTTGGAAATTCAACTGTTTTGTAAAAAAATTCGTCTTGTTTAGTAGAAAATTAATCTTCTTGGTTGAAAATTCATTAATTTGTTTAAAAATTTATGTTTCATTAGGTAGAAAATTAATTTCTTTGAAAATTTAACTATTTGGTCGAAAATTCAACTGTATTGTAGAATACTCGTTCTTTGGCTTGAAATTTCAACATTTTGGATGAATGTTTTTTCTCTGTGATCAAATAGAATATTTAGTAGAGTCACTGATATTTTCCATTCTGAAGCAATAACTTGTAAATAGGAAACACATTATGTAGGCGGAGGTGACTTGGTCTATTTAAAAAAATTACAACATTTCCTTCTTATTATTTCAATGAGGTGAAAAAAGTAGCACAATGTCATATAAATATTTTTTTAATTATCACTAACTTTTTTGTTCTGAAGCCACAATTTGTAAATAGGAAATACACTATTCTCATTGAGGTGGATAAATAAATAAAGTTAAAAAAAAGTAGCTTAACCCATAAAATCTTTTTTTAAGATTTTTTAAAACCTTAAATCGCAAATTTTTTTCGTTCGCTGAGAAAATAATCGCCTATTTTTCCAGACATAAAAAAAATTTAATGTCGCTATGGATATATTTACTGACAACAATTTCTACTGTTTGAAAAAAAAACAATTCTTGTACCAAAATTAAAAAATATTTTTTTTGTATTGTGTAAGCTGTTTATTTACAATCTTGCCTTCTCCATTCCTCTTCCTCCTTCCTTCTTTTCTTCTCCATCTTACCCAAGACTCCCTTCACCCATGCTACTGCCCTTTTGTCCCCCCTTTCATGCATCAATACCTCCATGCTTATCCCACTCCTTTCCACCTCTACGCACTTCTCCAACCAGTGCTCTACTCTTGCCTCTCCCTTCCCACATAGTTCACACATCCTCTTTTCCCTAGCGAGCCAGAACCTATTAAAACCCTCCATGCACCCACATCTCATCCTCGCATATACCTTCCTTCCTTCCTTCCTCAAGCATCCTTCTCACTTCATCCATCTGCAGTCCATTTGTTGTTAAATACCTTTCTTTTTCAACCTCCATCTTCCCACCCCCTCTCCTGTTCTTCTTCTCCCACCAACACTCCCTAACCAGGTTACTTCCCCCCTCTTCCAAAAATTTTTCCTCATATTTACACGCCCCAGTGTCCACTTTACATACCTCTCCTGTGTCCTATTTACCTCTTCGCTTTCCTTCCACCCCCATACCTCTACTCCATACAATAGCAGACTCATCACTGGTGAGTCAAACAATTTCATTCTCCTTCCAAAATCATCTGCGAATAACTTCTTTCCCAATGCCCACACCTGCCTCATCACCACATTTGCCCTCCTCACTCTCTCTTTTATGTGACCATCCACTCCACCATTCATCCGAAACAAGAAGCCCAGGTACACAAACTCTTTCACCTCCTGCACCGCCTTTCCCTTCCACTTCCACTCCCCTTCCTTATCTCTTCCACCTCCTTTTCTGAACACCATAACCTTGGACTTTTCCGAATTCAGTTCTAACCTGTTCTTATCCAGGTATCTTCTCAACCTCTTCATCATTTCCTTTAAGGCCTCCTCGCTTTTTGCCAACAACACTATGTCATCTGCATACGCTAGCGACCAAATTCTAACCCCTCCTATCCTGACTCCTCCTACTACTCCGGCCTCCAGCTTACTTTCCATACCCGCAATTAAAATCACAAAAAGCGTTGGACTAAGCGGACACCCTTGTCTTAAACCCCTATCCATCCAGAATCCCTCCGAAATCCCCTATCCTCCTCTTACCTTATCTTTGGTCTCTTCATATATCTCCCTTACCGATAGTACTCCTACCTGCCCTAAAGCCCGCCTGTGTCTCCGGCAATATTCTTTTCCCCTCGACATCCTTCCGCAGCCTCGCCGCCACCACCATCGCGTATACTTTATACGCCGTATTCATTAGCGTAATCCCTCGATAATTTCCCTGCCTATACCTATCTCTTATCTTATACAGATGCACTATTAACCCTTCTCTCCACCCTCGTGGGAATCCCTCCCCCCTCCATACTTTCTTCACTACCTCCTTCAGCCTCTCCCTAACATCTTGTGTACTAAACAGCCATGCTTCGTTCTCTACCTCATCCAGCCCTGCTGATTTTGACCTTCTTAACTTCCTTATATGTTTCTCTATCTCCTCGTCATTCAACTCCTCCATCTCTACCTCCCCCTTTTTTCTACTACTATCACCTCTCTTCCTTGAATCTGAGCCCTGAAATGATTCTTTAAAAAACTCCCTCCACTCCTCACTCCCTATATTCTCGCTTATCCCTACTCTACGCTTCCTAAACCTATTTATTATCTTCCAGAGTCCCCCTCTGTCTTAACATTTCCTTACTCCTCCTCCAGCTCTTTCTCCTTTTCCTGTTCTTTCTTCTTACACATAAATCTAAACCCCTTCCTCATTTCTACGTACTCCTCCCTTTACGCAGTAACTTCTTTCCACTTCTTATACTTCCTCTTCACCTTCCTTTTCATCTTTTGGCATTCCCTATCCCACCACGGCTTCACCATTCCTTTCTTTTTCTTTTTGAATATCTTCTTTTGCACGCACCCTTTAACTTTCTCTTTTAAATCCTCCCATATCTCTTCCATTGTCTCCCCTTGGAAGCGTACCTTCCCTAACTGCTACTTATACTTTTCTATAGCCTCCCTCGTCCAGCTAACCCTCTCCCCCATCGACACTTCTTCCCCACCTTGCCTTCCGCCGCTCTCACCCCTTATCCATAACCCTAATGACCGATGGTCTGATTCTACCCTCCCTTCTACTGCGAATCTCTCCATCTCCTCCCACCCCTGCATATTCATGACTACATAGTCTATCACCGATACCCCCACCTTACCTACATATGTGTATTCTCCCTCTTCGTCCCCAGTTGCCATACCATTTGCCACCGCCCAGCCTCTATCCTCAATCCAGTCCCTTAGAATCTCCCCTTCCTTATTTATTAACCTATCCTTCGAATTCCTTTCGAAGCTCTCCCCTTCCCTGTAAAGGCCCCCTTCCCTCCCCATCCTCGCGTTAATGTCCCCACCCAGTACCACCATACCCTCCTCTCTTTCACCTAACAGGTCTTCTACCCTTTCTTTAATTCTTTCCATCCCATCCTTATTGTACACTGTCATAAACTTACACGTTACCCCTCCATCTTTACTTTCCTCATTTGCACTCCTTCCCCCTCTTCCTCTCCGTAAGCTTCTTCCTCTAATCCATCTCTAACCCCCGTCATAATTCCCCCACTAGCCCTTCCTTTCTTCTCCACTCTGACCGCCTCCTGGAGTCTCTACCTATACCCCCTTGGCAGCTTTGGCTCTATTATATCCCATTCCTTTCTTTCCACCCACGTCTCTACCAGTCCTACCACACCAAATTCCTGGATATACCTCCAGAACTCCTCATCCTTCTTCTTTACCCCTGCTACGTTCCAGTAAAGCACCTTCTCAACTCCTCTACCCTGAATTACCCCCACCCCCCTACTTCCTACGAAACAAATTCCCCTGCACTTCCTTCAACAACTCTTTCTCCTCGTCCCACACCCACATTTTCTCGTCTATTTTTATTTTCCGATATCCGACCTTCGCCGATCTCCGTTCACTCCTCTCCCTCCTAGCCCTGTCGTACAGCATTCTCTGTACATCCCTTTCCTTTCTCGTCAAATCCTGATCGATGTAAACTTCCTTATCCTTTATCCTATTTTTATTTCGCATTACCCCCAACTTTTCTTCCCAGGTCTCCAACTCCACAACCGCTACTTCTCTCTCCTTTCTCCCCTCCAACTTAACTTTCCCTACCCTGCCTTTATTCCACCCTATGCTCTGTAGCAGCGCTTCCACGCCCTCCCTTTCTTCCCCGATCTTCATCTTCAACCCTCTTATCACAATATTAATTCTCCTGTCTGCCTTCTCCTTTCTCTCCATTCTCAACTACATTGCCCTTATCCTTTCCTTACCCGCCCTCTCTTTCTTTTCATTCCTTTATTCTTTAATTCTTCTATCATATTTCCTACCCTCTCCCAAATACCTTTAATCTCGCCCCCGCTACCCCCGTCTCCTATTTCTATTTCCGTCCTGCCCTCCACCTTCTCAAGCCTTTTTTCTGTCCTTTCTTTCCACACCCTAATCTCCTCTTCTATCTGTTTTATTTTAACTTCTTTTTTTTTCTTTCCCTCTCTAACCCATCTACTCTCTCTCAGCTCTTTCACCTCCTTTTTCGATTTCTCATCTCTGATTCTCAAGGCCTCCCTCATGCCTTCCATCTGCTCTTTGGTCTCCCTTACGTCCTCCCTCAGCCCCCTGATCGCGCCTAACAGCATCCTGAGAGCCTCCTTTTCCAACATGCCCTTCATTGGGGGCGGGGGGGGGGGACCTACGTGTTATGCCGCTTTCTTTAACCGGGCTCTTGACCTCGCTTTTCTCCGGACTCTCTTGGCTGTCTCTCTTCCTCTTCAAGAGATCCTCCCCGTCACTTGTGCTAGTCTCTCTCTCCCATACCTTCTCGCTCCCTTCTTTCTCACCGTTTCGCTTTCCCCCTCTCCCCGACGCACCGCTCGACACCGGGCCACGCGCTGTTGGCCGTCGTTACTTGTGGAAAATTCCCTCCCCGTCAGTTTCACTACCAGCACTGCCAGTACTCTCGCTGCCCACCTCCCGCTCTGCCGCCGGTAACTGGGACCTCTTCATGCAGTACCTTCCGCAACCGACAGATGTCTCTGCAGAATGTTGGCATCTTTCTCCGCCAAATTTTCCTTTTTTCCTCGAATGCCCAAGACTCCTGACCACGAACTCCCCCGATTACTTGCCAACCTAACCTCACTTTCCCTATTTAACTAAATCCCACCTCACACCCACGCTGAAACTCATTTTTTATCTCCCCAATTCACCCCACACAACCGTACTCACCTCCTCGGCTTCCACCCTCACACTCCACTCACACCTTCCGCACAAATTCCGTAAAATCCTCTCACCACCTGTCACTAAACACGTTCTCACTTCCGCCACCGACATGCAAGCATCGTTAAATAAAAGTCATAAAAATAGTTTTTCGATTTTAAGGTAAAAATAATTGATAATACAAAATAAAAATTTATAATCACTATTTATTTTCAAACTTCTTTTTGTTTTTAAGGTTATAAAAATATCATTTTCCTAAGATTCTTGCGAGAATTAACTGTCGGCAATACAATTTTAGTATTCGGGAATTTTTCAATTCAAGATTTTTATGGGCCGACTGAATGGTGAATAATCCCGGAAAATAAAATTCCCGACACTGTGAAATTCCCGAATGATAACATTTCCGAACAGTTTATAATATAACCGAATTCGAAGGTTCCCAAATAATAGAATTGCCGAATTATAAAATATCCAAACTTGGAAATACCCCAATTATAATATTCCCGAATTTAAAGAATCAACATTTTCAAAAATACATATGACTTATTTATTAAAGTACAATTATGAAATATTTTTAATGTTTCTCAAATTATTGTTTGAATTAAAAATAGCAATAATTGGGAACAATTTTCTTACAGAAATTATTTTTCGGGATTTTTCAGTAGTCCCAAATATTTTTTCAATTATTGCTTCAAATTCAAACAATATTTTTGGAAACTTTAAACATTGAAAGTAATTTTTTTCATAGAAATATTTTATTATTGTATTTTTAATAAATGATATTAATTAATAAAAATTAATTGCTTACATTTGCAAATTTTCCATTTCGGATATTTTATAATTCGGGAAATTTCTGTCCGAAATTTTATTATTCGTGAATATTCAAATTCGGTTTAAGGAGTGTACAGGTTGGAATGAGTCCTCCTGCAAATGACTCTATTGTTGAATACCTTTTTATCAAGGTATCTTCGTCTCATGACAGCATGTTGGTGGGTGTGGTTTACAAACCTCCTAATGCCTCCTACTGTAGGGAACTTGAGACTGATATTTTTAACCTCATACCAAATTATAGTAACATTGTACTTACTGGTGACTTAAAAATAAATCTTAATGCCACTAACAATTTAAGTATTTAAAATCAGTAGTGTTCTCCACCGGATTATCTATAGTTCCACATAATACCACGCACCACACCGATCATTCTAGTACATGGATTGACATGATGATTGTTGATGATCTAGACAAGGTATTTTCTTCTACTCAACACTCAATCTCATTCCTCTCAAACCACGACCTTATCAGCATTAAATACCAGTTCTCCTTTGATCCTTCCTCTAGTATATCTCCTCTGTCTATACGCAATCTCAAATATATAAATGAAGCCGAATTTCTCGAGCACCTCTCCACTTATGATTAGAAATGAATTTTTATTGAAAAAGATATAAATAGAAAGGTTATTTGTCTAACAAAATTTGTATCTTCAGCTTTAGATAAATTTGCGCCTCTTCATACCCTTAAAGCAAAAAAGAAGTCCACTCCTTGGATTACATCTTATATCAAAGACTTGATGACAGAAAGAGAGAAAAAACGTAGATTGGCTGAAAGAACAAAAAATAGTATTATTCAAGCCGAATTTCGTAAACTGAGAAACTTAGTTCAAACCAAAATCAGGGATTCATACTATCAATATAATTACAATTCTATTAAAAACGGGAATGAAAATGAAAACATCTGGTTTCTCTTAAGACGACTTGGACTTATTCCTCCAAAACACTTGGCTCCTGATAACAATTTTTCACCCGCAGATCTTTTAAGAGCCTTCACTACAAAACCCACACTCCTTGCAAACATTACTCCTTCCTCTTCCGCAGTTTCCTCTACCTTTGATGATACTAAATTATTCTTTTCTGACATATCGCAAGAAACCGTAATTAAAAAACTCTTAGAGGCAAAATCAAATGCTCAAGGTTCTGATGGTATTTCAATTAAAATGATTTGCTTAGCTTTACCAGACATTTGTCCTATTCTCTTGCATATCTATAACGCATCTCTACAGGTGGGAATATTTCCTGATACTTGGAAAGAGTGCCTTGTCTAAACCTTTCGAACGCATTGTCCATCAGCAACTTACAGCACATATTGAAACTAACAATTTAATGGACCCAATGCAATCTGTGTTTCGTGCCAGGCATAGTACTCTTACAGCTACACTTAAAGTAACTTCTGACCTTAAACTAGCAATTGATAGGAGGGAAATAACGGTTGTTGTCCTTTTTGACTTTTCTAAGGCATTTGATACAGCTAACCATAATTTACTATTGTCTAGGCTCAAATCACTTCACCTCTCAAATATGGGGATGGAATGGTTTGAATCTTATCTCAGTAATCGTTCTGAAAGAGTACAAATCAGCAATGGCGAACGTTCTGACTGTGGGGAGGTTAAGAGTGGTGTCCCTCAATGTTCCACGCTTGCACCTACTCCATTTAATATTTATACATCTGAACTTGGTAGTGAACTTCAACACTACAACTATCACAAATATGCTGATGATTTCAAGCTTTACCTCTCCGGGCCTATTGCCACTCTTAAGAGCTTACTTCAAAAGGTACAGGAGGATATTGATTTGGTGGTGCAGTGGGCCTTGACAAACGGTGTCACTCTTAACCCTGCTGAAACTAAAGCTATAATCATAGGACCTTCTTCCTCTCCTTCACTTGCAACCATTGCAACCATGCCTCCTCTCTTGATCGATGGGCGTCTCATCACCTTTGTGGATTTTGTGAAAGATTTGGGCATCACTTCCTACTTCAACGCGTATCCTCCTAGTTAACCCTAATTTAACAAATTTGTCAAATTTAGTGTCAACTCTAAAGACAGTTCTAATATTATCAGTTTCATTTAGAAGTCTTTTGATGTTATGTAAAATTTGGCCTAGAAAAGATATTGAGATAATTGTATTTTAGTATTGTCAATATTGATATTGTCATTAGTGTTCTTATTTTTTGTCTGTAGTTCAATTAATCTTTTGTTAATGTGCTTATCAATAAAACTAGTTGGATAGTTATTATAGAATAATAATTTTTTAACTAGTTCTAGATTTTCTGAAAGAAAAAAAACGTCTGCTAAAAGAATGGCTGAATCAACAAGATTTTTGATCATTCAAATTTTATGCTCTATGGGATGATTAGAAGAATAGTTCAAATATCTTCCTGAATAAGATTTCCTGCGGAACCAATTAGTTTTTATAATATTGTTTTCAGATCTTATTATTTCTAAATTTAAAAATCCAATTGAATTGTTTTCTCGTTTTTCGATTGTAAATTGCAGTCTTTCTTCAAAATTGATTTGATTAAATACTTCTGATTCTAAATCTTGCCTGACAATTTCCGATAGAATAGTCGCAATCGGTGGACCCATAGACATACCATGTGTTTGCTGGCAAACGTTATTATCAAATTTGAAAAAGGTGTTATTTATAAGAAAAGAAATGCCATCCTTGAATTTGTCGAAAGGAATTTTAGTATTTTTCTTTATGTAATTCCATCTAGATTCTATGCTTTTCAGAACAAGTTCTAAAGGAACATTAGTGAAGAGTGATGTGACGTCAAGTGATACCATACTGTGACTATCCGGTATTTTAAAGTTTTTGATTTTTTCTTTGAATTAAATTGAGTTTTTTATGTTATAAGGATAAGATGGTTAGGAATCAGAAACCATTTTGCTGAAAATCTTGGCTAAGTAATAAGTAGGAGTGCCTATGGAAGAAACAACTGGTCTGAGAGCAATTTTGGTATTTACCGTAAGTAAATCTGCTCTCTTTGTACTAGGATTTAGGAAACCACTTGTCCTCCAACCATCTATCATTTTGAAGGTATCAATTTATAAAAAGTTTGGAGGGTTATAATTAATTTTTTTATATGTTTTAGAATCATTTGCAAAATATTCATTTTATTAGTCTAATCTTGGCGACATATCACTACGGCTACATTGCCTTTATCACCTTTGGTTACTAAAATCTTTTCTTTGTTCTTACTCATAAAACTATTGGTTATGTTTATTTTATTCAATGATTCTGCCTAAACCTGAAATTCGTTGTGGTTTCTTTAAATAATTGGAAGCTAATGATAAGACTTTTTCTCTAAGTTCATCTCTACAATTATTCGGAATCTTATCTATGTTTGATTCTAAATCTTTCACAATATCAAAAATATGGTTTGGTCTGTTTGAAATAAATTTTGAACTAAAGTACTAAAGGAATGTTCAAGTTAGAAATATTCACAAACCATGGATCGTTGTTGTTATTGTCTATATCAAATCACTTCTATGCTTATTCAGAATAGTATCTGTACGTTGTTCATGTCTGAACGTTTCAATTTTCTTTCGTTCTATCCTAATTTATAAATTATAAATTTTCCTAGACGTAAAAAAAGAAAATTTTATTCTTCTTATAAACCGATTTCATCAAACGATTACATCCGAATATCAAGTTCACCATGGAAATTGAACAAAGCGGAAAATTGCCTTTCTTGGACGTCCTAGTTTACAAAAGATCTGATGACACATTAGGACATGAAGTTTACAGAAAACTCACTCATGCAGATACCTATATGCCTCCTCCCACCACCACCCATCTCAAAAGCAATCGGTCATCAACTCCCTTGTATACAGAGCTGCCTCCATAACAGATAAAGATAACTTACAAAAGGAATAACAAAATGTTAAGCAAATCCTAATACAAAAATATTACAAAAAAAAACAAATTGATAAAGCAATAAGAAAATGCACTCAGAAAAACAAGCCAACACAACCTACTAAAGAAAGAAAGAGAGAAACAACCACCATCCTACACTACATTCAAGGTATCACAGAATAAATAGGAAGAATTCTCAACAAACACAACATCCATACCATATTTAAACGACCTGCGAAAATAGGACAACTACTAAACAACCCTGAAGATAAAAAGGCACCACTCAGTGATATGTGAGTATATACAATTTCTTGTTCTTATGGCAAAGTCTATATTGGAGAAACCGGGAGCGCGGTGAGCCAAAATGTACAGGAACATGAGAGTAAAGTCAGGCTACAAAATTTCACGCAATCAGCACTAGCTGAGCGTCATATCGAAATAGGACATAGCATTTTATTTGACAAAACAACCGTAACATAAACACAATATTTTCCCAAGAAAAGATAGAGAAGCAATCGAAAAAATTTGAAACTCCCTAATAACGTCAATAGGGACAATGGATATAATACCAATCCAATTTGGTTTTCCGTCCTCCCGGGTTTTTTGAAAAAATACTTGATAGGCCAATCAAGATCGACCAGTCCCCACGGTTGGGCGCTCTGGCCAATCACATGTCGGCAAGATTCATAGTTTTGCACACGATTGAAACCCGAAAAATCTCCTTTAAATTTATTATAATGAATTATCATGAAAGAAATAAATCTATTAGCTAAACAGCATGTCAACAAGTTTGAATGTGTATATCCCAGATTGTTGTGGGTTAGAATGAAAGTGGGAATTAGAAGACTATTTACTATAGCATACTACGCTTCAGTTGATGCTACAAGTAGTGAGGTAAGAGATGCCTTCTGGGAGTCAATAAATTACTTTTTAAGTACTTGCGACACTGTGGAAAGAATGATTCTCCACGGAGATATACACAACTGGGTTGATGTTATCCAACATGCAGGGGCTGCCAGGGTACTAGGTATTAGAAGGACATGCATTTTCAATGTCTCCGAAATTTCAAGGTGTTTAAAAGCATTATCTAATTCAGTCAAGTTACAAAAGGTACTGAACGCAAAATTCCAATATTTTTATAAATTTCTGGACGTATAAGTTTCTCCAACTCGTTTAGAAGTTTTCGACATGCGTTTCCCTAAAAAATTTCTACATGATAGTTTTTTGGGATAACTTTCAACTTTTTTGGTCACATTAATCACTTTTCTCTATCTGCAAGGGAAACTATACCATCCCATGAATTTCATCAACTTCATTGACAAGCGGAAGATCTATTGTTCTGTGACACTGGTTAGCATACTTCTTATTTTTTCCTGTGCAACAGAATTTCTCGTAATCTCGTTTTACGTTTTCGTACGTTTTTAATTGCATAGCCTCATCAGAACAAGTGTGAAAAAATTTACAAATCATAGTGTGGTAGCAGAATGTTAAGAACATACTTATTCCCCAATATAAAAAGAAATACAATGAAAATTTTCTCCCTTATCAATAACGTTTAGAAAAATTCACAAATAAATTTTATCATAAAATGAAAATACTTATGTATTTGGATATTGTGATTTAGTAAATTGTTCGTGCAGATAATTTTCAATCTTTATTGATAGATGAATAATTTATTATTAAAGAATTATTTACAATTAAAATTTGTTCTTTTAGAAATAATTTTTTAGAATTCCAATTTTTCATTTGGAAATTGCGATTTACAAAATTCCAGAATATCCAAAAGAACAAATGGAAATCACATAATTAAGCAGTTAATTTTAATTTTATTACCATGTTTCCGCATAGGAACAGTATTTAGCAGAGTGATCTAGAAATCTCATGTAATTGGGTATAGTAATGTTGAAATGTTGACAATGAGTAATGAGATAACGGTTCATATAAAGTGGTAAATTCAGTCCAAGATCTCTCATTCATCGTTCAGGGAATTGTGCAAAAGCCAGTTTGAGTTAAACATTTAAAAAATTCTTCATCTACAAAAAATGAGGTTTGCTATTGAGATTCTGCTTCTTGCATTCGTTGTCTGCCTTCATCTTAAACGTAAGTATATTCATAATCATTTAACACTTCCAAGTATGAACTTATAAACTTAAACTTTGTTTTTAAACTTATAACCCCATTCAGTCCTAGCAGCTGTTCCATGCGGCATACCTTAGATTCATGTTTTCTACATTACTTACAAATCTTTACGCTTTTAAGCGACTTCCTTTTTCTTTTTCTTTCACTTTTCCTCTACCTCAACCTTGCCCCTAAAATTTTTACCACATTCTCTTGTCAGCTTCCTTTATCTTCCATTCCTCTCCTACATCCTTCCTATACATGCTTTCATGTTTCCTCTTCCCATTTAAAGATTCTGCACTTTCTGTTTTCTTTCCTTTCCCAATGTTCAATATTCTCATCCATCTTCTCTCTCCTCATCCCTTTTCTAAATACATTGCTATTCCTTCCTTTTTCATCATCTGATACCATTTCTTATATTTTGATTGCTCAATCTTCAGCGATCTTTATATTAATCTATCCCTGTATCTTTTCATTAATTCTTTATAGTTTACTCCAGTCCCCTCTCCTATATCTCTAGCACTGAAGGGCTCTTCTTTCTTCGTCCCATCTCCTTAACTCTATCGCCCTTTCCTTCCTCCTACCTTCTTCAAACACTTTCTCGCTAACTACCCTTCTTTTTCTTTCCTTAGCTTCTTCTCAAAGTTCCGTACCCTCTTTCCTGCTCTAGTACTAAATTGATCTCTTTGCGCTTCTTCTCTCAACATACATTCACGTGTCCTTCAGTCTTCCCCTATCGTTCACCTTATACACCTTTCTTGTAACCCCTCAATCTCTTTTCTTTTCTTCCATTCTCATATATCTGCTCCATATCCTAATGCCGGCCATCTTAAATAAGTAATAACACATCCTCCTACTCGAATCATTTCTTAATCTTTTTCATATATCCCATATCTGTTTTATCACCTCTGCTGCTTTTTTGTCCTTTCTCCTATGTGAGCTCTATGATCTCCATTTGTTTGCTAGGTATATCCCAAATACTTAAACATCTTCACTTCTTCTAACTTTACTCTCTTCCATCTCCCAGCCCATTCTTTTTCCTCCTCCTTTTCTAAGCCTCATTATCTTGGTCTTTTCTACATTTAAATTCAACTTTCTCATGTGTACGTATTTCTCCAATCTTCTTCCAATCTTCTTCTAAATCTGAGATTAATATATTGAATAAAAGTGGACTCATATGACAACATTGTTTTACACCTCTCAATAACCAGAAACTATCTCCTACTTCTATTCCTCTAAAAGTGTCCGATACTCTCCTTATTAAACCCTTTCTCATCCCTTTTTTCACCTTTTTTTCACCCTTTCTCCCTTTCAATTTTCCTATTTACCAGATAATTCAGAACACATACGTTGTCCATCATCCCCATTCCTTTCCTAAATCCTATCTGATTCGGTGGCTCTTTCTTTTTTTCCTTAACTTCTTTCTGTAACCTTTCCGATCAAACAGTTACATATACTTAATACAATCTTGGCAATAGCGTCAATCCCTTATAATCTTTAAACTTCTCTTCTTTGCTTTTCTTAACTATGGGTACCACTACTCTCTCTTTCCATAGCACTGGCCACCCCTTTCTTCTTGCTCATTATCCATGCCCATTCCCTTAGTTCTTTGCTCTCATATTTCGAGAATTTATTTGGAATCTCATCTATACCAGGTGCCTCTCCATCCTTCATTATCCCTAAAACCTTGACTATTTCCTCCCTTGTAATGTTCTTCTCCTCATCTTTTTCATACCATATTTGCCTCCTTTCCTAACTTACCTCTCTACCTCTTCTTGTAATTCTATAAAATATTTCTTTCATTCTACCATCTCAATATCCTGGTTTACTCTTTTCCTTCTTCTTCTCTCTCTATTTACCACCTTCCAACCCTTTTCTTTCGTCCTAGCCTTCTCCGCCTCTTCTTTAAACCTTTTATTTTCCTCTTTTTTTTTGATCACACAACTGAGTATCTTCTTCTAACACTATTGTCCATTCCCTTATTTCTTTGCTCCCATATTTCGAGACTTCATTTGGTATCTCATCGATGCCAGATGCCGTAACATCTTTCATTATTCCCTAGTGGAAAAAATTTCTACAAAAAAGTACAATATTTCTAAAACTGTAATTTTTTTTTTAAACATGTACTTTTTTGTAAAACAATGTACAGAATTTAACAAAAAAATACAGTTGAATACAAGTAGCTAATTGGAGATTTCAAGTTTCGAGAAGACCCAAACTTAATTTAAAACTGGAGAAGATTTCGAAAAATAAAAAAATAAATTTAGTTTTTTCTTTTAAGATTTCGAAATAAAATTGTGAAGCTTTTTGAGGATCTTTAAAGGTTTTAAGAAAATAAAAAAAATCCTAAGTTTGCGGGGAAAATTTTAAATGATTTTTTATTAAAAAAATTAATTTTAAGAGAATATTTAAAAAGATTATAAAAATTTTGTTTGAATGATAAATGACAAGTGAACAATTATTATTTTCGAAAATAATCGAGTTTAAAATATATTTTGAAGTTTTGGAAATATTCCAATATAGTTTAAAACGTAAAAAAATTTCAAAAAATTTGAAACACAATGTAGATTTTTGAGAAATGACGAACACAAAATGTATGAGCTTTTTAAACATTTTAAAAGATTTTAAATGTATAAAAAATTTGTATCAAAATTTCTAGAAAAGCTAACAATAATTTTGTTGTTGAAAAATTAATTTTAAAAGAATATTTAATAAACTTTCAAAATTTTCAAAAAAGAATCTGAATGATCTTAAGGTTATTTTTTTTACTTTTGCAGGATTAAAAAAAAAATTGTAGGAAAAATTAGAGTTCCAAGATAATAAAATTATTATTGGATTCCTGGAAAATTTTTAAATTATTTTTTTAAACAAATATTCAAGAGAATATTTCAAAATATTTCGAAACAAATTTTAAGGTATGAATTAACGTTTCTAGCTTAAAATTGCCTAAAATGATATAAGTTTGAAAATTTAAAAATTCTTTGATTCATTCTTCAATTCATAGCATTGAAATGATAGCGTGGATTCCTATTTTTTAAATATTTTAACTGTACAATGTATAAAAGTTTATTTTTTTATTTATTAAAGCAATTGATTGCTATACGAGAGATTTGTCACAAGAAAAAAGTTTTATATTGTGCCACAGATTAATAAAAAAAAATCAAAATAATATATTTTTTAAATAAGGCACGAGGAGAAGTATCAACTTGAGTGCTTAAAGAAGTATATTTTAGTTTTTAGGCTTTTTCACTATCTGAATGAAAATTGATGAAATTTAACAAAATGCTAGTGAAATTTTACAGATTCGATTAGCGAAAAGTGAGCCACTAAAAATTAGTAGAAAATTACTAATTTGAGTAGTCGAGATAAAAAACTAATTCAATAGTAGAAAACTTATTGCTTGATAAAAAAAATTATTTGTACTGTATATAATAATTTTAAAAGGTTAAAAAGAGGATAACGTGAAAAATATAAAAGTTTAATCAAATAACGCGATGGTGTTACATTCTTAAGTCTATTGAAATAATAAGAAGGTCATATTGGGCAATTCTAAATTTGACGTAGCCTGTCTCCAATTTAAAAACAATACCTTCTGATTGTTTGAAGAAAAGTAAGAAAAATTTTTACAATCTTGAAATTATAATGGATTAATATGCTTTATTTATTCAATTTGAAAAGATTTTTCGGTTGTATATGTTCCTTATTTTCCATAGAAAATTAGAATTATTTAGCATAAGTATGATCTTGATCTCTCTAAATCAAAATTAATAAAATTTAACTAATTACTAGTAAAATTTTACGGATTCGAGATATTTCCCAATTCAATAGTGAAAAACAATTAATCGCTTAGTAAAAATGTATAAACTTTTTTGGGACTGTATATAATAATTTGGAAAAAGTTGTGGGCATGGAAAACGTGAGAAATAGATAAGTTTCATCAAACGACATTGTTAACTCTATTGAAACAATAAGAAGGCCATATTGAGAAATTGTTGTTTTTTCTTTAGTAGTCTGTTTCCATCACGGAGAGAAGTTTTTATTCGATAAAAATATGTATTTTTTCTATTAAGAGCCCTAACCTCGATATAGATACTGCAAAAGCTTTAATTTTTCCAAACAACAACAAAATAACGAATCTTTAACAAAATATTAAAGTTTTCAACCAAAGAGAGGAAATGTTGACTAAAATAATGAATCTTCAACCAAAAAAGAAATGGACTTTCAACAAAGCAGTTCAACTTTCAGAGAATTAGTTGAATTTTCAACTAAACAAGATAAACAGAGAAATAGGAAAGATCTTTTCTGAATAAGAATATCAATTGTAGAAACAAAAATAGAATATGTAGATTTCCAGTTTAAAAAAATCATTCAAAAAAACCAAAACGCATAAACCAAACGCACAAAATGAACAAATATTGATGGATGATAAAAATTTGTTCACAAAACAATATAATGTCAGCAAGGTCAGAAGAAAAAACGACTTCTTTTCGCTTAAAAACGCTGAAAATGTATATTTGTTTATATGATTTGATTATAACGTAAACAAATATTGTAAGTGACGATACGATTTTTGGAAAACATTATTGGCAATATAATGTTTGCAAGGTCAGATGAAAAAACGGTTTATTTTCGCTTAAAATCGCCCAAAATGTGTATTTGTTTATATAATTTGTTTATAAAATAAAAAAATATTGATGAGTGGCAAACATTTTTTCAGAAAACATCATTGGCAATATTTTTATGTTATTCTGGGGTCTTTCAGAATAATTGTAAATAAGTATTAACGTATTAATGTGTCGTGATTAACATTCCGGAAGACTCAAAAATTTTATTATTTCTTAGGCGACCTATTTTCTTTAGAAATAATTGTAGAATTTAATTTAGTAATTTAGTATCTTTTGTAAACTAAGCATCACGTATTTAATTTCAGTATTTTTAATCTTACTATTAATATTGATATTTCGCGAAGTATAATTAAAATGGCGTGAGAGGCTCGAGGTTGGAAGAAGGCAGCACGGAGTATGGTGTCCCCACCACTCTGTTGCGACTCCGTTGCGAGAGTCAGGGCCAATCAGAGGACCGACAGCCGCTTCCTTCTTCGCTCGAGCCCTCCCGCGTCTAGCAGATAAATAGCGGCGCTCTGGGTAGGATCGTCACTCACTCGTGCTCTGGCACTCACAGGGACTACTCACCTCCTCGTGACTAGTCTCTCCTTTTCGACCGGCGATCGCTACCTACAGATTCCTCTCTCTTGTAGTAGTTATTTTCAAGCCAGTAAATCGAAATCAACTTCAAATCAATACTCTACTTTTTCCCCTCTCACCTTCCTCCATTCTTCCTCTCTTTCCGGTGACTCGGGGTTTACCCTCTGAGGTCTTGAGGTCACCTTTCTTTCTCTCTCTTCCTTTCCGTGACTTTGGGTTTACCTTCGTGGTCTCGAAGTCACCCTCTTTCTCTCTCTCTCTCTCTTCTTTCTGTGACTTTGGGTTTACCTTCATGGTCTCGAGGTCACACGCTTTTCTCTCTCTCTCTCTCCCTGTGACTTTGGGTTTACCTACGTGGTTTCGAAGTCACACTCTCTTTCTTTCCTTCTGGGATTCTGGGTTTACCTTCTGTGGTCTCGGAATCTCCCTCGCCCTTTTCGTGATCGCGGGTGTACCTTCGAGGACTCACGATCCATTCCTCTCTCTCTGACTTATACCTTTCCTTCCGATCCTTATCCTAACCTCCAGACCTGCCCGTACGAGCTACAATCACCACACGATGCTCAAAAAGGACGACGGTCTCTCAATAGTCGGGTCAAGCAAAGGGACGGGACGTGACACGCTCGAAACACGCGTTCACTCCCTTTTTTATTGCACCCCGCCCCCCATTATCAACCGACCACGAATTGGCTTACATCAAGAATATACATAAATCTTTATTTTCTTTTCATAAAATTAGGTGCGGAGTCAACGGAGAGAATAACAGGACGTGAAGGAATCGGTAGCAGTAGCAATTACAATTACAATAACAAAAAGTACAAATTTAGGAAGCCTTACGACTACACTCAGAATGCAAAGCTTCATGAAAAGTACTTTCATGATTTTCAATCGAATCATCCTAATCCCACTGCTCACTTCAATCTGTTAAAATCACCTGATGAACCTGAGACTGAGCCAATGGCTTTCGGAACCATAATTACCAAAAAGGGCCTTTTTGTCAAAGAACTGCAGCGTAAGCCTCGGCCACCACCAAACGGAAAGAAGATTTGATGAAAAACAAATGTAATTATCAACATTTTGTAATATTACAGAATAAAAATATTACCTGAAAATTACTATGACTTCATTTTAAAGACTAAATTCACTTTCGATTCGGATGCTCTTTATTTTTAGAGAATTGAAATTTTCATTCTTTTCAGAATATTGAAGTATACGAATGCACCACAGATACATAATTTTTTTTTTTTGTATAAAATTAAAAGCTTTTCAATTTTGAAGATTCAAAGTTCAAAGCTATACAATATTGAAAAGTTATAATTCAAACCTCTCAAATTTTGAAAATATAAAATGGAAAATTATTCAATTTTAAAGATTTATATTTTAAAGGTATGTAATTTTTAACGCTATTTTTGGATACTTCAATTTTAAGGATTCACCATTTAAAATTCTTCCACTTTCAACGAATTTCTATTTAAAATTTTTTTATTCGAAAGTCATATAAATAAAAAATTTTCAATTGTAACGTTCTCAATTTTAAATCTTCAAAATTCAACTATTTAAAAAAATGTTCCGGATGACATACCTATAAAATATATATCTTGATTACTAAAAAAATTGTAATTCTGTAGTTTCGAAATTCAAAAATTGTTAATTTTACCTTTTCAAAATTGTAAAAATTCATATTGTGAATCGTTCAAAATAAAAATAAATTAATTTTAACAACTTAAAATAAAAAATATTGAAGTTTTAGATTTTACAATTGACAATTCAGTACTTTTTATGCCCTACATTTGAAATTTCTTCAATTTATAAAATTTAGAAATGAAAACTTGACTTTTTATTTCCAAAATTTTTAAAATCATCCAAATTATGAGAACTTTTATTTATATGTCTTTAAAATTCATGGATGTTCAATTGCAACTCTTCAAAATTGTAGAACATTAAATTTTAAACCTTCAAAATTTTAAAGTTTTTAATTTTTATTATTTACATTTAAAATGTATGCAAGTTTAAAGTTTTAAAATTAAAAATTATGTTATTTTGATCCTTCACATTCACAATTTCTTCAACTCGGAAGATTTGTAATTGAAAACTTGATTTTTATAGAAAAAATTATCAAAATGTAAGAATTGTTCTTCATAAATCGTTGTAATTCTGCATTTTCAATCAAAAAAATAAATTTTCAATGAAATAGTTAAATCTTCATCCAAACAGATTAAATGTTTATCAAAAAAAATCGACGAAAAATTGAATAGCTAAATTTTTAGTTGAAAATATTATTTTTCAATAAAAAAGAAACTAATTTTCAACAAAAAGGATGAAATTTAAACCAAAGAAGAATAATTTTTAACAAATTATATGAATTTTCAACCAAATATTTTAATTTTTAATAGAATTTTCAACCTAATAGTTGAATTTTTAACCAAAAAGGTTATACTGCTACCACAAAAAAAATTTCAACAAAATAAATGAATTTTCAACTAAAAAAGATCAATTTTTGACAAAAATAGAATAGTTTGATTTTAAGTTAAAGAAATAAGTTTTTTAAGCAAATAAAATTAATTTTTAACGAAATAGGTCAATTTTTAAACAACAGATGAATTTTTAACCAAAAAGATGGAATGTCTATAAAAAAATTTTCCACGAAAAATGGAATAGTTAAATTTTTAGTTAAAAGAAACTTATTTTCAATTTAAAAAACATATTTTCTATCAAAAAAGAATAATTTTCAACAAAATACATGAATTTTCAAACAAATATTTTAATTTTTAATGAAATTTTTAACCAAAAATGTTAATTTTCTACAAAAAAAAGACAAATTTTCAACAAAATAGATGAATATTTGGTTCAAAAAGATCAATTTTCAACAAAAAATAGAATGGTTTAATTTTTAGATAGAGAAATGAATTTTTCAACAAATAAAATATATTTACAGCGAAATAATTGAATTTTCAAGCAAACAAATGAATTTTCTCCCAAAAAGATTAAATGTCTTTTAAAAAAAAATTTCGACAAAAAATTAAGTTAAATTTTTAGTTTAAAAAATTGATTTTCACTAAAAACACTAATTTTCAACCAAAGAAAAAATTAATTTTCAATAAAAAAAAATTATTTTCTACCAAGAAAGGATAATATTTAACAAAATACATGAATTTTCAACAAAATATTTTAATTTTTAATGGAATTTTCAGCTAATAGTTGAATTTTCAACCAAAAAGGTGAATTAGTCACCAAGAAGATTAATATTCTACCACAAAAGACACATTACATGATATAGTTACATTTGTAGTAAAAAATTAATTTAAAAAAAAAATAATTTTGAACCAAAAAAATTGATTTTCTACCTTAAAAGTATAATTTTCAATAAAGTATATGAATTTTCAGCTGAAGAAGATAAATGTTCAACCAAACATGGAATAGTTGAATTTTCAGTTGAAAAAATAATTTAAAAAAATGTTAACAAAATAGTTGAATTTTGAGAAAAAGATTTTTCAACTAAAATGATGAATTATGAACAAAATAACTGAATACTTATTTACAAAAAGTAAGATCAAAATATTTATTTATTTTTCACCCTGAAGGACCCTAAAGCCTAATTTTTAAAAAATTTAAACGCTCAATATATAAATAATTGTTAAACTCTTGTGCATTTCAAAGACTCAAAAAAATACGTAAATCTACGCTACCATTCTTAATTATCTAAATTGAAAAATGAATCAACGAATTCAGAGGTTTTCAAAATTATATCGTTTTAAGCAATTTTAAGTTAGAAACATTAAAAATGGAAAGATTAAACTTTTTTAAACTGAACAATTTTTGAATGAGAAGTACAATTATTTTAATTTTTGGTTCTTACAAATTTATAATTGTTCAATTGTTATTCATAAATCAAAAATTGTCTTGAAATCTATTTTAAATATTCTCTTATAATTATTATTTTTTTAAATAAAAAGTCATTCAAAACTTTTCCAGGAATCTTAAAAAAAATTTTGTATTATTTAAAACCTCTCAAAATCCGAACGTTTTGAAATTAAAATATTTTTTAAATCCTTCAAAATTAAAAAAAAAATCACTTAAAATGTTCCAAATTATTTTTTTGATAATTTTGGATGTCTTTTGAAATCTTTTTTAATATTCTGTTGAATTTAATTTTTCGAAATAAAAAGTCATTTTAAGTTTTCTCAGGAATCTTAAGAATCTTGAAATTTGTTATCCAAGAAAAATATTTTTTTAGGTAAAACATCATTTCTTCGACATTCAATCAAAAACCTTTTTTGAAGGATACTGGCCATATGCAACTTTGATCTGATTAAAAAACATCATTTCAAAAAAGGGTGGTTAGAAATGACCTCCAATCCAAGTCAGCTAAATTGAAATTTAAGAATTTTAAATTAGATTAAAATCAAATTCAAAATCCCATTTAACGTCCTGAAAATAATACAAGAATTCAACGATCAAAGTTGGACAAACACCACAAAATGCTCCTACTGTAATTCCTAGAAACAAAAAAATTTGTTTCTTTGCACAAAAAAATAAAAAAGAGGAAAGAAAAATGAGAAGGCAACTAACCACATCTCCTTCCTTCTCTCTTTTTTTTCTTTCGTCTTTTTTATTTTTATTATTATCAAATCACAATATGAAAGCATGCACAATATTTACCAACGTTTCGGTGCTCACACAGCACCCTTATCAAGGCAAGAAAAATTAGAGCAGGTAGGAATAGCGACGAAATAACGACGCTATCACCTCGATAATATTACTGCTCTTGAGAGACACAGAATTGAAACTGGACATGATTTTCGAAAATGCCTTCATTTTGATGTCTTCAAGAACACTTACGATCATACTTATTAATAGATTTAAGACTTTCACGATGATCCATTATAATAAATTTAAAT
>CAKNYM010052125.1:354057-395949 GCA_932195095.1 Andricus curvator | reverse complement strand
CACGATTGAAACCCGAAAAAATCTTTGAATTTTTAATTTAAATTTATGATCATACTTATTATTGATGACTTTTTGAACACACGTTGTGTCATGGCGTCTAAAGATGACTGTTCCCGCTACTTTTACTTTTGGAGCTCTCCATATAGCTCTCTTGTTTTTAATAACAATGTGATTTAACTATACGAATAAATGTGGGTTTGTCCACATTAACGAAAATGTTTATAAAATTTAAAAACATTTTGGTAAGTTATTATTTTTATTTAAAATAAAAAGAGACGAGAAACAAAAGTAGGGAAGATTGGAAGATATGCTACTGGAATATAGGGTGTAAGGAACGAATGTATAACAGAGAAGGATAAAAAAGATTTGATAGGACATAAAGAAGGATTAATAGTAGAAGAGATAAATATGGGAGGAGAGAGGTGGAAGATAGTGGGGGTTTATGTGAACGGTGATATGCAGGAAAAATCAGAGGAGATGCGGGAACTGATGGAAGAAAATAAGCAAGAGAGTAGGCTTATAATAGGAGGAGACTTTAATGCGAGAACAGGAGATAGAGGAGGAAGGGAATGGGATAGAGAGCGAGGGAGAAAATCCAAGGACAAGATACTGAATGGGGAGGGAAAGAAGTTGTTAAAGAGCCTAGCGGAGATGGGATGGTTTATCCTAAACGGAAGTATAGAGGGGGATGAGGAAGGGGAATATACACGTTCAGGAGGAAAGAGGGAAACGGTAATTGATTATGTGGTAGTGGACGACGAAGTAAGAGAGAAGGTTAAGAAACTAGAGGTAGGGAATTATGTAGATTCGGATCACTTTCCCTTAATAGTGACAGTAGAGGGAGAAATGAGTAATATCAATAAGGCTAAAAAGGAAGCAAAAGTAAAAAGAGCAGGAAGAGGGGATTGGTCAATGGGAGGTAAAGAACAGTTTAAAGAAAAAGTCAGGAATATCAAAATGGGGGAAGGAAACGTAAACGAGGAAATGGAAATAATTATAGGAGAAATAAAAGGAGTATTAGAGTGCACAAGCAAAAAAGAAGTTAGTGAAGGAGGCGATAGAAGTGGATGGGATGAGAATTGTAAACAGAAGAAGAAGGAAGTGAAAAGGGAATTGAGAAAATGGAGAAAAGGGACAAGTAGTGGAGAAGAATATAGGAGAAAAAAGAAGGAGTAGACTGAGTTGTGTGATCAAAAAAAAGAGGAGGAAAATAAAAGGTTTGAAGAAGAAGCGGAGAAGGCTAGAACGGAAGAAGAGGTTTGGAAGGTGGTAAATAGGGAGAGACGAAGAAGGAAAAGAGTAAACCAGGATATTGAGATGGTAGAATGGAAAAAATATTTTATGGATTTACTAGGAGGGGTAGAGAGGAAAGTTAGGAAAGGAGGAAAAGATGGTAGGGAAACAGACGAGGAGGAGGACATTACAAGGGAAGAAATAGACAAGGTATTAGGGATGATGAAAGATGGAAAGGCACCTGGTATAGATGAGATTCCAAATGAAGTATGGAAATATGGGGGGACAGAATTAAAGGAATGGGCATGGATAATGTGCAATAGAGTATGGAGAGGAGAGGGGTGGCCAGAGTTATGGAAAGAAGGAGTAGTGATACCAATAGTGAAGAAAGGAAAAGGGGAGGAGGTTAAAGATTATAGGGGAGTGACACTAATGCCAACACTGTATAAAGTATATGTGACTGTTCTATCGGAGAGGTTAAAAAAAGAAGTTGTGGAGAAAAAGATAGAGCCACCGAATCAGACAGGGTTTAGAAAAGGGATGGGGGTGATGGACAATATATATGTTCTGAACTATTTAGTAAATAAGAGGATTAAAAGGGAGAAAGGGGCAATGGTAGCAATATTCGTGGACTTGAAGGCGGCGTTTGACTCATTAGACCGAGGCGAGATAGAAAAAGTTATGGTGAAAAAGGGGATACGAGAGGGATTAATAAAGAGAGTATCGGAAATTTCTAGAGAGACAAAAAGCAAGGTAAAGGTAGGATAGCAAGTAGGAGATAGTTTCTGGCTGGTGAGAGGAGTAAGGCAAGGATGTCCTCTGAGCCCACTTTTATTTAATATATTAATATCAGACTTGGAAGAAGAAATGAAGAGAAAAGGGTGGGGAGGAGTTAGGATAGGGAACGAAAAGATATATACACTGGCATACGCAGAAGATATAGTGTTGATGGCAGAGGATGAAGAAGGGATGGCGGGCTTAATTACAGGATTAGAGAAATACTTAGATGGAAAAAAGTTGAATTTAAATGTAGAAAAGACAAAGATAATGAGGTTTAAGAAAGGAGGGGGAAGAAAGAAAGAACGGACGGGGAGATGGGAGGGAATAAAATTAGAAGGAGTGAAAGAGTTTAAGTATTTGGGATATAACTTGCAAGCAAATGGAGATCATAGAGCTCATATAAGAGAAAGGATAAAAAAAGCAGCAGGGGTAATGAAACAGATATGGGCAATAGGAAAAAGAAGGTTTACAAAAAATTGGAGAAGGAGAATCTGGTTATTTGATACGCTGGTATGGCCGGTATTAGGTTATGGAGCAGAGGTATGGGGATATATGGTGAGAGAAGAAGCGCAAAGGGATAAATTAAGTACTAGAGCGGGAAAGAGGGCCTGGAATTTTGAGACGAAGCTGAGGGAGGGAAAGGGAGGGGAGTTAGCGAGAAAGTGTTTGATGGAGGTAGAGGGGAGGAGAGGGAGGGCGATGGAATTAACGAGATGGGAAGAAGAAAGGAGGGAGTTCTTTAAGGCTAGAGGTATAGAAGACGAGACTGGAGTCAACTATGAAGAAATAGAAGAAAAGGATAGAGAAAGACAATTAATAGAAAGATGGGGGATGATTGAGGAATCAAAATATAATAAATGGTATAAGATGATAAAAAAGGAAGGAGTACCAAAGTATTTAGAAAAGGGATGGGGAGAGAAAAGATGGACCAGAATAGCAAGATTTAGATTGGGAAACGAGGTAAAGGCAGGTATGTATTGGGATAAGAAAGAGAACAGGAAGTGCAGAATCTGTGAATGGGAAGAGGAAACATGAGAGCATGTATGGGAAGGATGTAGGAGAGGAATGGAAGATAAAGGAAGCTGGCAAGAGAATGTGGTGAAGATTCTAGGGGAGGATGGTTTGGGGGAAGAGTGGATGAAGGAGTTAGAGGGTGCTAGGGGAGCAAATGAGAAAGAATGAAAGAATGGATGCAAAAAAAAAATGACAAAATGGAGTTGCAAGAGAAGTGAAAGGAAAAGGAAACGGAAGTCGCTTAAATTAGAAGCGTAAAGATTTGTAAGTAATGGTTATGTAATAGCATAAGTAAATTAAGTTGCGTTTGCGTTATCGCTCTCTCTCTCTCTCGCTTGCACTCTCGGTTTCGATCGCTCGCTCACTTGTTCGCTAACACGTCCCAAATTGCGCTATCGTCAAAAAATAGAAATAAGAATATAGATATAAGATTTTCTGTAAATAGGTGTAAATAACTGTAAATAGTAAGGATAAGATTTTATAAAACATGTAGAAGGAAGTGTTGTAAGAAATGGAAGTCATGTAAACCCTTAGGGGACACATTATGAATAAAGAAGTAAAAAAATTTTTTAAGCAACTCATACAGTTTTACTTTTCCAAACTAATTTTAATACAAGCTTTCTGTCATCACTTTCATGCGATATATATATATTTTTTTAAAGTTTTTTTCTATTTTCTCTTTTACACAGGTATTTTATTGTTGACATAGCCAACATCAAAATCCAAAAAAATGTGTGATTTCAACAATCATTATGTATCTTAAAGTACATAATGATAAACATTGCTGTTGTTTTGGACATTCTCACATTTTTCCTTTTCTCAACCGAATTTTGTAAACATGGAAAATCTCGTCTTTTCTTACTTGTCTTCTAAACTACTGTTCTAAGGTAAAACTTATCATACACTATTTATTTATATTTTTTATATCATTGTTCCTATTTATTATCAAATTTTATTGTCTACACTTGTTGTTGTTAATACCTATTGTTCTTTTTTATTACTTTTATCATTAGTGACTCTTCCTGCTACTTTTAGTATTTATTTTTTCCAATCATTAAACTTTTGTGAGTGCACAAAATTACACAACAGAATCATGTTAGGTGAAAAAATATCTCCTTATAAATTAAATTTTATCATAATGGGACTCAGAAAGGACAAAGGTGATAGAAAAAAAAACGATCACTGTGCCTAGATCAAAAATTTGAGAGCTGGCCAAGAAAACCGATTCTCTAAAAACGGCAATGTTGGTTGGAAACATATTTTGAGGCCTTTCTATGCAATTCTTTTGCCATATTTTGAACTTTTTGAATGTGTTTCTTCAAAACAACTGATTTTTGAATTCACAATGTTTCTGAGCCTTTTCGTTTCAAAAATGAATTTTTGCACAGATTGTTAATATTGTGTTTTTAATTTTCTTCTTAGAAAATTGAACAAACAGAGACATTAAGTCATAGACCTTGATATTTGTTTCTCTTGAATTCGGATTTAATTGCCGTTCTCAGAGAATCGGTTTTCTTGGTCATCTCTCAAATAAAAAATTATTTTCTTCTTCGGAATGTACAAAGGGTTTTGCAATTATTGGCGGGAGTGACAGAAAGACGTAGTTGTAGGAGTGGCAGTAGCACAGGCAAGATCTCCTGCTGTGAGTGTTGATACTTTGATAATTGGAAAGTCCTTTGTATTTTCCGAAAAAAAAAAATTTCAACATTTTAGGGCAACTTTTTTCTCACTAATACACCATTTTCAGAAGCCAAAAATGTGCAATTTGCTTCAAGAATTATCTTCTTACGTTCTTTAGTTTCGGAGATGACACCTCGCTACTATTTTGTTATTAACTCAATAACAAATTATAATTTATTGCTCTAAATTTAACCACTCTACATAGAAAGGATCCAAAAAATTCATAGATTTTATGCAGATTTGTTGTAATTTTTTTTTATGGAATGAAAGCCATTCAAAATTGAGTATTCTGAAATGATCGTAAGATAATGGTACTTTTCTAACATTTCACTCATCACGAAATAATTGCTAGTCGACTAATGTGTTCAATAATTTAAAAAATTTTTTCCACTGAGATTTCCACTATAATCTGTATAAAAATTGAGTTCTCTATATTTCTTGGACAGATGTCGTCAATGTCGTTCAATGACATTTCGTGAAGTATGTGAACTTTTGGAAAAATGATGATTACTAATATTTTGTTGAAAAAAAAAATAATGCTTTGAATTCTTTGGTCTTTTTGGGTTAAAAATTCAACTCTTTTCGTATAATATTAACCTTTTGTTTAAAATTCATATTTTGTTGCTGATAAGTCAACTGGAATATTTTTTGGATGAAAAATATTTTTTCTGAAAATTTGTCTTTTCAATTTAAAAGTTCACCTTTTTTTAGTAGAAATATTGCATCTTTCTTGGACAAAAATGCAACTGTTTTGTTGAAAATTCAACTATTTCCTAGAAAATTTACTTTTTGTTTAAAATTCGTATTTTTCTGTGGAAAAGTCTCTTCACATCCTTTTGGATAAAATTCAACTCTTTTTTTGAAAATTTGTCTTTTTGATTTAAAAATTCATTAAAAATTCAGTAGAATTTTCATTTTTGTTGGACAAAAATTGCAACTGTTTGCTTGAAAATTCAACTATTTCCTAGAAAATTTACTCAAATTTTGCTCTTGAATATAAGTTTGTTGATCAATCAAAATAGAAATCTTGTTCTTATGTTTTTTATCATCGTTTGAAAATCTTCGATTAAGGAAAATCTGATGTTTTAAAAGATCAATGATTTTATCTTGTGGCAAACATACTTCTCATTTACTTTTTGTGTAGAAACAAATTTTTTTGTTTTTATGAATCGCAATAGGAGCATTTTGTGGTGTTTGTCCAAATTTGATCGTTGAATTCTTGTTTTATTTTCAGTAATTCTGTAGAAATGTTGTACTTTCCTGTAAAAATTGTTTCCACCAGGGCGGGTACCCGGGTGCATAGAAAGAATAGAAATTTCAATTTGCTAAGAATTAGGAGCTTCCAAATTTGAGATGAATCTAGTCTTTAAAATGAAGTTAGAGTAATTCTCAGTTAATAATATTTTTATTCTCTAATATTACACAATGTTTATAGTTACATTGGTTTTTTCTTAAATTTATTCCTCTTTGGTGTTGGTGGCACAGGCACGTTAGTCTTGTGTTCAACGACATAGCCCCATTCGCCCCTATCTTTACCTTTGTAAACCCTGAATCGCGTGGGTTCATTTTCTTCTTGTAGCAGATCGAAATGAGCGTTGGGGTCATCATCATTCGATTCGGCATCATGATGATACTTTTCATGAAGACGTGCAATCTGTTTTCGGGATAAACGTGTTTCTTCTTTTTCGGGTACATTTTTGTTGTTATTGAAATTCCAATGGACATTGCCTTTCTGATCTACATAGTGGTTGCCAGGGATTTTGATATTTTCATAGTGGATGCCTTCGACTTTGACATTTTTATAGTGGATGCCATCGTCATTTTGGTTATTCTGATTGTTATCGTAGTTGTTGTAATTGTAATCGTGATTGTGATCGTGATTGTGATCGTGATTGTGATCGTGATTGTGATCGTGATTGTGATCGTGATTGTGATTGTAATTGTAATAGTCATTGTGATTGTAATTGTAATTGTGATTTTGATTGTAATTGTAATTGTAATCTTGATTGTTACTACTGCCGGTGCCGTAATAGAAATTTCCCCCATAGTTCTCCATTGATTCTGCACCTAATTTTATAAAAAGAAAATAAAGATTGATGTAGATTGTGCCCATTGGCAAAATATTTGTTAGATTTAACAATTTTGAATAATTAATTTTTGGGTTCTAAAGCCAATCTAAGCATCAACTTAAAAAAATAAAGCACCGTCCAGGAGTATGAGGACACCTAAAAAACTAGCGATTAAAATAAAAAAAATAATAATCTAGGCAAGGTAGAATAATTTTCAAAAAAGCATGGAGAAGACCATTAAATTGTGCTTTAAGTGAACCCTAGCTGAAGTCTTTTTGATAAACAGAGACTCAGATAGTTAGAAAGACGGGTCTAATTTCTAATTTTTGCCAATATTCAAGATTCAGATGCCGAAGAAGGTACCAAAATTTTGACTAAGACTTATTTGAAGCGGAATTTAATATTCTTTCCAATTTTTTTTTAAAATTATTCCTCCTGATTTTTGGCCGTAGACATCTTGCGAGAAGTGAGTTTATATTTTTAATCCCTAGTTTTTTAGGTGTCCTCTAGGGTGGTCCGAAAATTCGACTTTTGATTTTTGGTCATCGATCCCCCCCAATTATTTCGTTTTTTTAAAAAAGCAATTCCCGCCTTTTTTCAATTTAAATCAGTCAACATTAAACCGTGCCCCCGGGATTTTGAAACTAACATCGACTTTTAAATGGGAAGAGCTCGGTTTTCGAAAAAATGGAAAAAAGAAGTACTTGTTATTAACTTTTTGTAAATTAAATTTTGGTCCCCTCTTTAGGAATGTTTAAGGAATAATTTCTACCCAATAACTTTCGATTATGATCCCTCCAATACCCTTGTATTGTGCCCGGAAAATGCCCAAAAAAATGCAAAATACCAGTTATGTGTAAAATTGATTCTAAAGCCGGTATTTTTTTCCATTTTTTCTAAATTAATTACATATATTCGATGAGTTACAAGTTTCCAAGTATTTTTAAACTGATTTTCAATTGTTTAAACAATCATTATTTTTTAGGAACAATTTTTTTCGCTTGTAAATCGTGAAAGTTATTATTTTTGAAATTAATGGCACAGGTAATAAATTCTAATTGTTTGAGAAAAACAGTTTGCAATTATTTAAACAATTAATATCATTTGCTCCTTTCCATACGGAAGGTGGAAAAAAATCTAGTTTATAAAAAATTATAAAAATTTTTTTTTTTCTCCAGCTTACCTATGTGAAGGTGCAAGTGGATGATTATTAATTGTTTAAATGATTGCAAAACTGTCTTCCACAAAAAATATCACTCTTTAAATCCATTAACTGCATCATTCATTCCCTAAAATAGTAACTTTTCAAGATTGACAAGGGAAAATCATTGTTTAAACAAATGAAAATTGTTAAAATAATTTTATATCGTTTCTAACACAAAATATCACTTTTAACATTTATTAAATATCTAAACAAAACAAAATTGTTTAAATGATATCCAAATCTTTCTCTAAAAAATAGGTGAGAATTATTTTTTATTTCTAATGTTATTTTTTAGGATTGAAACAAAAACTACTTTTCCTATAAAAAAATTGTTGATGTCAAATTAATAGTTCTTTTTTGGATAGAGACCAAAGAAATTAAAAAAATGAAAGCTTCTAAAAAAGTAAAAAAGATTCCAATTAAAAATATTACAAAACAAAAATTCTTTCAAATAAAAAATTGGTTAAATCTAACAAATTTAAAGAGTTTTTCAAATTTTAATTACCCGTTGCTAGTACATAATGAATCAAAAAAACAATTTATAATTAAAGTATCAAAAATTTATTAATATACTTACATTTTAAATTAAGGCAGACAACTAGTGCAAGAAGCAGAATCCCAAAAGCCATCCTCATTTTCTTCAAAAATGTTTTGAAAAAAATTTTCAATCCGAAATTTTTTTTTGAAACATTTTTTTAACTCATAGTGTGACCGATAAAATTGGCCCGAATTCACCACTATATATACCAACCGCTATCTGATTTCTCAATGTCAACGTTACAAGCACAATTTCTAGATTACCCTGTCCTGATTCGAAAAAAAATTTTTATTTGATGATGAAAAATATTTGTGAATTTTTCTAAGCATTATTGATAAAAGAGACAATTTTCATTGTAATTTTTTTAAAATACTTTAATACTTTAATTTAATAATTTAAATTTTATTTTGAAAGATTAATTTAGAGCTTTGAAGATTTCAAAACATGCCGAAAAAAAATCTGGAAGATTTTAATGTAGGATTTCAAAAAATTTGAAAAAAAACTTTGAAAAAATTTCCAAATATTTTAAACGAATTTTTTTTAGTATTTTTGAACATTTTAAATGATTTTCTTAAATTTAAAACAAAATGTAGATTTTTTAGGAATTCGAAAAAAATGTAGAAGCTTTTCAAGAATTTTAAAAGTTTTCGGAAGAATAAAGAAATTTTATTAAGATTCCCGGGAAAAATTTAAATGATATTTATTTTATAAAATCTATTTTTAAAGAATATCTGAAAAGATTTTAAACCATTCCCAAATATTTCCAAAATTGCCAAGAAAAAATCAGAAAGATTTGAAGGAAATCTTTTTAATTTTTCAGAATTTTTTTATTCCAAAAAACTTAAATCAAAATGTGCATTTTTGAAGATTTTGAAATACAATTTAGAAGCCTTTCAAGAATTTTGAGAGATTTGAAAAAAAATACAAAATTTTTCTAAAGATTGCTGGGAATATTTCAAATCATTTTTTATTTTACAAAATTTATTCTAACATTCCAAAATATTTAGAAAATTGTTGAAAAATAATCTGCAAGATTTTAATGGAATCTTTTTAATTTTGCAGAATTTTAAAAAAAAATTGGGGAAAAATTGAATCATTTTAAAAGATACATAGAAAATTTTCAAAAATATAAAAAATAATTTAAAAAAAATGATTTTTTTTTTTAATTCTAAACAAAATATAGATTTTTGAAGTTTTGCAAAAAAAATTCAGAAGCTTTTTATGAAATTTCAAAAGTTTCAAGAGGATAAAAAAATTCGATATTTCTGGGAAAATTTCAAATGATTTTTATTTTTCAACATTTATTTTAAGAGAATATTTAAAAAGATCCTTAAATATTCCAAAATATTTCTGAAATTGTCAAAAAAATATCTGTAAGATTTGAAGGGAATCTTTTTAATTTTTGTGAATTTTTTCAAATAAAACTTTGACGATTTTTAAGAATTTCGAAAATTAATTACCAAAGATTTGAAAACATTCTAAGTTATTTCCTGAAATTTCGAAAAAGAATGCGGACGATTTTAAAACCAAATTTTTCCTTTAGCAAGATTCTAAAGTTTTATTAAAATATTCGTGGTAAGTTTAAAAGACGTTGGGAAGCTTTAAAAAAATTCTAAATTAATTAAAATCCTAAAAAGATTTTCACGAAAATAAAAAATGTACTTTTTTGAATATTTTGGAATGAAAATTTTGAAGCTTTCGAACATTTTGAAAGGTTTCACGATATTGAAAAAAATTTCTTAAAATTCACGGGATAATTCAAACTTATTTTTTGTTTTGAAAAATTAATTTTAAGAGAATACTTAAAAAGAACTTAAAAGATTTTAAATATTATTATTTAAAAATTATTTTAAAAAAATATTATTATTAAAATTATTAATTTAAAAATTAATTAAAAAGATTCGAAAATTTTTATAAGATATTTGGAAGGTTTAAAAGTTTTGGAAATGTTAAAAAAATATTTTGAAATTTCAAAAGATTTCCAAAAAGTTTTAACAAAATGTCAATTTTGGAAGATTTCAAAAAAGTTTCAAAGCTTTTTAAGAAGTTCGAAAGGTTTTACGAAATTAAGAAACTTTTTTTAAGATTCCTGTGGAATGATTTAAGGGCAGTTTTTTTTATCTTAAAAAGGTTTTGAAAATTTTTAGGAATAATTGGAGACAGTTTAAAATATATTTTTTCCGAAGGTCCTACAAATCTTTTCAACTGACTCGAATTTTTCTTAAAATTTTGCAAAATCCTGTAAAATAAAAAAATCATACTTTCTCGACATATCTGAAATCATCAAAAAACTTTTTGAATTTTTTCAAGAATCTTAGGAAAATTGGGTGAAATTTTGTTTCTTTCTTGGCTGAAAAATCTATAGGGTTGAAAATTCATGTCTGTAGCTAGAAATTCGTCTTCTTTATTGAAAATAATAATAAAAAATATAAATAAATAATAATAAAAAAATAATAATTTTCTTTTAGGTGAAAATTCAACTACTATAAGGTTGAAAATACATGTATTTTATTGAAAATTGTTCTTTTTTGGTAGAAATATTAACTATTAAATTTTTCGTCGAGAAATTATCATTTTAGTTGAAAATTAATTTCATTCATTAAATTTTTTTTTTGTTTTTTCAAAATTATTTTTTCTAAATAAACATGTAACTTTACCATTTTTTGTTGAAAATCTAACTATTTTCTTGATTTTTTTTTTTTGGTTAAACATTAATTTTTTTAGTTGAAAATTCGTCTTTCTGGTAGAAAATTATTTAATTCAAAATTCTTTTGCTTAGTTGAAAGTTTGGCGTTTTGGTAGAAAATTATTTGTTTGAAAATTCAGTTATTTAGTTGAAAATTTTAATATTTTGTAGAAACTTTATTTTCTTTTTGAAAATTATTATTTTTTTAGTTGAAAATTCAACTGAAAAGATCAATTTTCTATCAGAAATGAAATAGCTTCATTTTTAGTAAACAAAAAATAGATTTTCAACAACAAAAAAACAAATTTTCCATGAAATTGGTTAAATTTTTAACCAAGAAATTAACTTTCAACTAGAATTATGCATCTTCAATCAAAAAATCAAACTTTTAACCAACTAGTTGAATTTTCAACCCAGAAGATGAATTTTATACCAAACAAAGAAAATTTTTCAATAAATTAGATACATTTTCAACTGTAAAATATAAATTTAAAAAAAAATAGAATAGTTTAATTTTGAGTTAGACAAATGATTTTTGAACCAAGTGTAATAAATTTTCAACGAAATAGTTTAATTTTCAACTAAACAGATACACGTTCAACCAAAGGGATTAATAATGTCCATATAAAAAAAAAAAAATTCCGAAGAAAAATAGAATAGTTAAATCTTTAGTTGAAAAAATTAATTTTAAATAAAAAAACTAATTCTCAACCAAAGAAATGAAATTTCAACCGAAAATATTAATTAATTAATTACTCAGTTAAAAAAAAGTTCAATCAAAAAAAATGTCTACTGAAAAAGAAAAATTTTCAACAAAATACATGAATTTTCAATCAAATATTTTAATCTTTAATGGTTTTTTTTTTAAACTAATAGTTGAATTTTCAACCAAAATTTTAATTTTCTACCAAAAAAATATAAATTTTTAACAAAATAGATGAATTTTCAACGAGTTAAAGAAATAAGTTTTTAATGAAATAAAATTAATTTTCAACGAAATAGTTAAATTTTCAACCAAACACATGAATTTTAAACGAAGAAGATTAAATTTCTATATAAAAAATATTCGACAAAAAATGGAATAGTTACTTGAATTTACTTGAATTTTCAATCAAATATTTTAATTTTTAATGGAATTGTTAACCTAATAATTGAATTTTCAACTAAGAAGGTGATTTAGACACCAAGAAGATTAATATTCTACCACAAATGACAAAGTTTTAACCAAGTACAGAAATTTTCAAACAAACCGTTGAATTTTCAACTGAAGAAGATTGATGATCAAACAAACATGATATAGTTAAATTTTCAGTTAAAAAATTAATTCAAAAAACTGATTGTCGAGCCGAAGAAATGAATTTTAAACCAAAAAGATTAATGTAGTTAAATTTTCATTCAAAAAAATAGTTGAAAAAATTGCAAAGGGATCGGTTAAGCTACAAAATTTTTTAAAAATTGTATTTCAATAATGAAAAAATGATTATTAATTCTATTATAACTCAAGAATTTCACTTCTTTCTTTTCATTTCTGTTCCTATTTTCTTTACTTTAATATAAGAACGCCCCACACGTCATTACCGTACGGCGTCCCAAACTCACTTTGTACAAGGATAAACTGATTTTCTCCTTTTTTTTAGAGAGTAACCTGAAAAACGCTTAACGTATCAAGTTTTTAAACTTCAGGTGAACATAAATTTCATTTATGCACATTTTTCAAGTCAAATAAATAATATTGTAAAAACCTTAGAGTCTGTCCCTCGATTTTTGTAATTTCAGACGTCATTATCGTACGTCTTTTTTTCTAGTAAAATATTGTAGTTATAACTGAGTAATAAATGCAAAAATATTAAGCGTATCGTTTTATACAAGATTATATAAAATTGAGCTTTAAATATTGACTCTTTCCCGTCATTCCCGTACGTGCGTTAAAAACCAGTTTCGGAGTGAAAAAAAAATTATAAAAACCATTTCGTTACTTGCTCAGCGGTGTTTTCTTTCATAAGTAGGTGACTTTTTTGCCTTACACCTGTTGAATTTTCACGTGTTCATATTTTCAATTTTGAAAATAAAATGGAAGCATAACTTATTACTCAGTTTCTTAGTTAGTATGTGACACGATGTAAATAATAGATTTTAATACATTTAATGTTGAATCATTAATTGTACTACAGTCACGTTGTTTCCATTCGTGTAATTTAAAACGTGTTTTTTGAAAAAAAAAAAATAGTAACACTTAGACTTTTAATTTATTGCGTCACATTACTTATATTCGGAAAAATTATCTACGATAGTTAAATATTTCGTTTTTCCTAAATGGCATGCGTTACAGTATTCGCTTTTGAAGTTTTTAAAAGCTCGCGCTTTCTTTCATCAAACTCCTAACCTCAAATCCACTTTCCGTATTTCATGTACGAATTTTATTATTATTTCTTATTTTCAAAACTGCCCCTATTGGATAAAAATTTTTTAGATGTGATAAGATCAGTTTCCGTTATGAAATATTTAATTCCTAATAATAATGTGATTGCCACTGTAGGTACTAAAATTTGCCTAGAATTTGACAATTACTCATATACCAACCAAGAAAATTCTTAGCGCTTGTGAGAAACGACCAGTGCCGGGACTAAAATGTTTAGTGCCCTGAGTCATATTTAATTTTCTTATTTTAACATTGTATATTTGTGTGGCATTTTTCACTGTAATGTTGTATACTAACTAGGGGAAAGTAGGTTATGGCGGCCAGCTTTGAATTAAGCATGCTATAAATTGTGATCAAAATATGATCTTGATGTGCGTATTTTTTAAGGTGAATCCCACATTATCAGCGACGATTGTTATTACTTAAATGCTGTTTATTTCAACAATGTAAAGATTGAACAAAAATTACTCCAGACATTTTCAACAGTAAATAAATGTTTTCTTTTAGATCAAAGCAGGGCCGGCTTTATATAAGGGGCCGTCGGGGCCGCGGCCCTCCATTTGGGGGGCCCCCACAAAACGGATAATTCGACTATAAAGTCGGCTAGTCGGCAAAAAATAGTAACTAGTCGGAAAAATCAAAATAGCTGCGACTCTAAACGATTGACGTTCATACAACCAATTAATGATATCAGAAGCTTTAAAAAATACTTCACCTATGTTATACGCGGCTCGCATAAAGCGAGACTCTTTTATTGGTAGATTTAAAACACTTTTGCATACGACGTTTATTCATTCAGTAGGCAACCATCTTAGAATTATAATATCTAGCAATTAGACCTTAAAGTAAGAGAGAGAGAGAGAGAGAGAGAGAGAGAGAGAGAGAGAGAGAGAGAGAGAGAGAGAGAGAGAGAGAGAGGGGGGGGGGGGGGATAGCTTCCCCGTGGTGAAAGGAGGTACTGTGTGAAGTGACGTCAGCTGTGACGTCAGTAAGGCGGCAGGGCGAGTAGAGGCGACAGTCGCAAGTACAGCGCGCGCGAAGCTCGACGCGCGCATCTCCCTCCAACGATTTTCTACCCTCTCCACTCGACTCCCACGCAACGCCCACGCAGCCACCCCGTTAAAAGGGCGCGCACGGGCCCAGAACGTCAGGAGTGTTTGGGAGCTGGCAGCCAGATCCCTCACAGTAAATCCTACAGCTGGTAGCCAGCCATAGGTCTTCACGAGCAAGCCATTGCCGTGAGCAACCAAACGTACACTCAATCTTCAGGTCTCTCTGGATCTTCAGGAGCCTCCAGCTGGAAACCAGCCAAAGGCCGCCTTAACGATGTATCTCCATCACCCTCTTCCGAGGACGAGCCTAGAATTCAACGATTAAAAAAACTCCGACTCTCTCTGTAAAAATTATGGTAAGACACAGATCACAAATAAAAACTTAACCGAAATGCAATTCTTTCTCGTGTTATTTACCTTCTCCCCCTTCTTTCCTCCGCTAACGGGTTAGCTGGCATACCAGCCTGCCCGTTTCCGCTGAGACAGCTGGCTTACCAGCCATTTCAGCTGACACACTGACTAACTTCATCCCTTTCCCACTTACTAACGAATTGAATCCCCGCTAATCGTATTCTTCTCAGGAGAAAATCGAAATAAAAAACGCCCGCTCAACCCGCTATCTCTTTCTATCTTCGGAGGTAGATACATCAATCCCTCTTTCCACCTCCCTTGACATTTATCCTCTCACTCCCTCCTCTGGTACTCTCCAGATCACTTTTCCATCCGCTATCTCTTTCTATCCTAGGAGATAGAGACATCACACCCGCCTTTAACCTCCCTCGAAATCTATCAACCATGCATCCCTCCTCTACAAAAATGGCAACATTTCCTCTCACTCCCTCCTATGGTTCCCCTACCTCTCATGTCTCTTATTATCTAATGAGATAATTCCTTCTCACTTTCTCTTAGTAGAAAAAATCCATTATCCCCGACGATTATCCTTCTTACTGCTTCCAACAAGTCCCACCCAAAAGTAAGGAGCATATCGCCTACTTAACAATAATGTTTTTCATTTTTGTCTTTCAATATGTGCTGTAAATACTTAATTTTTGCCAAAGACTTTTTCATCTGCACTGTTGGAAAATTTGTTACTAAAAAGTACAGGAAACTAAAACTATTTTCACAGGAATCTACAAATAAATACAATAAATTACAACCAAAATTATAGGAAAGTCCAACTTGTTTCAATTATTGAGCCGAATTTTGTACTTTTCTTGTATTTTTTGTATATTGTTGTATTTTATTGTAGTTTTAATTTTCTACCGGAATCTACAGAAATTTACAGAGGTTTTTCAGCCAAAAAGTTGTTCTTTTTCGAAATCGGATGACAAATATTTCGAATATTGCAATGAGATAATTTTAAATTAGGATATGTACATGATTGCTATTACAGAAAAGCTTTTATGTTTAAATTTTGAAGGAATTGTAGAATATTCAAAGACAGGAATGAATGATCGTTATCAAAGAAAAAAAACCTTACGTTTGAAGTTTTTCTTTCAAATATATAGCAATCGATTGAACACCATATATATCATTTAAAATTATATCACTGCAATATTTTTAATATTTCTTATTCTAGGTCGGAAAGAACCACTTTTTGACTGAAAATCAACATTGAACAATTAAGAAAGAATTGATCACGGCCATTGAAATTAAAAGATTCGAAGTTATTTTTGCGTATAAAATTAAAGCTTTAAAAACTTTTCAAATTCTAAAAATTATGTCATTTTAAGCAATTTTAAGCTAGAAACATTAATTTATAAATTAAAATTTGTTTTGAAATCTTTTTAAATATTTGCTTACAAATTTGAATTGTTTCAATTCGAAAGCCTTAGTAGTTAAACAAATGTAAACGTCAAATGATTCAATTTTAAATTCTATTCAAATACTGTTTCAGTCTAAAATATTTCCTTTGTACAACATTAAAATTAAAAAAATTTAATTAGAAAAGAGAACAATTATTTCATTAGTAGCAATATTTGACTGTTCATATAAAACGAGCATATAAAATAATAATAATAATAATAACATATAAAACTGTTCATATAAATCTAATATTTAAAACTGAACATTTTGAAATAGAAAGCCTTGAATCATCAAAATTTCAAAGAGCTAAAAACTTAGAACGTTACAATTTTAATTGTTTTTTTTTTTGAAAATTTTCAATTTGTAAGTGAAATTGTTGAATTTTGATGTATAAATAGCGATTTAACACTTATTAATTTAGAAAAAATTGAATAATTTCAAGAGATGTTTTTTTTTAAGTGAAGTTTTGAAAAGATTCAAAATTAATGTAAATCTTGAAACGATTTCAAATAATTTTAAAGAAATATAGATTTCCCAGGTTGGAAAAGAAAACTTTAGAAGCCTTTTAAAAATTGTGAAAGGTTTTATAAGAATAAAAAAAAGTTCTTACGATTCCTAGGAAAATTGTAAAGGAATTTTTATTTTGAAAAATTACTTTTAGGAGAATATTTAAAAAGATTTTAAAAGATTTTCAAAATTGTCAAAAAAGAATCTTGGATATTTTAAGGCAATTTTTTTAATTTTGCAGTTTTTTTTTTTAAATTTCACGAAAATATTTTTAGACATTTGAAACAAAGTATAGGTTTTTGACGATTTTGAAATAAAATTTGAAAACTATTTAAGCCCTTTGAAAGGTTTGAAGATAATAAACTTTTTTTTTATATTCTTTGGAAGATTTTGTATCATGTTTTAGTTTGAAAAAATATTTTAAAGAAAGGGTTTAAAAATATTTCCTAAAGGAAAAAAAATGTGAACAATTATCGATTTGAAACTACTTAAAATTAAAAAAATGTAACTCCTCATTTAAAAAGTTTATGTTTCCAGCTTGAAATGATATCATTTTAAAAATTTAATAATTTGTTGATTCATTGTTCAATTCAAAGAATTGAAAATGATAACGTGGATTTATATTTTTTGAACTGAATCATCTTTGAACTGCACAATTTATAAAATTTAAAAATTTTAAATTTTACACTTTCACTCCATTAGATTTAAAATTGCTTAATTGAAAAGTGATGATACCTTCAATTTTATACGCGTAAATTATTGAGTGGTTGAACAAAAAAAATTGAAAAATTGTTTGAAAAAAAATTTTGGTGTTCAGTTTAAAAAATTTAAAATTCAAGTAATGAATTATTCGTTTTACAAGATGAAAAGCATTGAACAATTATTTAAATTAAAATTGGGTAGGTAGGATGCCGACGGAACGAAGTCCACAAACGGGCGCCAGAGGGCAACAGCTACTGGACGTAGACGATCGCACAGGACAGCAGGTTGAGAGTGTGGGTAGTGGGGAAGAGGGGGAAGTTGACAGTAGCTACGAGGAGACGTTAGTGACGCTGAAGGTGTTCGCACACAAACTCATAACGGAAGTTTCACGTGGAGACGCCGTCAAGGATAGTTCGCTCGATAGTGTTCTCATATTCTCAAGGCTATAATTGGCTTCAGCCGTTCGAACGTGAAGTGTCGTGCCCTAGCACCTTTTCCTCTTCCTCACCTTTTGTATCCTTTAGTACCCATAGTGAGCACAGGTAGGTGGAAGTTTCTTATGTCAAAGGCCAAGCGGCCTGTGCCAAGACATGGCGAATCACACAGGGAACTCGATTCCCCCCGATAAAGACGCCTTTGGAAACAATGAAGGGTCTACAAGTAACAGAGATGAGTCCATGGATCTGGATTCTCAATTGGATCAGAACATTTTAGATAGCTCCCTGCAAAACCTCAGTTATGAGATCCAGCAATCTCAGTCTACATCAACTTTAGGAAATCCGCAAAATGATGCCGCCCCTAACCTAAAGTCGGTAAGGGAGAGGCCTGGGAAGCGTGACTCCTCCCATCTGAATGATTCTTCTCTTACAGAAAAGGAAAAAATTCGCCATACAGGTGATTCCAGGACCTTCAATTCCTTTGAACAGCTTTCAAAAAATCGCTACTCTATCCACAACAAAGGCCCGTTCTTCTTAGTTGTAGAACCGAAAAAGGATTGCGATCCAAAGCATGTTATGGTGGTTGGAAAAATCTTGCATACCTCCTTTCCCGGTACAATTAAGCATATCGAGAGATCCAGCTATTCAAGAATCCTAGTAGAATGTCACGATGCGAAATGTGCTAACAAGATTGTCGATAGTTCAGGTCTCTTAGCTAAATCTAACCTTGTTGCTTTCATTCCTAATTATCGGGTAGCTCGTGAGGGTGTCGTGCGCGATGTTCCCTTGGAAATCTCTGAGGACGATATCGTTAGATATTCGGTAACCAGCTCGAAATGCTCTGTGCTTAATGCTCGTCGTTTTGTAACCAAAAATGATAAAGGAGATTTGGTCCAGACAAAAACAATGCAGATTAAATTTGAAGGTCAAGAGGTCCCGGATTTCATAAATATCTTTAATTTGAGAGTTAGAGTCGAACCGTACATTACTCAACCGAAAATCTGCTATCAATGCTCTAGGTTTGGCCATGTTGCCAAGCAATGTAAAAATCCTCGCTGTAGATTTTGTGGTGGAGCTCCCCATGATACTGGAGTTCAATGTCCTCAGGAAAAATCTTATATCTGTCTTAACTGCAAAGGCTCCCACTTAGCCTCAGATAAGAAATGTCCAGTCTACCTAGACCAAATTTCGATCAGGAGAATTGCAGCGCTTAGGAACATCCCTATCAATAACGCCTCACGTCTTTACCATCAGGAAAAGAAACGTGCTCAATCTAACAATTCCACCTTTGATATAGATTCTTTGATTAAAATACCATCCACATCTGATTCGGTTCCTCTACAGGTACCTAACTTTAACTACTCCAACTTTCCTAACTTTGGAGACGTCGACTTGGATTCTGCTCTGGGTAATCCAAGCTTAAGCTTACAGCAACCTTTCACAGCTGTCACAGCTTTCTCAAAACCAAAATTACGCTTGCATTCTCAGAATAAACAGAATGTTCCTCATCCATCGGATTCTCGTCAAAACCTTACTCACAATAGTAAAAATGCTGCCCCGAATCGCTTGACCAAATCTTCGACAAACCATAACATCATTGCAACAACTGATATTCCCTCTCCACCAAACTATGTTAGGCCCTGCCCTTCTGCTCCATCTTCCCCCTTTGATTCCTTTTCTCCCCAATTTGCTGAAAGTCTTGCTCAGATGATGTCCTTTTTGACGAAACTTTGTCATCAAATGGCTCCTTTGCTTGCCATGCTTAATAGTTTTAAATCCATCTCCCCTCAACATCTCAATCCTACACCTTCCTCACAGACAGCTACTTCCAATATCTCTTCCTAATAAATGGCTATAGAAAATTCCTTAAATATTCTTCAATGGAATTGTCGGGGTATCTTCCCTAAAAAAGGTTCGCTAGAAAGAATTTCAAATAAATTCGATATAATCCTCTTGAGTGAGACCTGGCTTAAACCTCAGGCCAGATTTCTTTTCAGGGGGTTCAATGTAGTAAGAAAAGATCGCCCTGATCGATTGGGGGGTGGTCTTTTAATTGCTATAAGAAATGACATTCCTTTCAGACAAATTGATTCAATTTATTGTAAAGACGATTCCCTTGATACCTTGGCAGTAGTCATACCTACTGATTTGGGACAACTACTGATTGTTAACGTTTATAGAAATCCTCGCGCTTCGGTTAGATTAATTAATTGGCAGACTTTCTTTGAATCAACTTCAAACTTTTCTTGTATGTTCATTGGAGGGGATTTCAATGCACATCACCCATCTTGGGGTTGTGAATCTTCTTGTCCATCAAGGAACTCAATTTTTAATGCATTATCTGACGCGGATCTATTCGTTATCAATAGTGGAGAATCGACTTTGTTTCGTCGTCCAGGACAGACTAAATCAGCTATAGATTTAACAATGGTTTCTGGTAATTTAAAATTAATTGCTTCATGGTCAGTTCTCGAGGACAAAATGGGTAGCGATCACTTCCCATTGAAGATTGATATTGGCATTCCATTTCAGTACCATCAATTTTTTTCACATAAATATAATTTAAAAAGAGTTGATTGGAAAATTTTCAAATCCTATTTGTCGTCAGTCCATAAAGAAGGAAATCTTCCCAAACTCCAATCTCCACATGAGATTACCAATGCATACTACAGTTTTGTAAACGATATTGATGAGGCCCTTCATAAAGCAGACCCTAAAATAGATAGGAAACCCTCTAGGAGGAAGTTTTATCCGAGCTCCCCTCCTTGGTGGAACGAGGAATGTGACAAGATTTCTCGCGTTAGGTTAGCTAAATATAAGCATTATGTGGCCTCTTCGAATTATGAAAACTTTATTGATTTACAAAAATATCAGGCATTAACTACTAAAAGGTTTAAAGTTATTAAATATTCCAGTTTCAGATCATATTGTGAATATCTGTCTTTTAATTCTCCTATTTCTAATGTATGGAATAAAATAAAAGGATTTCGCCACAGATTGATGAATCCTCCGTCGCCCACCTCTAGTTCTATAAATTTAGACACATTAGAGGATATGAATGCTTACATTGTAAGCTTTTTAGCAATGTCTAATGATTTTTCTAATGTTGTGATACCTCCTCTCCCAAAGTCTTTTTCAGAAAGGAATTCTCTCCCCCAGAGTGTCACCTCTAATTCTCCTTTCCTAAATAACAATGCGTCTCAGCGAGTTGGAATTTTCGAACAATCTTTTTCTTTTGAAGAAATGACTTCTGTTTTGAGAAGTTTAAAACTTAAATCCTCTCCTGGTCTTGATAAAATTAGCTTTGAGGTAATATCAAACCTTCCAAAAGCCTCCCTTCTTCATTTGCTCAATATTTTAAATTACCTTGTCAACGAAAGTGTTTTCCCTGATTCTTGGAAAGATTTTTTGATCTTCCTTCTTCCAAAAAGTACTAAAAAGAAATTTAGACCAATTGCGTTAGCTTCTTGTTTTTTAAAAATAACAGAGAAACTTATTTTAAATAGACTCGTTTACTGGTTAGAAAATCAAAATATCCTTCCTCCCTCCCAGTATGGGTTTAGGAAAAACCGTTCCTGTGCTGACAATCTGGCGATCCTCTCTTCGGAGTTATATTTATCTCAAGCAAAAAATCAGTATACAGCCTGTCTGTTTTTGGATGTCAAAGCCGCTTATGACAATGTCATTCCAAACATTTTAATCAATGACCTAATTGAGATAGGTCTTCCCATTAAAATTTGTAAATTTATCTTTAACTTAACCCACAAACGAAACCTTTACTTTAGAATCAACGGTGAGAACAAAGGACCATACATAGTCGAGAGGGGTCTCCCGCAGGGATGCATCCTTAGTCCTATCTCGTATACTATTTACACCAAAAAATTACATTCAATCATATATCCAGGTTGCAAAATTTTAGAATTCGCGGATGACATAGCCCTTTATTTTACGGCGTACGATTTGAGTGAATGAATTTCAGTTCTCCAGCAAAGCTTAAATAGTATAAATTCTTTTTTAAAGAAAAGGGGACTATCTATATCACCAGATAAATCTAAACTAGTTATTTTCCCGATCCCAGTCAATAATATACCAGATAACATTTATATCTCTACAGATGATCACACCATCAACCCATCAGAGTCGGCTACTTTTTTAGGGGTCATCTTTCATTGTACCTTATCCTGGGAACTACACTTCTTAAAACTAATTAATAGAGGAAATCAGGTTCTCAATATTTTGAAATGCTTATGTGGTACGTGGTGGGGCTCTCACCCTCAGACACTTCAAGCGCTCTTTCATTCCTTGGGGAGAAGCTCTTTCGACTATGGTAGCCATGTCCTTTCCATTTATAGTGGTGACACCTACTTTAGGAAATTGAACAAATTACACAATAGATTCTTACGTGTTATCTCCGGTTACCGTATATCCACACCTATCATTGTTATGCAAGCTGAATTGAAGGAACTCTCAATAATGACTAGATTTCAATTATTATCAGATAAATTTCTAATCAAAACTTTTTTAACTGTTAATCATCCCATTCATTCTATTCTCTACCAATTGTACTATATAACTAAGAATGGTTTAACTCAATTCAATCTGGATAAAGGTTTTTTCTTGTTAAAGTCCTATTATAAACTTAAGGGTTATAAAGATCGAGTTCTTAACTCAGCCACCCCGTTACACTTCTTAAGTCCTTATCCATTAAAGTATTTCCAACCAATGATTGATTTAAACATTGGTTTAGCTATTCAACTCAGTAATTCCCCTGATATAATATTCCACAATTTTGTTAACAACAAGTTTTATGACTTTACCCATTTTTATACGGACGGCTCAAAATTCCCAGAATCTTCAGGCGGTGTTTCTATTTATTCCCCGCAGTTAAATATTGAAATCAAATTAAGGATTTCTGAACATGCTTCCATCTTTACTGCGGAAGCGTTAGCTATTAGCGAGACGATTCAACTTATCTTGGATAATCACATTTCCAATTCAGTGATCTTCTCGGACTCAAAAAGTGTACTACAAGCTTGCAAAAATTTTAATGCCTCTTCCTCTACGTCATATCTCATCTATAGGATTCCACAGAAGGGACATTTCAAGATCTTAAACTCCCACACACTGATATTTGGGCAACAATCCTTCCTCTGCATTTGAACTCTGCTCTGGAGGTATGGAGCAGAGCTTCAGAATCATCAGGAATTGGTCGATATTATTTTCAGCACTTTTTTGACCCATCTAAACTCAATAAACCATGGTTTTATAATAGTAAACTTGATAGGAAATCAATAGTCACTATTTCCAGACTACGTGCTAATCATTATAATCTAGCTGCTAGTCTAGCTAGGAAAAATTTTATCGATGGTGGGGAGTGCGCGTTTTGCGGCTTTCCTGACGAGGATATTAATCATGTTATATGGGCCTGCCCTAGATATTCAGATTCCAGAAATTTACTTGAATCATCTCTTATAAAAAATAGAATTTTCCCACCGTTTAGTATTGATCCTTTTCTTTACAATCCTACAAAAAGTGCTTTTATTCCAATCCTAAAATTTTTTAAAAACAATAACTTATTTATTTAACCTCTTTTATGTTCAAATACCATCAGAGGTTCTACTTCCTGTGTCTCATCCTGTTTATTTTTACTTTACACTATTACTATCAATTTCAACTTCAAATCATATTTTCGCGCGCTTTGCTTTCATACGTACAACGCCATCTTCTTTTTACTTCCACCAGTCTTGCTTATTCTAACCTCTCTACTTTCCATATAATTCCCAATCCTGGTTCATAACCTTTGTCATAACCAAAAAACCTAATCTTGCGGCACATTATTATCTCTTGAGGCATATCAAACTTTTGAAGCTTACTAATTGTCATAGCCATGGCCAAATAGGTCACGCTTTATTTGCATGGAGTAAATTCTCTCCAGACCTAGGCTAATCGTTCCCACCCCCTCCATAGTGAAAGGGAGTGTGGGTAGTAAAGAAGAAGAAGAAACTCATAACGCCAACCAATCGCGTGCAACCTGTCGTGCTGCTGTAGTCCGAGCGGTGACGCACACAAGTACGTCGCTACTTACACTAGTTCGCAACGCACTTGGGTAAGTGCTGCCACGGACCGTAGCAGCACGGCAGGTTGCACGCGATTGGTTGGCGTTATGTGTTCGTGCGCGGACGGCACGTTCGTGAGACGTCTCCAGCACACTGCAACGGATTTTCTTGTGCGAACATCTTGGCCAGGGGGGACCAGCAGAGAGAAGGGAATCAGGCACGAGCCATTGGCGCGGGAGACCTTCAATCTTACAGCGCCTCAACAAGCTAGGTAGCGCGGGCTCAAACAGGAGTCTGGATGAATGCAAAAAAAAGGTGAGCGCGACTAGCAGTGAAGGGGAAGAGAAAAGAAAAAGTGACGAAGGGGACGATGCATCAGAAAGAGACAAGGAAAGCAAGAAAGTTAGGAATAAACGGAGAACACCAGACAGTGATAGGGGGGATGGAGGAATGTTTGATAAACTAGAGGCTCTCATAAAAGGGTTTAGAGAGGAAACCAGGAAGAGACTGGATGATATGAATAGGGATATGAATAGGCAGGGGAAAGACGTAAGGGGGGAAGTGAGAGAAGTATGAGAAAAGTGGGATTAACTCTGGAAAGAGGAGAAAGACAAGGTATGGGTAAACTAGAGAGCATAGAGAATAGACAGAGAGAGGTTGACGAACAGAGAAATAGTGAGATAAAACAGTTGGAAGAATGGGTAAACAACTTAGAAATCAGGAATGAGCATATAGGGAAAGAAACAGAGTATGCGGAAATAGGAAAAGGGAGTGATAAAAACGTGCAAAATGAGAATGAAAGATTGAAGAAGAGACTAAGTGAAATTGAAAGGAAATTGGAAGGGGAAGGAAGGGCGGAGAGAAAAAATAACACAGTAGTCAAGGGACTGGCAGTGGAGAGTGAAACAGGGGAAGAGGAAATCAAAAATCTTATAAGAGATATTGGAGTTCAGGTAAGGGTAGAAGGAGTTAAGAGAATAGGATGGACGAAAGAAGGAAAAGAAGGAATGTTTCTAGTGAAAGTAGGGAGTGAGGAGGAGAAAAAGAAAATTAGGGAGGAAAAAATATTGAGGGGAAGAAGGGAAAGAATTGATGAGGATTTGACATGGAGGGAGAGGAAAAGGAGATGGCAAATAGAGCAGAGGGCATGGGTACAGAGGAAAAAGGGGCGCACTGTATGGATAGGGAGAGACAGATTATAGATAAATGGGGAGGACTGGTTCTGGGACGAAGAATTAGAAGAAATAAGGAAAAAGGGAAAAAGAACTGAGAAAGGCAAAAAAAAGGAAGATGCAAAAGAGTTTAGAGGTCAAACAGAGGGGTTTCCAAACGGCGAGGCGGAAGAAAAGTGACGAGGATAGGTGAGGTGAGGGAAGAGAAAAACGTGAAAATAGCTTTCTCGAATGTGTCAGGCTTGAAGAATAAGAACGAAGGATTTTGGCGGGAGTTAAGAAAAGTGGGATGTGATTATGATGAGTGAAACATGGGCGGATGAGAAGGACTGGAAGGGGATAAAAAGGATGTTACCTAAAGGTTATGTGTGGACAATGCAAGAAGCAAGAAAGGAACTCGTTAAAGGTAGATGGATGGGCGGCATGGTCTCAGGGGTGAGAAAGGAATTGGCAGTAAAAGGGAGAACAGAAGAGAACAGGGAGGAAAAGGATGGGAAGAGGAAGGTTGGAGAGTAATAAGAAGGTGAATGAAGGAAAAGGAGGAAGAGTTGGTTTTGATAGGAGGTGACTTGAATGCCTGGACTTGCGAGCAAGGGGGAGGGATCTGGGATGAAGAAAAGGAGGCCTATATAAGGAGCTCGAAACATAGAGAGACAGACCGGGAGGGGAGGAGGTTACTAGACGTAACAGGAGAAATAGGATGGTTTATTTGTAATGGCAATATGAAAGGGGATGAGAAAGGAGAGATCACATTTATAGGTAAGAGAGAAACAGTAATAGACTACATCCTGGCGGAAGAAAGACTGAGGAATATGGTAGGCAGTATGAATGTGGGGGATGAGGTAGGGTCCAAGCACTTCCCAGTAATAGTTAGACTGAAAGGTGTCATCCGTTAGCGCGGCAGAGGGAGAAGGGAAAGATGAGGAGAAAGAAACACGAAAATGGGAGGCTGTGGGTAGATAAGTTAAAAGAGTTTAAACAAAAAATGGAAAAGGAGAATGTTAGGTATGAAAAAGAGGGGGGTGTAGACTCGTTAATTGAAAGTCTGAAAGGGTCGACTGAGAAGGTAAGAGATGAGATAGGTACAAAAGGAGAAAGAGAAGAGAGAAAGAGAGGCTGGTAGGACGAGGAATGCACGGAGAGTAGAGATAGAATGAAAGAGTGTGTAAGAAAATGGAGAAGGGGGATTACAACAGGAGAAAAAGAGAACATGAGAGGATGCTGAAAAGGAAACGGCAAAGGGGAAAGGAGAAATAAAAGGAAGAAGTAGAAAAAGCGATTAAAGAAGGTAGGGTTTGGGACGTGATAAATAGGGAAAGAGGAGAAAGGAAGGGCGTGAATGAAGAAATAGAGATGGGTGAGTGGACGGATTATTTCAAGGGTCTGTTAGAGGGAGAGCAAAATAGGCATAGAGAACGAAGCGATAAAATATGGAGGAGAAGGGGTTAGGGATGGGATGTGGAAGATCTGCAACAAGGTCTGGAAAGGAGAAGGGTGGTCGGAGGAGTGAATGACAGGGCTGGTGGTACCGCTTGTCAAGAAAGGGGAGAGCAAGGAGGTAGTGGAGTACAGAGGGATCACTCTCATGCCAGTAGGTTATAAAATATACGCAGAAATTCTAAGGAAAAGGATAGAGAGACAGATAGAAGAGAAACAAAGTATCCCACACAACCAGACGGGATTTAGAAAAGGGATGGGGACAATAGATAACATTTACGTACTCAACTTTTGGTTAATAGAAATTTAGGGAGAAAAAGAGGGAAATTAGTCGCCTTGTTCATAGATTTTAAAGCAGCTTCTGACTCAGTGAATAGAAAATTGCAAAGGCAGGCAATGAAAGAGAGCGGAATAGAGGAAGAGTTGGTGGAGAGGATAAAGGAAATTTTTACTGAAACCAGGATTAGGGTGAAAATAAGGGGGAAAAAGGGAAGGTTTTCTGGACAGAAAGAGGTCTAAGGCAAGGGTGCGCGTTGAGTCCGCTACTCTTTAATATGCTGCTGGCAGACTTAGAGGAGAAGCTAAAGGAGAAAGAAAAGGGGGGAACGATATTCCAGCATACGCGGACGACGTAGTTCTATTAACAGACGATGAGAAGGGGATGAACCTAATGATGAGAATTTTCGAAGAGCATGTGGCATCAAAAGAACTGACGGTGAACGTAGGGAAAACCAAGGTGATGTGTTTCAGAAGTAGAAAGATCAAAATAGGTTACGTTTGAAAGATGAACGGGCAAACAGTGGAAAGTGTGGAGGAGTTCTGTTACTAGGTTTTTGGTTTGAGGCCGGAGGGGGAAACGAGGTGCAGGTGAAGAAAAAAATCGAATGTGCGAGTAAAGTAATGTGCCAAGTATGGGGTATAGGAAAGAGAAGGTTCAATGACGATTGGGGAAGGAGGGTTTGGTTGTTTGATGCGTTGGTTTGGGCGGTGATGTGTTATGGAGTGGAGATCTGGGGATGGAAGGAACATAGGAAAGTGGAAAGCATGCATGAGAGATTTCTGAGATGGGTAATGGGGGTTAGTTGGAGTTGCCCAGGATACATGTTAAGGGAAGAATGAGGAAGGGAAAAAATGGTAACTAGACAAATTAAAAAAGCCTGGAAGTTTGAAGAGAAGTTGAAAAGGTAAGAGGGGAGCAGAGTAGCACAATTATGCTTGGACGAAGTTCGGAACAAGGAGACGAGAGGCAATTTGGGAAACTCGAAATGGGAGGAAGAAACGAAAAAAATGAGGAGGGTTTGTGATATACAAGAAGGGGTTCAGGATTGGCAGAGCATAGAATTAGAGTTATTAGTAAGACAAGAAGAAGAGAGATGGAGAAAGATTATGGATTCGAGGTACAACAGGTGGTATGTGATGGTCCGAGGGTTAACGGAACCAGAATATTTGAAAAAAATAAAAAAGAAAGACAAATGGAATAGGGTGGTGCGGTTTAGAATGGGAGAAGGAGTGAGAGCTAGTAGATATTGGATGGAGGAAGAGGACAATCTGTGCAGAGTATGTGGATACGAAATGGAGTCATGCGCACATGTGTTAGAGAGGTGTACAGGAGAGGAAGATGGACAGTTGAGTGTGGATGAGTCTGTGAGATGGATTTTGGATGGTAATGGACAGGGAGTGACTTGGATGAAGAAATTAGAAGAAGTAAGAGAAAGCAAGGGAATAGGGCAGAACCAAACGCTTTCTGTTGGCAATTCAACAATTTGATTGAATTCTTTTTTGGTTTCTTGAATAAAAAATTTTGTTTGGTTAAAAATGCAACTATTTTGTTGAATATTTATTTCCGGAATTGTATAAATTTGACGTCATTTGATTCAAAACTATTGAATTTTTCAGTTATCCAATTTCAAATTGAAGATTATTTCAGGAAAATACATTCAAGTTCAAAGAATTTGAGATTGATCAATTAAAAATTAAGGAAATAAAAAGCTAACATTTTTTAATTCAATTATTCAATACGTGTCGCTTCAAAGAGGCCTTGGAAATGAACCTTTCTTAAAATTTGGTATTCAAAACTGCACAATTTCGAGCATAACAATTTTATACATTAAATATTTTTAAAAATTCAGAAAAAAATCCAATTCAGAAAAAAATTAAAAACCAAAAATCACTTCTTTAAAAGTCAATACTAATTTTAAAAATACAGAATTTCCTCTTTCAATTCAGAAAAAATGTCTGTCTTCCTTTTTATTTTAGGTAAAATGTGAAAATTGCAGAATTTTGCCTCTTTCGGCCCAATAAAAACGTTAAAAATACAAAATGTCTCTTCCAATTGATTAAGGATGTTAACAATTAAAAAAAATCCTCTTCCGATTAAGGTAAAAGTTAAAAAATTATTTTCTTTGATCATAAAAAATGTTGAAAATAAAGAATCTCTCCCGCTTTAACTTAATTAAGATAATAATCAAAATCTTTAAAATAAAAAAACTTCCTTCTCAAATTCAGAAAAAAAATAAAAACCAAAATTTTCTTCCTTCCAACTCAATAATAAAAAATTAGTCAAAGTAGGCGCCGAGCGTCTACAAGGAAGGGTTTTTTAAGTCTCCACAAAAACACAAAATATTTTTTATTTTTGTAAAAAAAAATTGATTGAAAAGAAATTTCTTTTTACAAAAATTATGTGATAGCATGTTTTGAAAAAATTATGTAAAAACATTTTTTGAAAGAAAATTTAAAAGAAAAAAATTGTTTGAAAAAATATTTTCTTAAAAAAATGCGTAGGCCGGGGCTACGAATCCCCAAAAATGGTAAAAATAAGGTCGTCTAATTTCTAATTTTGCATTATTACAAGTTCTGTAAATTTATAAATTAAAAAAAAAATTTATTTCAATTTCTAAACATTGTCAATTCAGAAGAGTTCTGAAGCTTTTATTTTGTAGTTGAATATTTAATACTTGAATTAAAGAATTTTTCATCTTAAAAAGTTTTAATTTTTGAACTTAAATGACCTAGAAGAGATTTGTTAAACCGGAAAAAGCCAAAAATTTGTTCTAGTTTTTAGAGGTGTATTGATATAGGTTATCAAATTTGGTCGCTTTTCATTGGGATTATTTTTAATATGAACAAAGTAAGGTAAAAAAATGGAAAAAATGCATCTTGTATTTCCTTAGTTTCTCAATACAGCTTTCATATTATTTCAACAGAGTTTAAAATGTTACAGAATCGCGTTTTTTATTAAGTTTTTTTTATTTTTTTATTTCTATATTATTTTATAATTACAATTTTTTATAGTATAGAGCCACTCAAATATTTCGCAATTTTTGAAACAATTTTTCTTTTGAAAAAAAAAAATAAGTATTGCACGTTACATTGAATTTTGAATTTGATTTTATTCTAATTAAAAATTCTTAGGTTTCAAATGAATCTTTTTAGTTAAAAATGTATCTATTTGTTTGAAAATTCATTTCTTTGTTTCGCAATTTATTTAGTTTATTAAAAATTATTATTTTTTTCGTTGAAAATTTCTTTTGTTAAATGAAAATTTATCTATTTTATCTAAAAATTAATATATTCTTTTTTTTCGCCTTTTTTTGGTAGAAAATTAATATTTCCAGTTGAAAATTCATTTATGTGTTTGAAAATTTAATTATTTTCTAAGGATTTTTTTTTTTTTTTGAAAATTAATTGTTTCAACTGAAAATTTAACTGTTCCATTTTTTGGATAAAATTTTACCCGTTTTATATAAATATTGATGCATTTTACTAAAAATTCATCTTTTTGGTACAAAATTAATCTTCTTGGTTGAAAATTCATTTCTTTGTTGGAAAATTTATTTTGTTGATAGTTCGTTTATTTTTGGTTGAACACCATGTTGGATTCTTGTTTTATTTTCAGGAATTCTATACATTAACTTGAGTATTGGACGTTAAATTGAATTTTGAATTTGATTTTAATCTAATTAAAAATTCTTAAATTTCAAATCAATCTTTTTAGTTAAAAATGTATCAATTTGTTTGAAAATTCATTTCTTTGTTTGGAAATTGGTTTAGTTTAATAAAAATTATTATTTCTTTGTGAAAATTCCTTTTTTCAAATGAAAATTTATCTATTTTATCTAAAAATTAATGTATTTTTTTTTTAAATTTGCCTTTTTTTGGTAGAAAATTAATATTTCTAGTTGAAAATTTATCTTTTTGGTTGAAAATTCATTTCTGTGTTTGAAAATTTAATTATTCCATTATAATTTTTGTTGTTGGAAAATAATGTTCTTAATTGAAAATTTAATTGTCCAATTTTTTCGTTGAAAATTTATCTATTTTATATGAAAATTGATGTATTTTTTTTTTAAATTCGTCATTTTTTGGTAGATAATCAATCTTCCTGGTTAAAATTTCATTTCTTTGTTCGCAAATATTTATTTTGTTCAAAATTCGTTTTTTTCCGGTTGAAGATAATTTTTTGACCTGAAACTTTAACTTTTTCATTTTTTGTTCCAAATTGATCTTTTTTAGTTAAAAATTCAACTATTTGGTGGCAAATTCACGTATTTTGTTAGAAATTGATATTATTGTTTGAAAATTCAATTATTTCATTGAAAATTGTTTTTTTTTTGTATAAAATTAATCTTCTTGAATAGATTTCTTGAAATTTAAATTGTCTCTAATACATATAATACTACTTTATACTGATCAATAAATGTTTGAATACATTGTTTAAACAATTTATTATTCTTTTTAGCAAATTTCTCTTAGAATAGAGGTAGAAAGTCGCGGTTTTTTTTCAATTAAAGTGAGTTCAATAATTAATTAAACTTAACAAAATTATTCGTTTGAACAATTTATTATTATTATAAATTTCTGATTGTCAATCGAAAATTGAATAGTTAAATTTTCAATTAAAAAATTAATATTCAACCAAAAAGATGAATTTTCAGCTGAAATCATGAATCTTCATCTAGAATAATTGAATTTCCAACCAAGAAAATGAATTTTGAACAAAAGAATTTCACTTTTAATTTAATTTCACTTTTCTAGAAAAAAAAACCACAATTTTTCAACAAAATAAATGCATTTCTAACTAAAATGTTGAATATTTATCTGGAATACTTGAATATTCACCAAAAAAAGATTTATTTTGAAACAAGAAGATTAATTTTCTACCATAAATGACGATTTTTCAACAAAATACATGAATTTTTAACTAAAAAAGAAAATTTTTTAACAAAATAGTTGAATTTTAAAGCCAAAATCATCTGTTTCCAACCAAAAATGGAATAGTTAAATATTCATTGAAAAAAATTATTTTCCATTAAAAAAATTCCACGAAAGAGATGAATTTTCAACTAAAATAATGATTGATAATTAAAAATAGATGAAGTTTAAATCACAAAGATGAATTTTCATCAAAAAGTGTAACTTTCAACAAAAAAGATGAATTTTCAAACTAGAAGATTAATTTTGAACCAAAAAGATGGAATTTCAATCAAGACGATTAATTTTTAACTAAAAAGATGAATTTTAAGCCAAGAAGAATAATTTCTACAAAAAAAGAAGAATTTTCAACAAAATCCATGAATTTTCAACTAAAAAAGATAAATTGTCAATCAAAAATTGAATAGTTAGATTTTGAGTTAAAAAATTAATTTGCAACCAGAGATGAATTTCCAACTGAAATAATTGAATTTCAAACCAGAAAGATGAATTTTCAACTAAAAAATGTAATTTTTCTACCGAAAATTGAATAATTAAATATTCAGTAAAAAAAATTATGTTTAACCAAATAGATGAATTCTTATTTAAAATTTAATATTTAATTGGAATAGTTACATTTTCAGTTAAAAAAAAATTGTCAACGCCAAAAAAACAAATAATTTTTAAAGAAATAGTAAAAGTTTCAACTTGAATAGTTCAATTATAAGTAAAAGATTGATTTTCAGCTGATGAAAAAAAGGAATTTTCAACAAAATAGCTCGTTTTTCAACCACAGAGATGAATTTTGGATTGAACTTTATGAATCTTCAAGCAAAGAAATCAATTTTTAACAAAAGAGTTTAACTTTCAACAAACCAATTCTTCTTTATTTGTTTATACTCTCCCCTTTTACTGGTTTGAGAGTATTTACATGACCGTCACATGTATTCTTACAAACAAGCCTTATACTATCTTATTAACTATTTGCTACATATCGTCTTAATTTATTATTCTTATTTCTAAACGCTTGCGACTTTGCCCTGGGCTTCCATTTCCTCTTACCACTGTAATTCTCATAATTGGACTCTGCTCCGCAACACTACTCCGTAATACTCCTTCTTTAGGAGTCATTTTTTGGCTTTTTCCCTACCCTGTGCAACCAGCTCTCTCTCTCTCAGCTCTTCCAGCTTCTTCATCCATTCCTCTCCCTAACCTATTTCCTTCAGAATCCATTTAATTCTCTCTCCTATGCTCTCCCCTCCCCCTTCGTCACCTGTACACCTCTCTAACACATGCAACCATGTTTCCTGCTCATAATTACATACTCTACACACATTCTCTTCTCCATTCATCCAAAACCTACATGCTCTTACACCCTCTCCCATTCTGAATCTCATCACTCTATTCCATTTACTCTCCTTTTTAATCTCTTGCAGGTACTCTGGTTTCCCCTGCCTCTTCACCATTCTATACTAGCTGTTGTACCTCGAATCAGCGATTTTTTCCCATCTTTCCTCCCCTTGCCTTAATCTCTTCCTCTATTTCCTCCCACTCTCTACCCCTAACTTGCATACCACATTCAAACCTCATTACATATCTCTCATCCTCCCATTTTGAACGCCTCACGTTGCCCCTCCTCTCTTTATCCATAACCTCCCGGGCACACGCTTGCGCAATTTTGCTTCCTTCTCCCCTACTTAGTTTTTCTTCGAAGTTCCAGGCTCTTTTCATTTCCCTCACCACGATTTTTTCCATCCTAATTCTTCCCTCAGCATATAACCTAGGCATCTCCAACTCACTCTCATAACCCATCTCAAAAATCTCTCCTGCAATCTTCCCACTCTCTTATGTTCTTTCCATCCCCAAATTTTGACTCCATAGCTTAACACTGACCACACCAATACATCAAACATCCATACTCTCATCTTCCAGTCGTCTTTAAACCTTCTTTTTCCTATACCCCATACTTGTCCCATTACTTTACTCGCGCATTCTAACCTCTTTCTCACCTGCAGCTCGCTTCCTCCTCTTGTTTCGAACCAAAATCCTAGGTAGCAAAACTCATCCACAAACTCCACCACCACGCTATTTATCTTCCATTCATACTCTAATCTTCCCCATTTATTTCTAAAACACATAATCTTAGTCTTGCTCGCATTCACAGTTAAACCCTTTTCTCTCACATAGTCTTCGAACACTCTCATCAACAGATTCATACCTCTTTCATCATCCGCTAATAGCACTACATCATCTGCATATGCTAGTGAGTACACTTTGCCTGTTCCTAACGTTTTTCCCCCTTTCCCTTTCCTCTCCAACTTCTCCTCTAAATCTGCCAGAAGAATACTAAATAGAAGTGGGCTCAGCGGACACCCTTGTCTGAGGTCCCTTCCTGTCCAGAATTCCTCTCCTTTCTTATCTTATATCTTCACCCTTATCTTAGTTTCCACAAATATTTCTTTTATCCTCTCTATTAATCCTTCGTCTACTTCTCTCTCTGAGTCAAATGCTGCCTTGAAATCGGCAAACGGTGCTACTAGTTTCCCTTCCTTTCGCCCTAGGTTCCTATTGATTAGATATTTGAGCACGTATATGTTAGCTATGGTTTTCATCCCATTTCTCAAACCCGTTTGATTGTGTGGTATACTTCCTCTTTCTTCTACCAGTCTTTGGAACCTCCTTCTAAGCACTTCCACATAAATTTTATATGCCACCGAAATGAGTGTGTTCCCTCTATATTCCTCTACCCTTTTTCCCTCTCCTTTCTTAATCAACGTTACTACCAGCCCTGTGTTCCATTCCTCCGGCCACCCTTCTCCTTTCCATACCTTATTGCAAATCTTTCATATCTCTTCTCTCACTCCTAAACCCTGATATTTTAGTGCTTCATTTTCCAAGCCATCTTCCCCTGTTGCCTTATTTCTTTTCAATCGAACAATCGCCTCATTCACCTCTTCCCTACTAATCTCGTTTGCGCCGTCCTCGTCTTCCTCTGCCGCTTTCCTTCCTTCTCCCTTTACCCTATTTTCCAGCCCTCCTAACAGTCCCTTGAAGTGCTTCGTCCACTCTTTCATTCCTATTCCTTCATTTATGCCCTTCCTTCCTCCTCTTTCCCTGTTTATCACTTCCCATTCCTTCCTTTACAGCTTTCTCTACCTCTTACATGTACCTTTCTTTCTCCTTCTGTCTTTCCTCCTTTATCATTCTTTCGTGCTCTCTCTTTCTCCTGCTGAGTTCTCCTTTTTCCGTTTCCCCTTTCCTCCATTTTCTTACACTTTCCTTCATCCTATCTTTACTTTTCCTGCATTCATCGTTCCACCAACCTCTCCTAAACCCCTCTTCTTCTTATCTTGGTCTTACCTCTTCCCTTACTTTATCAATCACTCCTTTGAGATTTTCTAGCAGCTTGTCTACTCCTTCTTCCAAACATCCTATTTCCTCGTTTTCTATTTTTTCTCTAAATTCTCTCAACTTTTCCTCCCCCCAAATGCCCATTTTCAACTTATTTTTCCTCTTTCTTTCCCTCTTTCCCCTACCTCGCTTTGGTCTACCACCTCTCATTGTCGCGATCACCAGAAAGTGTTCTGAGCCTATCACCCCACTTCCATTTTAACCATCAACTTCCTTATTCTTTCTCCTGCCAGAATGTAATCTACGACGGTGTCCCCTATACCCGCGTACGTATATTCTCCTTCTTCATCCCCCTTGGTATTGCCGTTACAAATGAACCATACCGCCTCTCCTAACAAGTCCAGAAGCCTCCGACCCTCCCGGCCCGTTTCTTTTTGCTTCGAATTTCTTATGAACATCTCCTTTTCTCTATCCCATACCTCTCCTTCTTGTTCCCCGGTCCATGCATTCAAGTCCCACCCTATTAGGACCAACCTCTCATCTTTTTCCTCTGTTCATTTCCTTATTGGTCTCCGTCCTCCCTCTTCTCCTCTTCTTCTGTACACGCATACTACATCCATAATAACTTTTCCTAATTTTATCCTTCTAACCATTGTTCCATCCTTTTCTTCTATATTCTCTCCCTTTTCTTCCTCTACGACCAGTTCCTTTCTTACCCCTGGCACCATTCCACCCATTCCTCTCCCTTTTACATGCTCCTCTCTCGCTGCTTTCATCTTCCACTCATATGCTTTCGGTAATATTCTTTTCATGCCTTTCCATTCTTTGTCATCTATCCACGTCTCACACATCATTATCATATCCCACTTCTGCAATTCTCCCCAAAATCCTTTGTCCTTGTTTTTTAGTCCTGAAACGTTCCAGAACGCTATTTTCACGTCGCCCTTATTGCATTTCTCACCTTTCTTCCTTGCATGCAAGACCTCTTGTCGTTTTAAAACCCCCCCGTGATACTTGCATTCCCCCTTTCCTCTGTCTTATCCCCTTCCTTCACTACCCATTTCCTACCCTATCTCAGATCTTCTACTTTATCGTTCCAAATCCATATACCTCCGTTTACCCATATCCTATCTCTCCCAGTCCTTACCCTATTACCTTTACTCTTCTCAGTCCATGCCTTTCGCACGATTATCCACTTTCTTCTCCTTTCCCGCCACGTCAGATCTTCGATTCTTTCTTTTCTTCCTTTCAATAACTTCTTCTTCTCCATAACTTCATACTTATCCTTCGCACTCCCTAATTTCACTAAAAATATACAATCTTTCCCCTTTTCATTCCCTCCTAGTCTTCTTATCCCTTCTACTCTGACTTGCGCGCCGATGTCTCTTACCAGCTTCCCCATCTCTTCCTCTACCTCTTCACTGTCCACTTTCAAACCCTTCACTATTATATTCTTTTTCCTCTTCGCTCTCTCTTCTTCTTTCATTTTTCTTTCAACCTCAATCAGTCTCAAGCGCCACCTTTCATTCTGCTCATGCCTAACCACCTCACACTCTCTCGCTTCTTCCAAACTCCCTTTCTCTTCAGCCAGTGCTCATTCCTTAGTTCTAGTTTGCTCACTCTCTCTCCTAGCAATTTCATATCCCTTTTTCTATCCTCCTCATTCTCTCTCTGCCTATTCTCCATGCTTTCCAATTTGTTCCATACCTTCTCTTTCTCTCCTTTCCATAATTCATCCCATTCTTCCCACTTTTGTCTCACTTTTCTTACTTCGTCTTTCACCTCCTCCCCTTGCCTCTGCATCTCATTCAGTCTTCCGCAAGCCTCATCCAATCTTCCGCAAGTCTCTTCTCTAAATAAATTTTGGCAATGTGCGGCCACCTCTACTCCTTCTCCTTTCACACCCTTCGAACTCCTACCCTCTTCCTAAAAAACCCAGTGTCCCGCCGAAACAACCCTAACCTCAAAATCAACTCTCGTCAATTTTTATCTTTTTTTGATAAATTTCGCACTTTCTACCGCTCCCTTCATCCACACTTGTACTTTCACCCCAGTCCCCTTATTCACCACACCCTCACCGTACTCACTTAACTGATTTGGAAAATTGCTGACAGTTGATGATATTACCGAATTTGAAAAATCCCAAATAATAAAATTTACAAATAATGAAATTCCCGAATTGATAAATTCCCGAATAATAGAATTTCCAATAAATAAAATTCCCGAATAATTAAATTGCCCAATAATGAAACTTCCGAAAAATGAAATTAACAAATAATGAAATTCCTGAAATGGAAAATTCTCGAATTATAAAATTCCTAAATAATGAAAGTTCAGAATAATAAAGTTCCTGAATTGGAAAATTCCCGAATAATAAAATTTCCAAATAATAAAATTCCCGAATAACGTAATTTCCGAATAACCAATTTAGCAAATCACAAAATTCCCGAATTGGAAAATTCTCGAATGATGAAATTCCCAAATAATAAAATTTCCAAATAATAAAAATCCCTAATTGGAAAATTCCCGAATAATAAAATTCTTGAATAATAAAATTCCCGAATTGGAAAAATCCCAAATTATAAAATTTACAAATAATGGAATTCCCGAATTGATAAATTCCCGAATGATAGAATTTCCAATTTATAAAATTCCCGAATAATTAAATTGCCCAATAATGAAACTTCCGAATAATGAAATTTCAAAATAATAAAGTTCCTGAATTGGAAAATTCCCGAATAATAAAATTTCCAAATAATAAAATTCCCGAATAACGTAATTTCCGAATAACCAAATTAGGAAAAAACAAAATTCCCGGATTGGAAAATTCTCGAATTATGAAATTCCCAAATAATAAAATTTTCAAATAATAAAAATCCCTAATTGGGAAATTCCCGATTAAGAAAATTCTTGAATAATAAAATTCCCGAATTGGAAAAATCCCAAATAATAAAATTTACAAATAATGGAATTCCCGAATTGATAAATTCCTGAATAATAAAATTAACAAATAATAAAATTTCCGAATTGTAAAATTCTCGAATTATAAAGTTCTCAAATAATAAAATTCCCGAATTGGAAAATTCTCGAATAATAAAATGCTTGAATAATAAAATTCCTGGCAATTTATAATATTACCGAATTTGAAAATTCCAAAATTGTAGAGTTCCCGACAGTTTATAATATTACCGAATTTGAAATTTCCCAAATAATAAAATTCCCGAACAATAAAATTCCCGAATAATAAAATCCTCAAATCAGAAAATTCCCGCATAATAAAATTTTCGAATTGGAATGTTCACAAAAAATAAAATTACCGAATTGGCAAATTCCCGAACAGTTTATAATATTACGGAATTTGAAAATGTAGTTTCTCCGTTTCAAGTTCAATTGATTCCAGAATGCATTTCCTTTATGCTGTGAAAATGGAGAGACCACTGAAAAACCCCAAAAAATAAAATATTTGAAATAAAAAATTCCGGACATTAGAAAATTTATCGAAAACTTAAAATTCACGAATTGTATATTTCCCGAAATAAAATTGCCTACATTAGAAAATATCCGAGACTGTGAAATTTCTGACACAAAGAAATGTACGACTCTAAACAAATAAGACATTGTTAAATAATAAAATAATTAATAAAATGGAACACTTTTATTTGAAGAACACATTTTTTATTTTATTATTTCAAAATGTCTCGTCGCCCCGAAATTTCGGATGACTAGTGAATATTTATTAATTTAATTAGAAAAAAGTGAGCCACTTGTATTAGTAGAAAATTACTAATTCAATTTAGAAAAACTATTAATTGTTTTCATTAGTTAATATATATTGAATTTTCAGGAAATTTTATATAAATTAATAGAAAATTCTAGAAATGGGAAATAACCAGGAAGCAGTTTAGTAAATAAACGCAATTGTACAACGTTTTAAACTTCATTCAAATAATAAGAAGGTTGTATTGTGAAACTTGTAAATAGTAAGAAAAAAGTAGAGGCATTTGTTTGATCTGTTTCATCTTACTTCATTCGTGTCAAAAATAATACGTAGGAATAGCTGCCAAATTCGATGACAGATTAAGAAAAAAAACGACAGGAATATTATCACTAAAAAATTAAAGTAAAAAAATTAAAACTTCTTTTATTTAACTTTTCTGAATTTCAAATGTTCAAAAATTAGATTAAAACGTTTTTTAATTCCTAAATTTATGAAACTTTTAATCATGTAAAATTAAAAATTAGAAGTCCTTTACTGTATAGGGCAGTATTTCTCAACAATTATCTGTTTTTGTGATTCATAATAATAATATAATATAATAATTTTTGAAGTTTTAGGTGCAAAAACCTTCCCAGTCACTCTAAATATCACCCACTTGATATCGCTCAAAATTTCCGAATTGCAAAATTCCCCAATAATAAAATTCTCGAATAATAAAATTTCAAAATCATAAAATTCCCGAATAATTAAAATTTCCAAATAATAAAATTCACGAATAATAAAATTTCGAAAAAATAAAATTCCCGAATAATGAAATTTCCAAATAATAAAATTCCCGAATTGGAAAATTCGCGAATTATAAAATTCCCAGATAATAAAATTGCCGAATAACAAAATTTCCAAATAATAAAATTCCCGAATTGGAAAAATCCCTCATAATAAAGTTTCCAAATAATAAAATTGACGAATAATAAAATTTTCAAATAATGAAAAATTTCCGAAATAATAAAATTATCAAATAATAAAATTCATGAATTGAAAAATTCCCGAATAATAAAATTTCCAAATAATAAAATATTCGAATTAAAAAATTCTCGAATAATACAATTTTCGAAAAATAAAATGCGCGAATTGGAAAATTCCCGAAAGATACAATTTCCGAATAATAAAATTTCCAAATAATAAAATTGACGAAAAATAAAATTTACAAATAATAAAATTTCCGAATTGGAAAATTCTCGAATTATAAAATTCCCAAATAATAAAATTTCCAAATAATAAAAATCCCGAATTGGAAAATTCCCGAATAATAAAATTTCCAAATAATAAAATATTAAAATTGAACAATTCCCGAATAATAAAATTTTCAAATAATAAAAAATTTCCGAAAGAATAAAATTATCAAATAATAAAATTCCCGAATTGAAAAATTCCCGAATAATGAAATTTCCAAATGATAGAATTTACAAATAATAAAATATTCAAATTAAAAAATTCTCGAACAATACAATTTTCGAAAAATAAAATTCGTGAATTGGAAAATTCCTGAATGATAAAACTCCCGAATAATAAAATTTCCAAATAATAAAATTCCTGAGTAAAAAAATACCCGAATAATAAAATTTCCAATTAATAAAATTCACGAATAATTAAATTTCCAAATGATAAAATTCCCGAATAATGTAATTTCCAAATACTAAAATTAGCAAATAATAAAATTCCCGAATTGGAAAATTCTCGATTTATAAAATTCCCGAATGATAAAATTTCCAAATAATAAAACATTCGAATTGGAAAATTCCCGAATAATAAAATTTTCAAATAATAAAAAATTTCCGAAATAATAAAATTATCAAATAATAAAATTCCTCAATTGAAAAATTCCCGAATAATAAAATTTCCAAATGATAGAATTTCCAAATAATAAAATATTCGAATTAAAAAATTCTCGAATAATAACATTTTCGAAAAACAAATTCCCGAATAATAAAATTTCCAAATAATAAAATTCACGAATAATAAAGTTCCTGACCAACAAAATACCCGAATAAGAAAATTTCCAAATAATAAAATTCACGAATTGGAAAATTCTCGATTTATAAAATTCCCGAATGATAAAATTTCCAAATAATAAAATTTCCGAATTGGAAAATTCTCGAATTATAAAATTCCCAAATAATAAAATTTCCAAATAATAAAATTCCCGAATAATAAAATTTCCAAATAATAAAATTCCCGAATCGGAAAATTCTCGAATAATACAATTTCCAAATAATAGAATTCCCAAATAATAAAATATTCAAATAACAAAATTTTTGAAAAATAAAATTCGGGAATTGGAAAATTCCCGAATGAAAAAATTTTTAAATAATAAAATACCCGAATAATAAAATGAGCAAATAATAAAATTCCCGAATTGGAAAAGTCTCGAATTATAAAGTTCCCGAATGATGAAATTTCCAAATAATAAAATTGCCGACGTGGAAAATTCCCGAATAATAAAATTGCCGAATAATAAAATATTCGAATTGGTAAATCCCCGAATAATAAAATTTTTAAATAATAAATTTATCAAATTGGAAAATTCCCGAATAATAAAATTTTCAAATAATAAAAAATTTGCAAAATAATAAAATTTCCAAATAATAAAATTCCCGAATAATAAAATTTACATATAATAGAATTTCCAATTAATAAAATATTCGAATTAAAAAATTCCCGAATAATAAAATTTTCAAATGATAAAAAATTTCCAAAATAATAAAATTTCCAAATAATAAAATTCCCGAATTGGAAAATTCTCGAATAATACAATTTCCAAATAATAGAATTTCCAAATAA
>CAKNYM010052125.1:328138-348805 GCA_932195095.1 Andricus curvator | reverse complement strand
TGACGATGCGCAGTACACTTCTAAGAAACTTACGGATGCGCAGTAGATGCCTATGATACGCATGGATGCTTAGTGCAGTTTGTTGGTATGTATGGATGCGCAGTAGAGTTCTGCAACATATACCGATGCGCAGTACACTTCTAGGGTACTTACGGATGCGTAGTGGGCTTCTATGATACAAACGGATGCATAGTACAGTTTTGTGGTATATATGGCTGCGCAGTAGAGTTCTGCCACGTGTACCATTGCGCAGTAAACTCTTAAGACACATATGGATGCGCAGTACAGTTGGGTGGTGCACGACGCTGTGCAGTGGACTTCTATGATACTTATGGATGCGAAGAAGACTTCTATAGCAAATACTTATGCGCAGTAGTATTTTACGGTACATTGAGCTGTAGGGTATAAATATATGTTACCTAAGACTTTTCAGTACACTTGCACAGAACACAGGGCTACGGGGTACTGTTTTGGTGAAGCCTGTAACAAGGTTCTGTTCCAATCTAAATGCCGATAAAACAGTGACCAGTCATTCACCAACCGACGATAATGGGTCGCCACCGTCAAGTCAGTGTAACGATCTTGACTGTTTTTGGCGCGAATTTAAAAGTTATTTAAATTCGAAATAAGAATTTTGTATTAAAATATCAAAATGTAATTCTGAAATTGATGGGTTTCTTCCACTCTGAGAGAAGGACTCTCCTCGTCCGGTCTCCGGCTTGACGAAACCAACGTTGATTGTCCAGTTATATTTCATTTTTATAATTATAATAACTAAATTTTAATCAAAACAAACTATTTCTACTCAATTAATTCAAATATGGGTTCTGAATCAAAGAAGCAGAATCAAGAGATGATCAAGTTATGATCTCGATAATCGATGTTGCTTGCGGGCTCCTGGATCGCGCAGCGAACCATGGATCTCCCGCGTAATCCTATTCCCAATCATACTCATACTTCCAACCAATCAGAATTCAGATTTATTTTTGTACAAATAAAAATCAGCTTAAATTCTGGTTTAAACTAGTTAATGACAATGTCTTCTCTATTTGATTTAACTATTCAAGCACGAAATCTCGACGTTATCTTTTGTGAGTCTAACTAACCCTCTTTCCTAAAACCCCTTAGAAGTCATTCAATTTACGTTTCTTTCATACTTATTCCGCATTCTAAACTAGAGCTGAAAACAAAACTTGTAGCAAACAACATTCTTTTCCAATTACATGCAAATCATAAAATCAAATTGAAATTCTACTTTAGAAATTCCTTAAACTACAGAGTCAGTTCCCTTTCCTTGAAATACCAGGTCTCTCTCTCTCTATATATTTAATTTATAAACTCTTTTCACTTGATTTATTCAATAATTAACAATTTAATTGATTAAATTCGTATAATTCCTAAAATCATCAGAAAAATTTATATTCAAGCAGTTCGCGCTATTTTAAACGTCCAGCAGCGGTCCTAGCGGGCGACATAGACACTAAAGAACAATCACAGATTGTTACATCAGTTAAATTGGAGGGATATTAAAAGTTGCACGTGGGATATTTGCTCACGCATGGCAAAGGTTAGAAATTTGAGGTTAGTTCACCAGGTGACCCACACAAAATGTATTTACTACATTTCTTGTTTAGATGGCTGTATAGGTTAGACGAAAGAATAGAAATTAATAAAAATTTGAACAGTTTCTGGAAGTCCAGCGTTGGAGAGAACGGTAGCGAGCAATATTTTGAACTTTGAATTCAACCCAACGCTGTTTCAAAATATCCAACGCTGGAAGGAATGAAATTCTTTTGCAGAAGGAAGTTAATGTTCGGCTTAAATACATTCCGAGCAATGTAGAAAGTGCGCGAAATTTGAATTCATCTATCCGTAAATTAAATCTAAGTAATAGTAAAGTGCTTAAGGTGAATTGATGCGCATATATTCAAAGTTCACAGTTTTTCCCTTTGCAATGTTCATTTATTCTTATTATTCAAAAACTTGTAGTACACAAAATTTACAAAAGAAGATTATTATTGTACATATTTAAATTCAAAAAGATTATAGGGTCCTCCAAAGTAGCAAAAATAGAGTTTTTCATTGTTGGTTGCTTCCTCCAAAATTTTAGAAAGTTCCAGAACCTGGAGAATTCCTAATCCCACATGCGCCCCTTTAAAAAGTTACTTGTGGGTTCGGTCGGTAAAACAGGGACCATCCTTATTGACCGAGTCGGAAATATGCGTCAGGAATCTACCTTACCGAAAGTTCAATTACCAACTTTGAGAACTGACCAGTGGCGCTATCTGTCGGTGGCAGCTGGAACTACGTATTTGCCCCAGAACCGGCCTAGCTTAACTACTTCGAACTGGAATATTCCCAAAAAATAAAATTATCGAATTGGAAAATTCGCAAACAGTTTATAATATTACGGAATTTGAAAATTCAGTTGATCAGTTTCAATTTCAATTGATTCCATAGTACATTTCTTTTGGGCTGTGAAAATGGAGGGACCACAGAAAACCCCCAAAAAATAAAATATTTGAAACAAAAAATTCCGGAAATTAGAAAATTGCCGACAACTTAAAATTCACGAATTGTATATTTCCCGAAATAAAATTGCCTACATTAGAAAATATCCGAGACTGTGAAATTTCTGACACAAAGAAATGTCCGACTCTAAACAATTAAGACATTGTTAAATAATAAAATAATAGATAAAATGGAACACTTTTATTTGAGGAACACATTTTTTATTTTATTATTTATTTCGAAATGTATCGTCGCCCCGAAATTTCGGATGAGCAGTGAATATTTATTAATTTAATTAGAAAAAAGTGAGCCACTTATATTAGTAGAAAACTACAAATTCAATTTAAAAAAACTATTAATTGTTTTCATTAGTTAATATATATTGATTTTTCAGGAAATTTTATATAAATTAATAGAAAATTCTAGAAATGGGAAATAACCAGGAAGCAGTTTAGTAAATAAACGCAATTGCACAATGTTTTAAACTTCATTCAAATAATAAGAAGGTTGTATTGTGAAATTTGTAAATAGTAAGAAAAAAGTAGAGGCATTTGTTTGATCTGATTCATCTCACTTTATTCGTGTCAAAAATAATACGTAGGAAGAGCTGCCAAATTCGATGACCTATTAAGAAAAAAATCGACAGGAATATTATCACTAAAAAATTAAAGTAAAAAAATCAAAATTTCTTTTATTTAAGTATTAATATTTTTCTATAAAATCAAAGAATCCGAACTTTTCTGAATTTAAAATGTGCAAAAATTAGAATAAAACCTTTTCTCATTCCTAAATTTATAAAACTTTTAATCATGTCAAATTAAAAATTAGAAGTCCTTTAATGTATAGGGCAGTATTTCTCAACAAATATCTTTTTTTGTGATTTATAACTCTGATGTTAATACTATAATTTTTGAAATTCGAGATGCAAAATCCTTCCCAGTCACTCTAAATATCACCCACTTAATATCGCATAAAATTTCTGAATTGCAAAACTCCCCAATAATAAAATTCTCGAATAATAAAATTTCAAAATAATAACAATCCCGAATTAGAAAATTCCTGAATAATAAAATTTCCAAATAATAAAATTGCCGAATAATGTAATTTCCGAATAATAAAATTAGCAAATAATAAAACTCCCAAAATGGAAAATTCTCCAATTATAAAATTCCCAAATAATAAAATTTCGAAATAATAAAATTCACGAATATTAAAATTTCCAAATAACAAAATTCCCGAACAATAAAATTTCCAAACAATAAAATTCCCAAATTGAAAAATTCCCGAAAAATGACATTACTGAGTAAAAAAATTCCTGTATAATAAAATTTCCAAATAATAAATTTACGAATAATAAAATTTCCAAATAACAAAATTCCCAAATAATAAAGTTTCCAATTAATAAAATTCCCGAATAATTAAATTCCCCAATAACGAAACTTCCGAATAATAAAATTAGCAAATAATAAAATTCCCGAGTTGGAAAATTCTCGAATTATAAAATTCGCAAATAATAAAATTCCCGAATTGGAAAATTCCTGAATAATAAAATTTCCAAATAATAAAATTCCCGAATAATGTAATTTCCGAATACAAAAATTAGCAAATAATAAAATTATCAAACTAGAAAATTCTCGAATTATAAAATTCCCAAATAATGAAATTTCCAAATAATGAAAATCCCGAAGAATGAAATTTCCAAATAATAAAATGCATGGATAATAAAATTTCCAAATAACAAAATTCCCAAATAATAAAATTCCCAAATAATAAAATTCCCGAATAACGTAATTTTTAAATGATAAATGTTTCAAAGAATAAACTTCCCGAATTGAAAAATTCCCAAATCATAAAATTCCTTATTAAAAAAATTCTCGAATAATAACATTTTCAAATAATAAATTCCCGAACAATAAAATTTCCAATTACCAAAATTCCCGAATAATTAAATTCCCCAATAATGAAACTTTCGAATAATAAAATTCCCGAATTGGTAAATTTCTGAACAATAAAATTTCCAAATAATAAGATTCTCGAATAATGTGATACCCTAATAATAAAATTTCCAAATAATGAAATTCCCGAATAATGTAATTCCCGAATAATAAAATTAGCAAAAAATAAAATTCACGAATTTGGAAAATTCTCGAATCATAAAATTCCTAAATAATGAAATTTCAAAATAATAAAATTCTCGAATAGATATATTCCCGAATAATAAAATTTCCCTTTATTAAAATTCCCGAATAATTAAATTCCCAAATAATAAAATTCCTGAATAATGTAATTTCCGAATAATAAAATGAGCAAATAATGAAAAGTTCCCGAATAATAAAATTACCAAACAATAAAAATCCCGAATTGGAAAATTCCTGAATAATAAAATTTCCAAATAATAAAATTCCTGAATAATGTAATTGCCGAATAATAAAATTAACAAATAATAAAATTCCCAAATTGGCAAATTCTCGAATTATAAAATTCCCAAATAATAAAATTTCCAAAAAATGAAAATCAAGAAAGAATGAAATTTCCAAATAATAAAATTCAAAAATAATAAAATTTCCAAATAACAAAATTCCCGAATAATAAAATTCCCAAATAATAAAATTCCCGAATAATGTAATTTCCGAATAATAAAATTAGCAAATAATAAAATTCCCAAATTGGCAAATTCTCGAATTATAAAATTCCCAAATAATAAAATTACCAAATAATGAAAATCCCGAAGAATAAAATTTCCAAATAATAAAATTCACGATTAATAAAAGTTCCAAATAACGAAATTCCCGAATAATAAAATTTCTAAATAATAAAATTCCCGAATAATGTAATTTTCGAATAATAAAATTTCCAAACAATAAACTTCCCGAATTGAAAAATTCCCGAATAATAAAATTCCTGAGTAAAAAAATTCTTGAATAATAACATTTCCAAATAATAAATTCACGAATAATAAAATTTCCAAATAATAAAATTCCCGAACAATAAAATTTCCAATTAACCAAATTCTCGAATAATTAAATTCCCTAATAATGAAACTCCCGAATAATAAAATTACCAAATAACAAAATTCCCGAATTGGAAAATTCTCGAATAATAAAATTCCCAAATAATAAAATTTCCAAATAATAAAGTTCCCGAATTGTAGAATTCCTGAATAAAATTTGCAAATAATAAGATTCCCGAATAATGTAATTTCCGAAAAATAAAATGAGCAAATAATGAAATTCCCAAATTGTAAAATTCTCCAATTATAAAATTCTCAAATAATAAAATTTCCAAATAATATAAAAAATAAAAATATAAATAATAAAATAATAATGTGGCGTAGGGATGTGGCGACCCCATCGCCCGAGAGCTCCGGCTCTTGCAGTCAGCCACGTTGCTTTGGGCTAACTCCCCAATGCAATGAATTATGCGGTTACGACACCAGTATCGCGCAGTGCCACCCACAATAGGCCTCTCTCGGATGGAGGCCATGGTTCAGTTGGGAGTGGCAATAGGACCGAACCGAGGCGACGACCAGGCAATGGCCCCGGACAAACGCGAGAACATCGATTTAAATGGTCGGACCAACTCAGGAGAGACATCCTTACCTGTTGGCAAAGAAGCTCACCGGCGCGAAGAGGATTCATGCAGAGGTTACATGACCGTTGGGTCAATATGCACCCGGAATATGCTCATCAAACGCCTCAGTATTTAAGAGATCAGGTATCCTTTTTGGGAAAAAACGGATATGAAGCTCTTTATCAGCAAGAAGAAGAGCAACATCCTCCATCGAACATTCCACCCGTTCCAGCAAGACCACCTTTGCAGATAGCCGATAATGCTAACATGAGAAATAGGAGAACTATCCACCAAAAAGTCTTTCTCAGGATGGACAAATTAGCTGAAGCTAATACTGCTCTCCCCGATTTGCTCCCCGAAGATGTTATTCTCTGGAATCTGAACTGTGTTGTTTACGAGAAGGCGGTGTCCTTGCTTAGCGACAGTAGAAGTAACGAAACTTCAGTACGTCTGAGTAAGACTCGCGAGCGTATTGCACAGCTTCAATTCAAAATTGAAACGGCAAGACGGCAGGCATCAAATATTCAGTGCGTGATTAGCTACATAACATTAAATAAAAAATTCACTCCAAAAGTTAGGGCACTTGCTCGAAACTTGAGGAAAGCAAATCACACGCTGAACAAGTGTAAACTGTTGACCATCAAGCAGCACTGGACGCAAAAAATAAGATCTCTTTCAACAGCGAAACAGCGCCTTGAACGGCGAGTAAAGTGGATTCAGGAAAATTCCACCTTTTCTACTCATCCTTCCCGTCTGTTCAATAAAACGTCACGTGCCGTTAAAAATCCGCCTAGTCGAGAAGAGATTCAAGTCTTCTGGGAACAAGTATATGGAGATACTTATCAGCTAAATGAAGACGCTTCAGATATATCACTCTTTCGTAACTTTTGCCAAAGGCAAAGGTTACAAGGTCCAGAGGAAGAGTGTCCTTGGATTGACTACCGTAAGGCATTCGATAATACGAACCATGAGCTACTTATTAAGCTCATTGAATGCATGGAGGTGCATCCAAAAATAGTGAGATGCATAAAAGAGCTTATGCTCTTGTGGCGGACAAGATTTATCATAACTTCTGACAAAAGACAAGTGACTACAAGCTATATCACATATAAGAGGGGAGTCTTCCAAGGAGACTCTCTAAGTCCGATACTTTTCTGCATCTCCCTCTTGCCTCTATCTATTGTGCTCCGAGGCAAAAGCTCTGGATACCTATGTGGCCCGCCGAACAAAAGAGAATATAAGGTCAACCACCTTTTATACATGGACGACCTTAAACTCTTTGCTTCCTCGAAAGAGGACCTTAACATCCTTGTGGAGGCGGTAAATAGGTACTCTAAAGCGATTGGCATGAGCTTCGGACTGGACAAGTGTGCCTGCGTCCACCTACACCAAGGAAGACTAGAAACTACATCATCGGGTCACGATCAGGATGTTCAACTCATCGGCGGAAATACCATTCAACATCTTGGTATTGGAGAAACATATACATATCTTGGAATACCGCAAGCGGAAACCCATGATGTGCTTGCGTTAAAAACGGCCCTTGGAAAAAGGTATCGCCAAATTCTCAGAAAAATTTGGGCTTCCGAATTATCTGGAAAGAATAAGATCCAGGCGACCAATATGCTGGCCGTTCCTATACTGCTCTACACGTTTGGTGCAGTAAAATGGAACGTCGATGAGTTGAAGCAACTTGACCGAAGCACACGCAAGATGATGACAATCCATCGAAGTCATCATCCTAGATCTTCCGTACCTCGAATATACCTCCCTCGAGATAAAGGGGGTAGAGGCTTGCTGAGCTTAGAGTGTCTTCGTCGCAGAACGGTTCTGGCTACAGCCTGCTCAGTTCTAAATAGCACAGATTTTCTTATGCGACTAGTACATCAACATGAAGTCGTCAATGCTGCGGCGTTTCTATATCGTGCCGCAGATAGGGCCGCAGAGGAGCTTGGCCTCCCATTTGATTCCAGCGACACTACACATGGCCTAGCATCACTAACACCTTTGGTGCTCAAAAGTCGTGTACAGGAAGCAGAACATACGCTTCTACTAAGAGAACATGCTGACAAGCCCCTTCATGGTAAATTCTACGGCATTATACGTAGAGAAGAGCTCTCGATGGGTCTGTCAAACATGTTTCTCAAGTCTGCTGGATTAAAATCGGAGACTGAGGGATTTCTTTTTGCCTGTCAAGATGGCGTTATAGACACCTTAGTTTACCGCGAGCGCATAATGAATATACCTGTAGGCGATACCAACTGCCGAGCGTGCAAGCAAGAGCCAGAAACACTTGGACATGTTCTCAGTGGATGCTCAAAATATGCACGATACGGGTACATAGAGAGACACAATGCGGCTCTAAAAGTGTTATATTACCATCTGAGGCACTTCTATGGTGTTGATCTATTGCCCGTCTTGCCATACGCCCAGGGGGAACTCGAGTCCGTTGTGAAGAATGATCAGTGTAAGATCTACTGGAATTTCTCATTCTCGACCACTCAACGTATCAGTGCTACGAAGCCTGATATTGTCCTCCAAGATCTGAAGAACAAGATCATTTACGTGATTGAATTCTCGGCACCAGCCGATGGTAATATCACGGCAAAGGAGGAAGAAAAACGGGCGAAATATCAAGCACTTCTTTTCGAGCTGAGCAGGCTCTACCAAGGCTTCAAAGTCCATCTTGTAGTTCTCATAATCGGCTGTCTTGGAGGTATGAAAGCTTCATTTATTACCCAACTCAACAAGATTCCGGCTTGCCAGCGTCAGGCTCATTCCATCGCGAACCGGATGCAAAAGGCTGTTCTTCTGGGATCACTTCATCTGGTCCGTCAACACTGTTCCTCATCACATTCCACAAAGATTGGTAGCTCTAAAAAAGTATCCAGAGGTGAAATTTCATCTCCAACTGTCCCGTCTGCCGCGTAAGATCATCCGCGGCTAGAGACCTGACTCCAAGGAACAGTGTTGCCCGATGTTTTCTCGCGGAAATTTCCCGCTCTTGCTTACCTTCTAGGACAGAAGGAGCAGAAGCGGATGACGTACACGTTCCAGTTGCGTCGGGATTGGTTGCTTTTAAAGAACCATGATCGTAGCTTCCGGAGCCTACAACTTCTCACATAAAAAAAAAAAAAATAAAATAAAATTTATAATAAAATTTAGAATAAAATTTTCAAATAATAAAATGCACGAATAATAAAATTTCCAAATAATAAAATTATCAAATTGGAAAATTTATGAATAATACAATTTTCAAATAATAAAAACTTTCCAAAATAATAAAATTTCCGAATTGGAAAATTCTCGAATTATAAAATTCCCAAATAATAAAATTTCCAAACAATAAAGTTCCCGAATTGGAAAATTCCTGAATAAAATTTCTAAATAATAAGATTCCCAAATAATGTAATTTCCGAAAAATAAAATTAGCAAATAATAAAATTCCCAAATTGGAAAATTTTTTAATTATAAAATTCCAAAATAATAAAATTTCCAAATAAACTAATTCCCGAATAATGTAATTTTCGAATAATAAAATTTCCAAACAATAAACTTCCCGAATTGAAAAATTCCCGAATAATAAAATTCCTGAGTAAAAAAATTCTCCAATAATAAAATTTCCAAATAATAAATTCACGAATAATAAAATGTTCAAATAACAAAATTCCCGATTAATAAAATTTCCAATTAATAAAATTCCCCAATAATGAAACTTTCGAATAATAAAATTACCAAATAATAATATTCCCGAATTGGAAAATTCTCGAATTATAAAATTCCCAAATGATATAATTTCCAAATAAAAAAGTTCCCGAATTGGAAAATTTCTGAATAATAAAATTTCCAAATAATAAAATTCCCGAATAATGTAATTCCGAAATAACAAAATTTCCCAATAATAAAGTACCCGAATTGGAAAACTTCCAAATAATAAAATTTTCAAATGAAAAAATTTCCAAATAATGAAAATCCCGAAGAATACAATTTTCAAATTATAAAATTCCCGAATAATAAAATTTCCAAATAATAAAATTCTCGAATAATGCAATTTCCGAATAATAAAATTAGCAAATAATAAAATTCCCGAATAATTAAATTCCCCAATAATGGAACTTCCGAATAATGAAATTACCAAATAATAAAATTACCGAATCGGAAAATTCTCGAATTATAAAATTCCCAAATAATAAAAATCCCGATTTGGAAAATTCCCGAATAATAAAATTGCCAAATAATAAAATATTCGAATTGGAAAGTCCCTGAATAATAAAACTCCCGAATAATAAAATTTTTAAATACTAAAACTATCAACTGGGAAAATTCGGGAATAATAAAATTTTCAAATAATAAAAAATTTCCGAAATAATAAAATCCCTGAATAATAAAATTTCACGAATAATAAAATTTCACGAATAATTAAATTTCAAACAAATAAAATTCGCGAATGATAAAATTCACGAATAATAAAATTTCCAAATAATAAAATTCCCAAATAATAAAATTCCAGAATTGGAAAATTCTTGAATTATTAAATTCCTAAATAATAAAATTTCCGAATTGGTAAATTCCTGAATAATGAAATTTCCAATTAATAAAATTCCCAAATAATTAAATCCGCCAATAATGAAACTTCCGAATAATGAAATTACCAAATAATAAAATTCCTGAATTGGAAAATTCTTGAATTATAAAATTACCGAATAATAAAATTTCCAAATAATAAAATCCCCGAATAATGTAATTTCCGAATAATAAAATTCCCGAATAATAAAAGACCCGAATTATAAAATTCTCATGCTTCTAATATTTCATTTTACATAATTACAAGTTTCATAAATTTATGAATTACAATATGTTTTATTCTAATTATTGAATATTTTAAATTCAGAAAGGTTCCGATTTTTTGATTTTGTAGTAAGTAAACGAATTTTTCATCCTTGACATTTTTAATTTTTCAATTTTAATTTTTTAGTGATAATATTCTTCACGATTTTTTTCGAAAGAGGTCATCGAATTTCGCAGCGCTTCCTTGAAATTATTTATAACTTGAAAAAAGTAAGATAAATTAGATCCAATAAATGCTTCTACTTTTATCTGTCTATTTACAAGTTTGACGATATAGCCTTCTTATCATTTGAACAAAATTTAAAATGTTGCACAATTGCTTTTTTTTTATTCAACTCTTTCCTGGTTATTTCCGATTTCTGGAATTTTCTATTAATTTATATGAAATTTCCTAAGAAATCAATATTTATAAGCTAATGTAAACAATTAATAGTTTTTTAAAATCGAATTAGTAATGTTCTATTAATTTTAGTGGCTAACTTTTTTCTAATTAAATTAATAAAATTTTCATTTTGAATATTTTATTTTTTGGAATTTTTCATTCGTCCCTCAATTTTCACAGTCTAAAATAAATGTAATTATGTTATTACAGATACATTTTTGACAAAAATGTAATAGTTACATTTTCAGTTCAAAAAATTAATTTTCAATGAAAAAAACTAATTTTCATTCTTAGAAATGAATTTTCAACCGAAATGATTAATTTTCTAACAAATAATAATAATTTTTAACAAAATACATGAATTTTCGAACAAATGAAAAATTTTAAAAATAATTTTAACCCAATAGTTTAATTTTCAAACAAATAGTTGAATTTGCAACTGAAGAAGATAAATGTTAAACCAAATATAGAATAGTTAAATTTTTAATTAGGAAAATTAATTTCCAACAAAAAACAAACCAATTTTCAACAAAGGAATTGAAACTTTAAGCAAAACAATCAATTTTTAACTAAAATAATAAATCTTCAAAAAAGCAATGAATTTCTAACCCAATAGTTGAATTTCCTACAGAAAAAAGACAACAAATTTTCAAACTAATTTTCAATCAAAGAAATAAATTTTCAACCAAAAAGATTAATTTTCTACCAAAAAAATTAACTTTAACAAAATACATGAATCTTCGAAAAAACTAAAATTTTCAAAGAAATGTTCAACCAAAAAAGTAGAGCACGCACCAAGAACATTAAAATTTTACAAAAAAAGGCAAAGTTTCAAGACTGAAGACTAAACAAATTTTCAATAAAATAATTAAAATTTTAAGCAAAAAAATCAATTTTTAACTAAAATAATAAAGCTTCAACCAAAAAAAAGATTTTTGAACCAAATAGCTGAATTTTCTACCGAAAAGGACAAATTTTCAACAAAATAGACGAATTTTCAACAAAATAGTTCAATTTTGAACCAAATAGATGAATTTTCAACAAAGAAAATTAAATTTATATGAAAAAAAAAAAATTTCGTAAGAAAATGGAATAGTTACATTTTCAATTAAAAAAATTAATTCTTAATAAAAAAAAACTACGTTTCAATCAAAGAAATGAATTTTCAACCAAAAAGATTAATTTTCTACCAAAATAGAATAATTTTTAACAAAATAAATGAATTTTCAACCAAATTTTAAATTTTAAAAGGAATTTTCAACCTAATAGTTAAGTTTTCAACAGAATAAATGAATTTTCAATCAAAGAAATGAATTTTCAACCAAAAGAATAATTTTTTACAAAAAAAGATTCATTTTAACAAAATACATGAATCTTCAACAAAAACTTAAATTTTTGAAGAAATTTTCAACCAAAAAAGTAGATCAGACACCAAGAATATTAAAATTTTACAAAAAAAGGCAAAGTTTCAAGAAAATACAGAAATTTTCAAAAATATAGCTGAATTTTCAACTGCAGAAAATAAAAGTTAAACCAAAGATGGAATAGTTAAATTTTTAATTGAAAAACATAATTCTCAACAAAAAACAAACCAATTTTCAACAAAATAATAAAAATTGTAGGCAAAAAAATCAAGTTGTAACTAAAATAATAAATCTTCAACCAAAAAAAATTATTTTTTAACACAGTAGTTGAAGTTTCTACCGAAAAGGACAAATTTTCAACAAAATAGACACATTTTCAACAAAGTAGTTCAATTTTCAACGAAAAAGATAAATTTTCGTCAGAAAATGGAATAGTTAAGTTTTCAGTTTAAAAAATTGATTCTTAATAAAAAAAAATTACTTTTCAATAAAAGAAATGAATTTTTAACCAAAAAGCTTAATTTTCTACCAAAATAGAATAATTTATAACAAAATACATGAATTTTCAACCAAAAAGGGGAATTAGTCACCAAGAAGATTAATTTTCTACCAAAAAGATTCGTTTTAACAAAATACATGAATCTTCAACAAAAACATAAATTTATAAAGAAATTTTCAACCAAAAAAGTAGATCAGACACCAAAAATATTAAAATTTTACAAAAAAAGACAAAAAGTTTCATGAAAATACAGAAATTTTCAAACATATAGCTGAATTTTCAACTGAAGAAGATAAATATTAATCCAAATATAAATTTTTAATTGAAAAACATAATTCTCAACAAAAAACAAACAAATTTTCAACAAAATAATTCAAATTTTAAGCAAACAAATCAATTTTTAACTAAAATAATAAATCTTCAATCAAAAAAATGATTTTTGAACCCAATAGCTGAATTTTCTACCGAAAAGGATAAATTTTCAACAAAATAGACGAATTTCCAACAAAAGCGTTCAATTTTCAACAAAAAAGATATATTTTCGTCAGAAAATGGAATAGTTAAGTTTTCAGTTAAAAAAATTAATTCCTGATAAAAAAAATTTAATTTTCAATCAAAGAAATGAATTTTCAACGAAATACATGAATTTTCAACCAAAACGTGGAATTAGTCACCAAGAAGATTAATTTTTTACCGAAAAAATTCATTTTAACAAAATAGTTTTTAATTAACTTTCACTTTTTAATTAATTTTAAAATTAATTAATTTTTCAATGAATCTTCAACAAAAACTTAAATTTTGAAAGAAATTTTTAACCAAAAAATTAGATCAGGCACCGAGAATATTAACATTTTACAAAAAAGAACAAACATGGAATAGTTAAATTTTTAATTGAAAAAAATTATTCTCATAAAAAAAAAATTTAACAAAATAATTAAAATTTTAAGCAAAAAAATCAATTTTTAACTGAAATAATAAATTTTCAACCAAACAAATTCTTTTTTAACACAATAGTTGAATTTTCTACCGAAAAGGACATATTTTCAACAAAATAGTTCAATTTTCAACCAATTAGATGAATTTTCAACCAAGAAGATAAAAAAAATTAATTCCTAATAAAAAAAAATAATTTTCAATCAAAGAAATGAATTTTCAACAAAATTTTGAATTTTGAAAGGAGTTTTCAACCTACTAGTTAAATTTTCAACCACAGAAAACATTATTTTCAACCAAAAAGGAAAATCAGTCACCAAGAAGATTAATTTTCTACCAAAAAGATTCATTTTAATAAAATACATGAATGTTCAACAAAAACTTAAATTTTTGAAGAAATTTTTAACCAAAAAATTAGATCAGGCACCAAGAATATTAAAATTTTACAAAAAAGGACAAACATGGAATAGTTAAATTTTTATTAAAAAAATTATTCTCAACAAAAAACAAACAAATTTTTAACAAAATAATTAAAATTTTAAGTAAAAAAATCAATTTTGAACTAAAATAATAAATCTTCAATCAAAAAAATGATTTTTGAACCCAATAGCTGAATTTTCTACCGAAAAGGATAAATTTTCAACAAAGAGACGAATTTCCAACAAAAGCGTTCAATTTTCAACAAAAAAGATATATTTTCGTCAGAAAATGGAATAGTTAAGTTTTCAGTTTAAAAAATTAATCCCTGATAAAAAAAATTTAATTTTCAATCAAAGAAATGAATTTTCAACGAAATACATGAATTTTCAACCAAAAAGTGGAATTAGTCACCAAGAAGATTAATTTTCTACCGAAAAAATTCATTTTAACAAAATAGTTTTTAATTAACTTTCACTTTTTAATTAATTTTAAAATTAATTAATTTTTCAATGAATCTTCAACAAAAACTTAAATTTGTAAAGATATTTTCAACCAAAAAATTAGATCAGGCACCGAGAATATTAACATTTTACAAAAAAGGACAAACATGGAATAGTTAAAATAAAATTGAAAAAAATTATTCTCATAAAAAAAAAAATTTAACAAAATAATTAAAATTTTAAGCAAAAAAATCAATTTTTAACTGAAATAATAAATCTTCAACCAAACAAATTCTTTTTTAACAAAATAGTTGAATTTTCTACCGAAAAGGACATATTTTCAAGAAAATAGTTCAATTTTCAACCAATTAGATGAATTTTCAACCAAAAAGATTATATTCCTATAAAAAAAATAAATTTTGGTCAGAAAATGGAATAGTTAAATTTCCACTTAAAAAAATTAGTTCCTAATTGAAAAAAAAAATAATTTTCAATCAAAGAAATGAATTTTCAACAAAATTTTGAATTTTGAAAGGAATTTTCAACCTACTAGTTAAATTTTCAACCACAGAAAAAATTATTTTGAACCAAAAAGGAGAATCAGTCACCAAGAAGATTAATTTTCTACCAAAAAGATTCATTTCAACAAAATACATGAATCTTCAACAAAAACTTAAATTTCAAAGAAATTTTCAACCAAAAAAGTAGATCAGGCACCAAGAATATTAAAATTTTACAAAAAAAGACAAACATCGAAAAGTTAAATTTTTAATTGAAAAAAATTATTCTCAACAAAAAACAAACAGATTTTTAACAAAATAATTAAAATTTTAAGCAAAAAAAATCAATTTTGAACTAAAATAATAAATCTTCAACCAAACAAATTATTTTTCAACACATTAGTTGAATTTTCTACCAAAAAGGACAAATTTTCAACAAAATAGACGAATTTTCAACAAAATAGTTAAATTTTCAACCAATTAGATGAATTTTCAACCAAGAAGATTAAATTTCTATCAAAAAAGATAAATTTTCGTCAGAAAATGGAATAGTTAAATTTCCAGTTAAAAAAATTAATTCTTAATAAAAAAAAATAATTTGCAACCAAAGACATCAATTTTCAAAAAAATTTGGAATATTGAAAGGAATTTTCAACCTACTAGTTAAATTTTCAATCACAGAAAAAATTATTTTCAACCAAAAAGGAGAATTAGTCACCAAGAAGATTAATATTGACAAACATGGAACAGTTAAATTTTTAATTGAAAAAAATTATTCTCAACAAAAAACAAACCATTTTTTAACAAAATAATTAAAATTTTAAGCAAAAAAAATCAATTTTCAACTGAAATAATAAATCTTCAACCAAACATGTAATAGTTAAATTAAAAAAAAATATTCTCAACAAAATAAAAGAAATTTTCAACAAAATAATTAAAATTTTAAGCGAAAAAATGAATTTTTAACTAAAATAATAAATCTTCAACCAAAAAAATGATTTTTTAACCCAATAGTTGAGTTTCCTACCGAAAAGGACAAATTTCCAACAAAATAGACGAATTTTCACCCAAATAGATGAATTTTCAACCAAGAAGATTAAATTTCTATCAAAAAAGATAAATTTTCGTAAGAAAATGGAATAGTTAAATTTTCTCAAAGAAATGCATTTTCAACCAAAAGTATTGATTTTCTACCAAAATAGAATAATTTTCAACAAAATACATGAATTTTCAACCAAATTTTGAAGGGAATTTTCAACCTATTAGTTAAATTTTCAACCACAGAAATGAATTTCGAACCAAAAGATAAATTTTTTACCAAAAAAGATTCATTTTAACAAAATTATAGTAAGAAAATGGAATAGTTAAATTTTCAGGTAAAAAAATTAATTTTTAATGAAAAAAAACTAATTTTCAATCAAAGAAATGAATTTTCAACCAAAAAGTTTAATTTCCTACCAAAATAGAATAATTTTCAACCAAATAGATGAATTTCCAACCAAGAAGATTAAATTTCTATCAAAAAAGATAAATTATAGTAAAAAAATGGAATAGTTAATTTTTCAGTTAAATAAATTAATTATTAATCAAAAAAACTACTTTTCAATCAAAGAAATTAATTTTTAACCAAAAAGCTTAATTTTCTACCAGAATAGAATAATTTTCAACACAATACATGAATTTTCAACAAAAACTTAAATTAAAAAAAAAAATTTTGAACCAAAAAAGTAGATCAGGCACCAAGAATATTAAAATTTTACAAAAAAAGACCAAAAGTTTCAAGAAAATATAGAAATTTTCAAAAATATAGCTGAATTTTCAACTGCACAAATTAAAACTTGAACCAAACATGGAATAGTTAAATTTTCAATTGAAAAAAATTATTATCAACAAAAAAAAACAAATTTTTAACAAAATAATTAAAATTTTAAGCAAAAAAATCAATTTTTAACTAAAATAATAAATCTTCAACAAAAAAATGTTTTTTTAACACAATAGTTGAATTTCACCGTAAGAAACAAATTTTCAACAAAATACACGAATTTTCAACAATATAGTTTAATTTTCCACAAAAAAGATAACTTTTCGTCAGAAAATGGAAAAGTTAAATTTTAAGTTAAAAAAATTAATTCCTAATAAAAAAAATTCAATTTTCAATCAAAGGAATGAATTTTCAACCAAAAAGATTTATTTTAACAAAATACATGAATCTTCAACAAAAAGTTAAATTTTTAAAGAAATTTTCAACCAAAAAAGTAGACGAGACACCAAGAATATTAAAATTTTACAAAAAAAGACAAAAAGTTTCAAGAAAATACAGAAATTTTCAAACATATAGCTGAATTTTCAACTGAAGAAGATAAATGTTAAACCAAACATAAATTAAAAAAAAAATTCTCAACAAAAAACAAACAAATTTTCAACAAAATAATTAAAATTTTTAGCAAAAAAATCAATTTTTAAATAAAATAATAAATCTTCAACCAAAAAAGATTTTTTAACCCAACAGTTGAATTTTCTACCGAAAATGATAAATTTTCAACAAAATAGACAAAAAAAAAAAATTCGAAAAAAAACAAGAGTATAATTTTCAACAAAAAAGATATATTTTTGTCAGAAAATGGAATAGTTCAATCTTCAGTTAAAAAAATTAATTCCTAATGAAAAAAAAACTAATTTTCAATCAAAGAAATAAATTTTCAACCAAAAAGATTCATATTATACCAAAAAAGTAGATCAGGCACCAAAAATATTAAAATTTTACAAAAAAAGGCAAAGTTTCAAGAAAATACAGAAATTTTCAAACAAATAGCTGAATTTTCAACCGAAGAAGATGAATGGTAAGCCAAACATGGAATAGTTAAATTTTCAATTGAATAAAATTATTCTAAAAAAAAAATTTGTAAGAAAATACTAAAAATTTTAAGCAAAAAAATCAATTTTGAACTGAAATAATAAATCTTCAACCAAAAAAATGATTTCTTAATACACTAGTTGAATTTTCTACCGAAAAGGACAAATTTCCAACAAAATAGACGAATTTTCAACCAAATAGATGAATTTTCAACAAAAACTTGAATTTTAAAGAAATTTTCAACCAAAAAAGTAGATCAGGCACCAAGAATATTAAAATTTTACAAAAAAAGACAAACATGGAACAGTTGAATTTTTAATTGAAAAAAATTATTCTCAACAAAAAACAAACAATTTTTTAACAAAATAATTACAATTTTAAGCAAAAAAAAATCCATTTTCAACTGAAATAATTAATCTTCAACCAAAAATTTTTTTTTTAACACAATAGTTGAATTTTCTACCGAAAAGGACCAATTTTCAACAAAATAATTCAATTTTCAACCAATTAGATGAATTTTCAACCAAGAAGATTAAATTTCTATCAAAAAAGATAAATTTTCGTCAGAAAATGGAATAGTTAAATTTTCAGTTAAAAAAATTAATTCCTAATAAAAAAAAAATAATTTTCAATCAAATAAATGAATTTTCAACCAAAAAGATTAATTTTCAACCTAATCTTGAATTTTGAAAGAAATTTCCAACCTAATAGTTAAGTTTTCAACCAAAGAAATGAATTTTCAATCAAAGAAATTAATTTTCAACCAAAAGATTAATTTTTTACCAAAAAAGATTCATTTAAACAAAATACATGAATCTTCAACAAAAACTTAAATTTTAAAGGAATTTTCAACCAAAAAAGTAGATCAGGCACCAAGAATATTAAAATTTTACAAAAAAAGACAAAAAGTTAAACCAAACATGTAATAGTTACAGTAAACAAAAAAAAATTATTCTCAACGAAATAAAACAAATTTTCAACAAAATTATTAAAATTTTAAGCAAAGAAATTAATTTGCTACCAAAATAGAATAATTTTCAACAAAATACAGGAATTTTCAACCAAATTTTGAAAGGAATTTTCAACCTATTAGTTAAATTTTCAACCACAGAAATTAATTTTCAACAAAAAAGGGGAATTAGTCACCAAGAAGATTAATATTCTAGCTCACCCGGAAATATCTTAAAAATGTGTTTTTTATATTTTTATAAATGTTTAAAAAAATATTAAAAGTACGGTGTCAGAAGACTCCACACGCGGCGAGAAATATATTTTTTAATGACAAAAATAATCCTAATTTTAAAGAATTGTAAAAAAATAAAAAAATTGTGTCATTCATATTGAATATAATGGAATTTTCTCGCTATAATAAAAAAACTTATGTAAATAAACCCAGAAAATAACCGAAAAATAAACTCAGTTTTTTTCTCTAAAAAAAAGGGCAATTACTGTGCGCGTAGCGCGCACAATGTTCTAGTATTAAATTAAAAAAAAAAATTAATTCATAAATTAAATTTATTCTTCTTCCGTTGATTTTAATTTCGTCACCATGTTTCTGCATCGTGATAGCATTTAGAAATGTAATCTAGAAATTTCATGTAAATCTGCGTAGTAATACCGGCAATGACGCTGACATGAAGGCTGACAATAAGATAGCGTATGGTATATATATAGTAATGATCTTAGTTAAAAATTTATCATTAACCTTTCAGGAAAATTTTAAACAACCAGTTTGAGTTAAAAATTAAAAAAAAATTTTTTGTCTTCAAGAAAATGAGGGTCGCCATTGGTATTCCGCTTCTTGTATTCACTGTCTGCCTTAATTTGAAATGTAAGTATATTCATAATTCCTTAACATTTCCAATTACAAATTGTTTTTTGAACAATTATTTCTTAGAAGTCGTCCGTTAACTACGTCACCAATTTTTCGCTCTTTTTGCCCCCCACCCTCAGCACAGTGAGTCTTTTTAAAAAATTTTGTTCAAAATTCTGCTGACTGCTCAATTTTTGACCGATTCTAATGCATATTTTTTTATATACTCGTAACGAATTATAATTTCATGTAGCACTGCTACTTTTTTAGTTTTCTGCAAAAAACTAACCTAAAAATATATGAACTTGCCAAGGTAGCTGAACCACGAAATTTCGAAACTTTTAAAACCATGAAATCGGTAATATCTTTACACACAAGCCTCAAACTCACAAACCTCAAACCCACGAACCTCAACCCCCCAAACCCGTAAACCCACAAACCTCGAACCCACAAACCTCACACGCACGAACCTCAAACCCACAAAAATTATACTTCAAACCTAAAAACCTCAAGCCCACGAACCTCAAACCCAC
>CAKNYM010052125.1:252992-327738 GCA_932195095.1 Andricus curvator | reverse complement strand
TTTGAGGTTTGTGCGTTTGAGGTTTTTGGGTTCGAGGTTTGTGGATTTACGGGTTTGGGGGTTTGAGGTTTGTGGGTTTAAGGTTTGTGGGTTTGAGATTCGTGCGTTTGAAGTTTGTGGGTTTGAGGTTGTGGGTTTACGGGTTTGAAGGTTTGAGGTTCGTGGGTTTGAGGCTCGTGGGTTTGAGGTTTGTGAGTTTGAGGTTTATGTGTGAAGATATTACCGATTTTATGGTTTTAAAATTTTCGAAATTTCGTGGTTCAGCTACCTTGGCAAGTTCATATTTTTTTAGGGAATTTTTTTGCAAAAAACTAAAAAAGTAGGAGTGCTACATGAAATTATAATTCGTTACAAGTATTTTAAAAAAAAATTCATTAGAATCAGTCAAAAATCGAGCCAATTTTTTCGTGTATTTTATTGTAGAAAAGTAAAAAAATTAACAATAAGGTACAAGTTTCTACAATTTAAGAATTTGTATAACTTTTTATTGATATTTTTTTTCTTTGTTTTAAAAATCTACAAGGTATGAGAGAAAACTAGAGTATTAAATTTTTTTTTTAATTTGGTTGTTTGACGCCATTGAAACAATTATTGTAGAAAATAAGAAATTTTCACAAGAAAATACCAGATTTTACAAAAATTAAAATATTGGGAAACTGTACTTAAAATTATGTTTTATATCCTGGTAGTTTATTGTAGAAATGTAGGAATTTGAAAAAAAAAAAAAATTCAGAAATAATACCTTTAGAATCGGAATCAACGTTTCGACTTGTACTTTACTGTCAAATTTTTTAGGATATTTAATATATATCATAATAAATCACACAAATGAATGAATGAAAAAAAATACAAAATAATTAAAAAAAAATAAAGAAAAAAACATTTATTTTAAAAAATTGAAAGAAAAATATTATTATTATTAATATATTTATTATTTATTTATTCATAAAATGAATATTTAATATTGAATATATATATATTTTTTTACCTTTATTTTTTTATTTCCCCAACATAAATCACATTCGATCATTCAAAATTGAAAAAAATTGACTTTACAGGACAATTCTGAATCGGTTCAAAATTAGGCAAGTTACAAATTTTAAAATTAAGTAGGTAAACAAATGTAAACGTTTGATTGGAAATCTGCAAACTATTCTCAATTTAAAAATAATTTCAAATTAATAGATTCATAATTGAACGCTCTTTTTCAATTCCAAATCCTTTTCAAATATTGTTCCGATATAAAATATTCCATTTTCAATCCATTTAATTTGAAATTTTGTAATTAATAAAGACATTTTTTGAATATTTTTCAATATTTCACTTTTCATTTGAAATGACTAATTATAAATCAAATATAAAAAAATTAAACAATTTTAAACTAAATCATTTGAAATAGAAAGCTGATTTAGTTTAAGAGATATTTACAAGTTTTGAGAAGATCCAAACTTAATTTAAAACCGGAAAATATTTCGAAAAATAAAAAACTAAGTTTAGATTTATGAAGATTTCGAAATAAAATTTTGAAGCTTTTTAAGGATCTTTGAAGTTTTTAAGAAAATAAAAAAATTTTCTTGAGTAAGCTGGGAAAATTTTTAATGATTTTTTATTTTGAAAAATTAATTTTAAGAAAATATTTAAAAATATTTTTCAAACATTTTTGAATAATAAGTGACTATTTAAAAATTATTAATTTGAAGAATAATCGGGTAATTTTTTGTTTGAAAAATTAATTTTAAGAGAATATTTAATAAGATTTCCAAAATTAAAAAAAAAAGAGTCTGGATGATTTAAAGGTAATTTTTTTAATTTTTCAGGATTTTCAAAAAATTGTAGGAAAAATTCGAGTTCCAAGATAATAAAATTATTATTAGATTTCTCGAAATTTTTTTTTAAGCAAAAGAGATAGCTTTTCAACCAAATAGTTAAACTTTGAGCCAAACAGTCAAATTTTCCAGCAAAAGACGAATTTTTTCTAAGACAGTTGAATTTTTGACGATTTTTCACCGTAAAGGATGAATTTTTAATCAGAAAGGAGAAATTTTTAACAAAACAGAATTTTTTACCAAAAATGCAACAGTTAAATTTTTCTTACAAAAACTTAATTTAAAAAAAAACGAATATTCTACAAAATAGTTGGATTTACTACCAAACAGTTGAAAAAAATTAATTTTTAACAAAAAAAGCAAATGTTTCAACTAAATTTTTTTTTTTATTTTGAATCAAAAGTATTTTAATTTTCAACCAAACAGTTGCATTTTCAATTTGAAAATTTGATTTATTACAACATCAACAAAAACAAATTTTGAACAAAACCCATACAGTATCAACCAAGAAGTTCAATTTTCAACGAAAAAAAATTTTCTACCAAAAAAGACGAATTTTTAGCAAAATACATAAATTTTCAATCAAATGGTTGAAATTTCAAATAAAAAAGATACATTTTTTACCTAAAATTGAATAATAAAATTTTCAGTTGGAAAAATTAATTTTTAGCCAATAAAAGATAAATTTTTAACAAAAATGTAATAGTTAGTATTTCAACCGTAAAAGATTAAAATTTTTTATTTAAAACAGTAGATTTGTATAAAAAAGGCGCATTTCAAAAACCAGTTGAATCCTCAATTAAAGCATATTAGTTTTCAGCCTATAAAAGTTGCATTTTTAACTAAGAAGATTAAATTTTTGCCAAAAAATACGAATTTTCGAAAAAATAGCTAAATTTTCGACCAAAAAAATCAATTTTTAACTAGAATGATGAATCTTTAAACAAAACAAAAAATTGAGAAAGTAGTTCATATTTTGAACAAATATTTGAATGTTCTACCGAATTGTTAAACATTTGTTGTTGAGTCATTCATAGACGTGAAAATATCTTGTGTAAGAATGTGTAAGACATTTTGCCAATGTACAAAATCTACATAAATCTTAATTTCCTTTTTATAAAATTAGGTGCAGAGGCAATGGAGGGAGGAATCAGCAATTTCAATAACAATGACAACAATAACAACAATAACAACAACAACAACAACAATAACAACAACAACAATAACAACAACATTAACAAAAAATGGACAATGAATTATAAGGATAGTGCCTATGCTAAGAATAAAAAACTGCAGCAGGAGTATGCTCAAGATGCTCAAGCTCAAGCTCAAGATCAAGCTCAAGCTCAGGCTCAAGCTTCCAAGGTCTATGATCATTATAGTCTGTTATCGACAGCACGTAGGACTAAGAAAAGGACTTTCATAATTAGACGTGAACAAGGGGGCCTTACTTCTTACGAATGGGGTGTGCCTCCTAAAACACCCAAAGGAAAATAGATTTAATAAAAAACCAATGTAATTGTCAACATTGTATAATATTTCAGAATAAACATAATATTACCTGAAAATTACTCTGACTTCATTTTAAAGACTAAATTCACCTCCAGTTTGGGAAATCCTTATTTTTAGAAAACTGACATTTCTATTCTTTTTAGAGTATCAAAGTTAAGGTGACCAGATGGCTTGATCGAAAAATCAGGATATTGAAATTTAGGAATTTTAAATTAGATTAAAATCAAATTCAAAATCCCATTTGACGTCCAATAATCAAGTTAATGTATAGAATTCCTGAAAATAAAACAAGAATGCAACGATCAAATTTGGACAAACACCACAAAATGCTCCTACTGTAATTCCTAAAAACAAAAAAATTTGTTCCTTTGCACAAAAATAAAAAAGGAAAGAAAAATGAGAAGGCAACCAACCAAATCCCCTTCCTTCTCTTTTTTATTTCTTTCGTCTTTTTTATTTGTATTATTATCAAATCACAATATGAAAGCATGCAAAATATTTACCAACATTTCGGTGCTCACACAGCACCCTTATCAAGGTAAGAGAAATTAGAGCAGGTAGGAACAGCGACGAAATAACGACGCTATCACCTCGATACCTGACAACTAAATGTGGGTCAAAAGGCAAATCCGTTATAAACAAACAAGAAATAAGAGAAAGTCAAAACCCATGAAAACTAATTGCTAGATGTAATTAACCATAGTAGAATCTTCTTGTTTAATTTATCCAAATCAGTTTTTAAATTAATAGACAACTTATTTTGTTTTTTAATATAAAGCATTTCCATGAATTCTCTGTTTCTCTCATTACTTTCACTGAGTAAAATTTCAAAAGAATCCCAGTCAAACTCATGGTCAACATCAACAAACCTTTCGTATGTCTAGCAAGAACACTCTCATAACAACGTCCTAAACGAACATCACTTTTGTGTTCCTCCACCCTAGTATTAAGAATTCTGCCAGTCTGTCCCACATAAGTCATCTTACAGATCCTGCAAGTGATCTTGTAAACAACACCACCTTTTTCAAATTTATCTAAAGGATCTTTACCAAAAGTTATTATTGAATCCATTTTAAATGGTATACAAAAAATAGTATGAATATTAAATTTTTTCAACATAAATTCAATAGTTTTCGAAATTTGACCAAAAAAAGGAAGAACAAAAGTATTGAAAGAACTATATTCTCTCAATTCTTTCTGATTATCTGTAGATAAAATGTTACTTTGTTTGTTTTTGATTTGTTGAATTCTAATTGTGATATGTTGCTCAATCAACTTTTGCGGGTAATGATTAAAAAAGAGGATATTCCTAACAATATTCAAATTCTCTTTGTGAAATGAAATGTGGGACAAACCTAGAGCTCTGTCAACTACCCAGATAACAATGCATGCGGACGCACATGGGCGCATGGCGTGCAAGCACGATGTGTCGGCAACAATGCAAGCACAGTGACAGCACGTTCTGAGGGTAATAAGTAATCCCGCATAGTGCCCGCACACGGTCTGCATGATATGCAGCACAGCGTGCGTTTATCATGCTCGTCAGGTACTTAGGGCAAAATGTCGGCATATAGCGTGCGGTGAAGAGTGCGGCACAAAAAGCGCATTATTACTAAAAACATAATATAGCAGTTGTGTAAAAATAAAATTCTGATCCAATTCGCTCTATGCTCTACATTTTTGTTATTTTCCAACTTTATTTTGCAGACAAAAAGTCGAAATAGAAGTGAATAATTATTTTTGTTCAAATTAAATAAATATTTTTTCTTGGGTTTTGGTTCGGAAAATTAGCTTGGAGTAGAAACAAATTTTGAGGCAAAGAACAAAGTCGGCAAGAGTTGTAATTGTTTAAAAATAATTTTTTGAACTCTAAAATTTTAGATTCCGTGAAAACGCACCATAAGTATTTTATAGTCAAATGACCTTTTAAAATTAAACGTTAGAGCATCGGCAACTGTCATTTGGTGATTGTCACAACGTTTCTATTAAAATTCTTCGCAATACAAAAATTCAATATATCTTCTTCACTATTTTTTACTATATTTACTATATTCAGATTTAAAATGATCGAAAACAAGTTTTTCAAGTGCAAATTTTTAATCGTTCTACTTCTGAGATTTAAGTTCTTAAATCTCAGAAGTAGAACGATTAAAAATATGCAACTTGAAAAACAATTGAAAGTAATTAACTGGAAGATTCAAAAGTATAGTGTTCTTCAAAATCCCTTTGTTTTCTAACAAAGGTGTTGAATAAACGCTCTGTGTTGAATAATTTAAATTGTTCGAAATAAAAAAATATTTTATGATAAATATATATTTCTCGCTAATACATTATTTAAGAGGTAGCAGGAATAATTTTCTGTATGTCGCTTTTGGAATAAACACCTATTGCATCATCAGTTGTGAAAGAACAACTTTCAACACAAGAGTATCTTCTTAAAAACGTCATACAATGTTTCCTGTTACTTATGTTATTTTTAACATCTTGTTTTCAATAATTATAACTCAAAATACGTGCATGCTAGCACGACGCTGGCACGCACGTGCCGACACGCGTGCGGCGCATATGCGACGCATATGAGGACACATATGTCTGCACTCTTGCCCTCACATCGTGCCGATCGGTCGACACGCGTGCAAACACCATTCGGGCAAGGTGTGAGCACATTGTTATCTGGGTAAGTTTTTGATTACTGCAATTTTGTTTTGAAAAGGATGAGCCAAAAAGAAATTTAAAATTCTACCTGAATATGTACTTTTCCTATACCAATTGGTAATGATATTACCATCCTGACCCTTAATTACTTCTACGTCTAAAAAACTGATTTTATTATTGTTCTCTATTTCACGGGTAAATTAAAGTTTTGGATGAAAACTGTTAAAAGAATTGATAACTGCCTGCAAGTTTGCTAGAGGAACACATAATAAGGTGTCATTAACATACCGAAAGTAAAAGGGCAAAACAAAATCCAGCTTCTTGAAAGCAAAGACCTCCAAATCTTCCATAACTATTTCTGCTAAAATCGGAGAAATGACTGAACCTATGGGAGTACCCAATTTTCGCCTATAAAAAGATCCATTGAATTTAAAATAACTTGAGTTCATAATGAAAACTATCCCTTTAATAAAATCTTTTTGACACAGTCGAGCACGCGTTTTTATATTATCCCATCTATTTAAAATTGCCTGTTTAACCAATTCAAGGGGTATACTTGGAAACATTGCAACAGCATCCAAAGAAATCATTACATGGTCATCAGGAACAGTTTTTTGAATAATAATTTTTTGGAATTCCCAGCTATTTTTAATATTGTATTTGGAAGTTGTAATTGAGTCTTTAAGTATCAAATTAAAGTTTTGTTCTAAAAATTTCGTGGGAGTGTTAATAGTTGAAATAATCAATCTCAAAGGATAGCCATCTTTATGAATCTTTCTCAAACCATAACATCTTGCAAGAACTGTGTCTTCGGTATTTATATCAGCCCATATTATATCCTTTCCCAAAAGTCCTTTCTTTCTCCAATTGTCTAGAATCTTTGAACTGTCTCTTCTTAATTGTTTCAACGGATTTTCATTCAATAATTCAAAGTTATCACGATTAGAAAGTAAATCCTCCATATCCCTAATATAATCTGATTTCTTCATACAAACTGTAATGTTGCCTTTATCAGCATTCATGCAAATTATATCAGGGTTGGTTTTAAGGAAATCTGTTCTTATCCTGAAACCTTCAGAAATTTTACGATCAATACTACTAATGTGAAAACAATTTTTATCAACAAAGCTCTTTGACAAATGTAAAACCTTGTTTCGGAATAAACTTGATTCAACATCTTTGACTATTACCATCAATTGTTTCGATTTACTTTTTATCACATGGTTACTAAAACCTTGACCTAATCTGGGAATATCTGTAACTGAATCAGGAATTCGAATATTTGCCAAATTTACAAACCAAGGATCCTTATCTTCTTTTTCAAAAATCTTGTGTAAATTTAAATTTTGCTCTTGAATATTAGTTTGTTGATCAATCAAAATAGAAAGTTGGTTCTCATGCTTTTTATCATCGTTTGAAAATCTTCGATTAAGGAAAATCTGATGTTTTAAAAGATCAATGATTTTATCTTGTGGCAAACATACTTCTAATTCACTTATGAATCTGGAAATTTTTACTTTAAAAAAATTAACATGATTTGAAACATCCTTGATCAGTAAATTCAGCATTGAGAGTTTGGAATTCTTTAAATTGTGTTCAAATTGTCTATTGCAAAAATTACTGTGAAAAGCAAAATCTCGAAATTTGTTATCCAAGAAAAATATTTTTTTGGGTAAAACATCATTTCTTCGTTGAATTCTTGTTTTATTTTCAGGAATTCTATACATTAATCAGGACATTATCCCACTTCTCACCCCCTTCAACATCTAACTTCCCCCAACCTTAATACAATTTAAACTGAGACACGCTATTTAAAATACATGGTTGTTACAACATATCAATTTCGAAATTCCCTAACTTTACCTGACTTTTCCCTGACAAATTTTTCATTTTCCATGAACACTATAATTTTTCCTCTCATGTTGAATTTTCAACCAAAGAAATTAATGTCTAACCAAAGAAGTGAATTTTCAAATATAAAGTTGAATTATCAAATTAAAAAATGAATTGAGAACGAATTAGTTGGATTTTCGACCAAAAAGATAAATTTTCATCCGATAAAATTATCTTTCTATCAGAAAAGATTAATTTTGAACAAAATACATGAATTTTCAACAAAATAATTATATTTTTAATCAAATAAATGAATTTTTAAATTAAAAGAGGAATCTTTAACCAAAAAATGCATTTTGAATCAAGAAGATTAATTTTCTACCAAAAATGACGAATTTTTAACAAAATACATGAATTTTCTACTAAAAAAGATTAATTTTCAACCAAAAATAGAATATTTATATTTTAAGTCAAAAAAAGTAGTTTTTAACCATAATAAACGTATTTTCAACAAAATAGTTAAATTTTGAACCAAATAGTTGGATTTTCGACCAAAAAGATAAGTTTTCATCCAATTAAATCAACTTTCTATCAGAAAAGATTAATTTTTGAACAAAATACATGAATTTTCAAATAAAAAGAGAAATCTTCAACCAAGAAATGCGTTTTTAACCAAGAAGATTAATTTTCTACCAAAAATGACAAATTTTCAACAAAATACATAAATTTTCTACCAAAAAAGATTAATTTTCAACCAAAAATGGAATATTTATATGAACGGTCAAAAAAAAATAATTTTTAATCCTATAAAACGGATTTTCAACAAAAGTTAGAAGTTTCGAATATAAAAATTCATTTTCTACCAAAAAAGACGAATTTTCAACAAAATACATGAATTTTCATTGCAAAAATATAAACTTTTACCCAAAAATGGAATTGTTATATTTTCAGTGAAAGAAATTAATTTTTGACCAAACAAAAAACGGATTTTCAACAAAATAGTTCAATTTTTACCAAAAAAAAAGGGTTTTGAATGAAAATGATGAATCATCAAACAAAAAAATTAATTTTCAACAAAGTAGTTCCACTTTCAACTAGGCAGTTGAATTTTCAACAAAAAAAGGAACCAAAGAAGACGAATTTTCAGAAAAATAATTGAAAATAAATCAATAAAAAAGGATTACTTTTCAACCAACTAGTAAAGAAAAAGTGGCATCCAAAATGTGAAATTTTCATACCAAAAAGGCCAATTTTCTACAAAACAGTTGAATTTTCAAACCGAAAATATTTATTTATCAACAAAACAGTTCATATTCGACCAAATAGTTGAATATTAAACCGAACAAAAACGATTTTTTAACAAAATAGTTACATTTTCAACCAAAAAAAAGAGATTTTTGAATAAAAATGACGAATCAGCAACTAAGAAAATTAATTTTCAACAAAGTAGTTCCATTTTCAACTGATTAGTTGAATTTTCAACGAAACATGTAATAGTTGATGGTTGATATATCAACCAAAAAAGATTTTAATTTGAAACCAAAAACATTCAACCAAAAGGACGAATTTTCAACCAAGAAAGATTTTTCAGTCAATGAAGAAAAAAAATTTAATTTTCAACCGAAAAAAATCATTTTGCTACAACATAGTTAAATTTTTAACAAAAAAAATTATTTTTCAATCAAAAATGGAATAGTTAAATTTTTAGTTGAAAAATTAATTTTCAACTAAGTAAAACGATTTATCAACAAAATACTTAAATTTTCAACAACGAAAAAAGGTTTTTGAACTAAAATGTTGAATCAGCAAACAAAAAGGTCCACGCAATAAAAATCACGAATTATCGTTTTCGGGCATGAAGAATCAGGACATAGCACAATAAATCAGAAAATCAGGACAGCGATAAAAATCAGGAAATGTCCTGATAAATTAGGACATCCGGTCACCCTGGGGAAAATTGAAGTGACCATATTTGAAACGCTCAAATGCAGGACGCTGATAGTAGGATTGAGGGAGGGGGTCCAGATTGAATGTTGAAATCTCAATTTTGATTGGTCGAGAAACCTAGAGAGAAACTCAGAAACGTCGAAGTAGGAAAAACCCCCTTTTGCGGGACGTTTTGGAAAAAAATCGCCTTTTACAGGACGTTTTGCAGGACATTTACCTTCGCAGGAGACATATCCCAGATAGCAATGCGTGAGGGCGCACTGTAGCTGCACGATGTGCGAGCACAATGTGTCGCCAAGAACGCAAGCACGGTGTATGCACGAGCTGAGGGTGATCAATGTTCACTCAAGGTGAGCACACTCGGTGTGCACGATGTCCAGCACAGCGTGCTACCATATGTGCTGTCACAGTGCATGTGTTGTGTGAGACCAAATTTCTCATTTTTTTGTCAGCGCACGCGCGATCATTTGATCAAATATGGCCAGCGCCGGCAGTCGAGAAAGAGGTTAAGTGTACAGGGCGTGGAAGTTGCAAGTCACGTTGGCGTCGCTTTTGTGTAATAGTTTCACCACACGTGTTTGTGTGTCCTTCCGGCCGGCTGATGATAATAAAGCTGGTAATAATGTTTTAATATATTTCATAATGTATTTCTAAATGTTTAAATGTATTTCTTGCAAATGAAAACTCCTACAATAACTTTGAAACTTATTTGGTCGGGCAGTAAATTTTTCGAACTTTTATTTCTGTATATATTTTCTTCCGAAATTTAGAATGCGAAACAAAAATTAACCTAATTATGCAAGGGCTGTTTCCCGGCACGCGCGTGCCGACACGCCGTGCGTCGCATATGCGGTTGCATTGTAAGGGCAGTGTGCTGACACGCTGTGTCGACACGACGTGCGACGCATGTGCGACGCATATGAGGTTACATGTGTCGGCATTTTCGACATCGCAACGTGTCGGCAATTCTGCACATCGTGCACGCATTATGTGGGTTCAGTGTCGAGATTTTGTTATCTGGGATTGCTCAAATGCGGGACTGTCCTGCGAAATACAGGACATATGGTCACTTTAAACAAAGTATACAAACGCACAATAGGCACAGTAGGGTAAATTCGTGTAAACACTGACAAAAATCCTATTTACTGATAATCACTATTCACAATGTAACAAGCTTCGCTCCCCACTGGAATAGTAGGATGCAAAAACATTTATTATTATTATCACTGAACGAAAATTTTTTTGCAAGGATGTACAACATATCTACAACTGTCATTTTTTGTTAAAAAATGTACTTTTTTGTAAATGGTGTAATACTATTTCATCAGGAATCTGCATTACCAAAATCACTGTTTTACGGACGGCTGTTAAATCAGCAGGGAATACAATCTACAAGCGGTCTCATTTTAGTACCAATCGAGTTGAGCAAATGCTCTCGAGAATATGGTCAGCATTTAAGCTAGAACACAGCATTTATAGAGCATTAAAGAGCATTCAAAGAATTTATTGTTTAAACAAATATATATCATAATTAATACATATATTTTTACAGAAACATTCTAGAGTGAAATGAACATATACTTTTTTTAAATTACAGAGTTGCTACAGGTCAGGTAATTCCAGAAAGTCAGGGAATATCAGGAACAGAGTTAGGGAATTTTCGATAAATTACAGTTGAAATTAATTTTATTATTATGGTTAAAAATCGCAGCTATTTGGTGAAAAATTAATCTGCGTTGGCTGAGGATTCAAACTATTTTGTTGAAAATGTATCTGTTTTGGTTGAATTCAACTATTTTTGGTGTAAAATTAAAATCCTTTTTGGTTGAAATATCAAATATCACTTGGTTGGAAGTCGAACTACTTTTCAAAAATTCATTTATTTGGTTAATGATTCATCATTTTAAGTGAAAAACTTTCTTTTTTTTGTTTAAAATTTAATTATTTTGTCGAAAATTATGTTTTCTAGTTGAAAACTAATTGTTTTAACCTGAAAATTAACTCGCACATGTTTGGTTCAAAATTTATCTTCTTAAGCTGAAAATTCAAATGACTAATTCATCTTGTTGGTTGAAAATTCCTTTAAAAATTCAAATATTTGATTGAAAATTCATGAACTTTGTTACAAATTCATCTATTTTGGTAGAAAATTCATCTTATTGGTTGAAAATTGATCTTTTTGGTTGAAAATTAGTTTTTTCTTATTCTGAATTAATTTTTTCACTGAAAATTTAACTATTATATTTTAAGTTGCAAATTTATCAGTTTTAGCTGAAAATTGAACTATTTGTTAAAAATAAGCCTTTCTTTGGTAGAAGAAAAAAATGTAAAAATTCATCTTATTAGTTGAAACTTCATCTTTTTGGTTGAAATTTAATTTCTTTGGTTAAAAATTTAACTATTTTTCGAAAATTCGTTTCTTTTTTGGTTGAAAATTCATTTTACTAACTGAAAATTTATCTATTTTATTTTTGATAGAAAATTCGTCTTTTAGTTGAAAATTCATGTATTTGATTGAAAATTAAAATTTTTTTAGTTGAAGATTCATCATTTTAGTTAAAAATTCACTTGAACTATTCCATTCTTTGTAGAAAATTTACCTTTTTGATAGAAATGAAACCATTTTCGTTAAAAAATTATCTGCTTTGTAGAAAATTGAACTATTCTATATTTTTGAAGAATTTATATCTTTGGTTAAAAAAAACTATTAAGTTGAAAATTCGTTTTTTTTTGTTGATAGATAATTCATCTTTTGGTTTGAAAATTTCACTATTTGGTCAGAAATTGATATTTTTTAATGCAAATTCATTATTGTGATTAAAAATTAATTTCTTCGGTTGAAAATTCGTTTCTTTTTAGTTAGAAATTAATTTTTTAACTGACGATGTAACTATTCTATTTTTTGCATGAAAATATATATTTTTAGTTGAAAATTAATTAATTTTGCTGAAAACTCTTTTTTTTTTGTTTGAAATTTACTGTTTTAACTGCGAATTGAACTATTCTATTTTTGTTTGTAAATTTATATTTTGGTAGAAAACTCATATTTTGGGTTTAAAATTGAATTATTTTGTGGAGAATTCATTCTTTCGTTGAAAATTGATTGTTTTAGATGAAAATCTAATTTTTCTTTTTTTGGTTTAAAAAATAATTTTATTTAGGTAAAAAAAAACTATTTTGTTGAAAACTCGTTTTTTTTTTCTTGGTTGAACATTTATTTTTCTAACATTTTGCCTATCCTAATTTTGATTAAAAATTGATGTTTTTTAGATGAAAATTTATGTACTTTGTTGAAAATTCATCTTATTGGTTGAAAATTAGAACATTGATCTTTTTGGTTGAAAATGAGATTTTTCTTATTTAGAATTAATTTTTTTAACTGGAAATATAAATATAATAAATTATAAATAAATATAAATAAATTTTTAGTTGAAAATTTATCTGTTTTCGGTGAAAATTTAACTATTTGTTGAAAATCCATCGTTTTTTGGTAAAAGAGTACTCTCATTAGTTGAAATTTCATTTTTTTGGTTAAAAATTTAATTGTTCAAAATTCGTTTGTTTTTTGTTTGGAAATTTATTTTACTAACTGAAAATTATCCTACTTTATTTTTGGTAGAAAATTTATCTTTTTAGTTTGAAATTCATGTATTTGGTTGAAAATTAAATTTTGTTTGGTTGAAGATTCATCATTTTTAGTTGAAAATTCACTTTAACTATTCCATTTTTTGTGGAAAATTTACCTTTTTTTATAGAAATGTAATATTTTTCGTTAAAAAATTATCTGTTTAGTAGAAAATTTAACTATTCTATTTTTTGTTAAGAATTCATTTATTTCATTGAAAAAAAACTATTCAGTTGAATTTTTTGTTGATAGAAAATTCATCTTTTGGATTGAAAAATCCACTATTTGGACAAAATTTCATATTTTTGGTTGAAAATTCACCATTTTTATTAAAAATTAAATTCTCTGGTTCAAAATTCGTTACTTTTAAGTTGTACACTGATTTTTTTAACTGAAGATATAACTATTTCATTTTCGCTCAAAAAATTAATATTTTTAGTTGAAAATTAATTAATTTTACTAAAAACTCGGTTTTTCAAATTTGCTTTTTTCTAACTGCAAATTGAAATATTCTATTTTTGGTTTGTAAGTTTATCTTTTTTAGTTTAAAATTGAATTATTTTGTTGAGAATTCATTTTTTTTTGTTGAAAATTGATTGTATTTACTGAAAATTTAATTTTTTTGTTGTTAAAAAATCTTTTTCTCATAACAAAAAAAATAATTTTATTTATTTGGTTGATGATTCATCATTTTAGTTGAAAATTCAAATATTTGGTTTAAAATTCCTGTATTTTATTGAAAATTAAAATTTTGTGGGAGAATATTTAATTTTCTTGGTGACTAATTCATTTTTTTCGTTGAAAATTCCTTAAAAAATTCACATATTCGGTTGAAAATTCATATACTTTGTTAAAAATGCATCTATTTTGTTAGAAAATTCATCTTTTTGGTTGAAAATTGATCTTTTTGGTTGAAAATTAGTTTTTTCTTATTTAGAATTAATTTTTTTAACTATAAATGTAATTGTTCAATTTTTTTCGAAAATTGATCTTTTTTCATAAAAATTTAATCTTCTTGATGGAAAATTATACTATTTCGTTGAAAATTTACTTTAATTTGATTGAAAATTAATTTTTTGAATGGAAATTCAACTACTCCATTTTTATTTGAAAATTTATCTGCTTTAGGTTAAAATTCAACTATTTGTTGAAAATCCGTCTTTTTTAGTAGAAGAGTGATCTCATTAGTTGACATTTCATTTTTTGGGGGTTGAAAATTCATTTCTTTGGTTGAAAATTTAACTGTTTTGTTGAAAATTCGTTTGTTTTTGTTGATAGAAAATTCATCTTTTGGGTTGAAAATTTTGACCATTTTTTTCTCTGTTGAAGGAGTAATAAATAGATTTCTCATTAATTTATTTGTAGGTGAATTCTGCCATCGTTATCATCCGGAAAGGATTGTGAATATAATTATAATTCAATTTATTATAATTTACTTCTAAATTTGTTTAACACTTAATTTATTTGTAAATTATATTGCCGTAATGAAATTTTTCATTTAACAAATTAAAAGAAATATTATTTATAAAATAAATTGTGAATTGTTCGAAAAATATAATTTTTTTCCTACTGCGGAAATCTGTTTTTAACTTTTTTTTTAATAATTTATTTTAACGTATCGCATAATTTAGCCAAGAAAAATATTTTATACCTGATATATTCTGCGATTGTACTCATTGTTTTCATCTGATAGTTTAATTTTTTTATTAGTAGATAACTAACATTACATCCATTGCTCAAAGTATTTAGTTAGTTCAAATATTTGGTTAAAAATTTATGTACATATTTCATTCAAAATTCTTCTTATCTGATAGAAAATTAATCTTCTTGTTTAAAAATTCATCTTAAACATTTAACAGTTTTGTTGAAAGCCCATGTTTTTGGCTTGAAAAATCAACATTTTTTATGACATTTTTTTTATTGCTTGAAAACTCTTTCTTGGTTGATAAATTCGTGTTTTTGAGTCGAAAATAGTGTCTTTAGTGTATTTTCTTCGAAATAGTAGCAAAACAACGTCATGGCTTAAAAAAAAAGTGTCAATAGTGTGTTGAGCCCGACACCTGGAAATTTAAAAAAGTTGATTGAATTGAATTGAACAGAATTGATTTAATTTAAAAGAATTCAGGTGATTTAAAAAAATTGGAAAGAGGTAATAAAAGAATTCTGAATGAATTAGTAATTTTTCAGGGTGAATTTCAAATGAATTGCAAAACATATTTGAAAATCTCTTCAAATCTGTGAAAACCTTAATAATCCCTCACTTCTTGTAAATGAATTCTTTAAAATATGTACATTGAAATATTATAAAATCCCGTGAAGTTGAATGAAATTTTATAATATTGTTTTGAATCCTGGAAAATTTATTAAAATATCTTGAGAGCTTTTAAATTCCATTAAAATCATTGAAATCTTCGGAAATCTCATGAAATTCATTGAAATATTTTAAAATATATTGAAACTTTGCAGGTCCTATGAAATAGTTTCATATATTCCGAAGTTCTACAAAATTTTTGAAAACTCCAGAAAAAATTGTTGATTTCTCTTAAAGATATTCAAAGCCTTTAAAATTTCTTTGAAAAATATTATTATCTTTAAAGTGCATTAAAATGTTCAAAAACATTTTAAGATGTTTTAAATCCTTTCAGATCTTTCAAAATTTTTCGAAATTTTTTCAGGCTTTCGAAAATTCCTTGGAATTACAAACAAGCAAAATTTTAAATCTTTAAAATCCTTTCAAATCCATTGAAATTATTTACATTTCTTGAAAATGCCTTAGGTTTTTCGCAAACACCCAATAATATTTCTAATCCTTTAAAATTTCTTCAAATTATTGAAATAAATACAAAATTCCTTCAAATCTTTAAACATTTCCTAAAATCTTTAAAGTTCTTCGAAATTGTTAAAATCACTTGAAACTTTTTAAAGCTTTCTAAAACGACTCAGTATCTTTTAAAATCATCTGATATGAGTTAAATTACTGAAACCAACTGAAAATTTCTTAGAATCTTTTAAAATACTCTAAAAGTTTTCAAACCCTTAAATTTTTCTTTAAATTCCTTAAAATTCTGTAAAGCTTTCGAAAATGCCGTGAAATTATTGTAAATACTCAGCAATATCTCAAATTTTCTGAAAGCAATTAAATTACTGAAATAAATGAAAAATTCCTCGGAATATTTTGAAATACTCTAAAATTTTTTAAATCCTCTTAAAAAATTTTAATCACCTTTAAATTATGTAAATCTTTTGAATATACCTTGCATTCTTTCGAAATTATCTAAAACTCTCCTAATCCGTAAAATTCCTTCGAAATTTTTGAAACAAATACCTGCAAAATTCTCTAAAATATTTGCAGTTCTTTTATATCACTTTAAACTTTTTAGAACTTTTGAAAATTCCTTGCAATCTTTTGAAATTTCCTAAAGATTTAGTGTAAATATTTTTAAATTACTCGAAACATTTTAAAGCTTCCGAAAATACCTTGTAATCTTTTAAGATACTCTAAAATGTTTCAAATCCTTTTGAATCAACTAAATGATTAAAATCAGTTGAAAATTCCTTGGAATCTGTTAAAATATCCTCAAATATTTCAAACTCTTTAAAATCTGTTGGCATTTCAAATGCCTTGGATTCTTTTCAAATACCCTAAAATATGCACAGTCCTTTAAAGTTCCATCGAATTATTACAAGGAATAACAAATTCCTTGGAATCTTCTGAAATTCTTTCAAATATTTTCAATTCGAAATCTTTTGCAATTCCTTGCAATTGTTTAAAATTCTAGACAATTCCTTGGATTATAAAAAAATACCCTATAGTCTTTAAACTTCTTTGAAATCCCTTCAGATGATCAAAATTAATTCCTTAAAGTATCGGAAAATTTTTGTTTTAAATGAGAGTGTTCCCTTAAGAGCGTAAAAATGCTTAATTTGAACATCTTTTTAAATTATAAAATGTTTTACTGTAGACATTCTGAAATTCTTCTATTCAAGCAGAAAAAAATAATTATTCGAATATTTTATTATAAGGAAATGGAGATTTTTATCATATGGGTAAAATAGAACCGAAATGTAGGGTAGGGTGGGGCGAGATGAGCATAGTTGTCTTTTTCACGTCATTATTTCAAATCTGTTAATTTATTGCTTAAAAGTAAGTCGTTATATATATTCTACAAACATTTTTAATTGAATTTTTTCCAAGATAGAAGTAAATGAAAAAGTATATGCGGAATTAGAAACGAAAATGAAAAAGTAGTGCGCTTGGCTCATATCGCCCCATGCCTGGGGCGGGATGAGCCAGGCAGTGGGGCGGGATGAGCCACTTAATTAAATGACTTATTATATATTATTTATGAGTAAGAGTACTGTTAAGTTAGAGTATTATGAAACAAAAACATATGTTACACATATTTTTCAAAAATTTTACGAAACATTTAAAGTATTTAACGTTAAAATGATGCAATCCTTAATCCTAACCTCTACCGTAACTAACTCTACAAACAGTGAATAGAAAAACGATTTATATCTGCATATCTTTTAATAATTGTATTACAGAAATTAATATAACCATTTTTCGACTTACCCGTGTACATTGTCTCAGTAAAAGTTAAATTCTACAGTAAGAAAACTCCCAAATACTAGACTGGTTTACTACATGACACTGAATTTCATATATACTGAGGTTTTAAGCCGTTTTTAAAATATTTTTGCCGTATTTTTCAATCACAACCATATTTTTTCATTTTTATAGCATTTTACGAGTTTTCAAACAAAGTTACTTAAGAAATATACCAGAAAAACAGTGCTCTCTTCTGGTTGCCAGCAACACATATTATTTTCTAATACAGACCTATAACAGTGCAGCTGTCAAACTTTTTCTGCGCATTTTTTTCGACAAGATTAGTTGTTTATACGTTTGCACCATAATTAACACACTGCACAATCTGATACAATGAAACATTGCATCTTAACCTACTGACTGCTACACAAGAGGTTAGGTTAATGCACAGGAAGAGGTGGCTCATTCCGCCCCAGAACAGTGGCTCATTCCGCCCCATATGACACTTGCAAGTAAAATCAAAATTTCACCTATTTCTGTTTTACAATTATATAAAAATCTGTTGAAAACTTAAGGTTTAATAAATAAGCTATCTAAATAACCACTGGAAAAACATCTAATATGTGATTTTGTGTGATTCTTGGACTTTCTAAACAAATGCAAAATAGCAGAATACAAGTCTAGAAATTTTTACTTTAGTTTTTTCAAAATGTATTCAACATTAGGCCAAAATTGTTTAAAAAGAAGTTTGATAACGTTCTTTCTGATATTAGTACAAAGAACAGTTACAAAAGAAATCATGGCCTGCGAGAAAATTGAGTGGTTCATCTTACCCCCTATGCTCATCTCGCCCCACCCTACCCTACACGAGTTTCACAAATGATATTTAATATTATAACTATAATTAAATTATAACAGAAATCACAGTTAAAGAGTGTAAAAATGATTAATTTGACAATTTCTTGTTTGCGTAAAAAATTTAGAAACAGGCTACCATAAAAGTTGAGGTTATGGTTCATTACTCACCTTATAATATATTTCATGTATTTCGCCTTTTACAGACTTTACAGTGCAAGGGTTGGCAACACTAAGCCAATCTCTTTCTATCTCTGTCTCTATTAAACACAGTAACAGTAACACGCCATGACGCTATACTCTTCTCTTCACTCACCAACTTTATTTCTTTCATAATTAATTCATATTGTATACAAACACGCGGATCACATTACTAAATACGAAGAAACACGTTGTCGTATTATCGAACTCAAACTACGATTCGATTCGATTACTATTTCCAACAGTGCTCCCGAAAGACATGCGTATGCTTCGACTGAATGGCACTCATTGGCTCTAGTTTGCGTACGTATTTAAAATTCAAATGCAGACGGGAACTGTAGCCAATGAACGTCACTATAATCCAAGCAAGCGCACATCAAGGCAGCTCCGTTGGGATCAATGACTTCAACTGAAGAACGAAAAATCATGACACGTTCCATCACTTTCTAACGCACTGATGCCTCGTGTCACACGCATATAGCAGGCGAAAATGATTAATCGTGACATGTTCCATCACTTTCTAACGCACTGATGCCTCGTGTCACACCCATAGCAGGCGAAAACGATATAATCGTGACTATCGAATCAAAAATATCGTTTAGAGATTTTATATTATGGATATCCAACCCCATTCCTGCACACCATTGAAGAAACTTCAATAGACCGACCTGTAGCGCTACTCAATCTCTTATATACAAGAGACCTCAATATAAATATTGCCGTTATCTGCAAGAAGAATTTTGTTCAAATCCGTTGAGTTATCTACATCATTAAAAAATATTGTAAACAATGTTGGTCCAAGATTCGAACCTTGAGGTACACCCGATGTAGGAGTGAACGCTTTCGAACTACATCCTGAAAATTGAACAAAATTTTCCCTATTCATCAGAAAATTCTGCCGCAGTAATATCAGATTACCTGGAAGGTCGGTCGATTGAAGCCTCTGAAACAAGGTGTGGTGGTCCACTTTATCGAAGCATTTGGCTATGTCGAGATATACATCTACCTGATTTCCCGAATTGAATGCATTGACAATAAACTGCGTGAAAATTGTTCTGATAGATGAGGTCTAATCGAGGATGAAATGAAGCCTGCTAGACATGATTCTAGAATTTTAGAGAAGTTATTTATGATTGCAACAGGACGATAGTTTTTGAAATCTGCTTTATTACCAGATTTATGAATTGGGCAGATTTGAGCTTGTTTTCAAATTTTAGGTAAATTCGAGATCCCTTTATCGAGAACTAGATTGAAAATAAAACAGAGTGGATTTGCTAAAGAATCTGCACATGATCTGATAAGAAAACTGGGTATTAAATCAGTACCAGAAGATAGTACGCGATAAGATCTTTTGATAGAAGGGGTGACTTCTATTAATTAAGATAGAATGTCCGCAGCTATAGTGTTGATCTTATCATCATTATTAGGCATAGTGATGCATGTCGATCATTTAAAAATTTTTCAAAAATATCGTCAGATTAAATTAAAACCTTGAACACCATACTCATCACATCGAGACGAACGATCACTAAGTCGAGATGATCGTCTTGTCTCGATCGACTTTTTTTATTGCAAATTCCTGATCTCCATTACATTTCAGTTCCATCTAACTGTGTTTTAAGCAGATCTCGATTTTGTCCAAAAATTATCGACATGCATCATTAATTGGGCATACTTGAATCCGAAGAATCTATGCTATTGTTCACTTGAGTGGGAGGGTCAGTGTCACCAAAGATTATTATATTTTTCTTTCTCCACTCTCTTTCTTTTAGTTCTTTTATAGAGCTTAAAATAATCTTGTTACATGTATCTTGTGAGATTGTGGAAGAAGATTCCCTCGTTTGTTGATCACGGTTTTCTTCGAGTTCGCTGATTGCTGTTCCGCAGAATCAAGTCTAGATGAAAGCTTAGCTACATCTTGGATGGTGTTCTCGATTGTTGCGTTCAATTGATTTATTTCCTTCGTCAGATCAGATTTAGCTTCAGTTAATTGAGTCGTGATATGGTCTTTGATCTCCTTAGTAATCTCATCTTTGCTACTCGTGCTCAAAATACCATTATTATTTGGCAACATAACCTGTAGGAAGATTTCTGCCTTGGTTCGTACAACCAGGGTGCTAGAAGACACCACATCTTTTACAGGATGTTGCTTCAGTTGCAATCGTACCTCCGCATCCACGGCAAAGACGTTCACCTGTCTTAATGTTGTTATATACCAGTCAATTTTTATTAGGAACCTGATTCCTAGTGAAAATTGACTTTTATATAACATATTGCAAAATAAAGCGTGTTTCAGAAAAAGGATTCTTCTTCTGATTTCTCTAGTAGCTCAGTGGTAAGAGCACCTGACCGGAAATCAGTTGACCTGGCATTCGAATCCCAGCGGAAATTTAATTTTTAAAGAATTACTCGGCAGTGACACATTATAGTTATAATATTTAGTCATCCAATAACAATTCATGATTGTTTAAACGAACTTAATTAACAAATGCACTATTGAACTATTTTTTGACGTACAAACTTGGTTCTTTTGATATAGTTAAATGTACAAGAATAATTAATTTCTAAACTTTTAAGTAAAGTTAGATGACAATCAATAGTTACGTTGTAGCAATAATGTACTATTAATCCAGAAATAATTCCTGTCGCTGGTATTATGTAGAAAGAAAAAAGGAATTATTTATTCATCAATCATTGTTCCATCCTGGTAAAGGAAAACAGATTTTATTGATTCATTCTACAAAATCTAAATACAAAATTTGTTAGTTTTTGATAAATTTAGATTGATGAAATCCCTTTTCATCTTCAACGCCTAAATGAAATTTACTATTAAATAGATTGAAATTTAAGAAATATACCATTATATTGAATTAAAGAATAAATTAATTTAATTCTTAAATTAAATTTATTCCTCTTCAGTAAATTAGTAATTTAGTACGGAACAAACCAGATAACAAGGTTGAGTTAAAAATTAAATTTAAGAAGCAGTTATTTTAATTTCATTACCATGTTTACGCATAGTGATAACATTTAGGAGAGGGTAACCTAGAAATCTCGTGTAATTTTGTGTTGCAATGCTAGCAATGACATTGAGATAAAAGCTGACAATGAGATAGCGGTTGGTACATATAGTGGTGAACTCAGTTCAAGATTTATCATTGACCTTCCAGAAAATTTTTCGAATACTAGTTTGAGTTAAACATTTTAAAAAAGTTTCTTTTTATACAAAAAAAAATAAAGGTCGGAAGGATATTCTGCTTCTTGCATTCGTTGTCTGTCTCAATTTCAAATGTAAGTAGGGAGAGTGGGGCTACGTCGATCAATAGTGATTTTTTTATTGATTTTGTATTTTCAAATCGAATTATGGCCAAAAGTTAGTTCTACTAGTCACCCAACGTTGCATGTGTCAACAATGGACAACCTTTTTGCGGAAAAAGTTTTGTTCAATTTTTCAGCGCATTTGCAATATGTTCATAACCTGTGGGGTTACTTCGATCAACCCGTAATTTAAAGTTGTTTAATTTTTTGAACATTTCATCTTTATTTTCCCACCAGAAAAATCACAGAAATCATCAAAAATTTTGATTTTGAAATATATACATATGTCACTAAATATGTTATTTCCTAATTTGTAAATATGATGTGTCATGTAACGATTTTCGATTAGATTTGAACCAATATTGAATATAGATTAACAATTGAAATATATTTTGAAAGAGCTTCACATAGGGTGGAGGAGAGGAGTCAAAATTTGTTAAAATTTGCGTCACCTGATTTATGAATAAGAAATCCATTACATCAATTTAAAAATTTTTTTTCTTTGATGATGTGAATTATTTTTTGCTTCAATCTGATTGGATGTCGACGTTCTTAATTTTGGTTTGTTCTGTTTTAATTTTTTTTTTTCAACTTGTTAATCTGATGTGTAATTCAATTAATCCTCCATGAAGTTCAAATCAAATTTGACCGTAATTTGTTACTTTGATTTCATTTCATTGGCCAACAGCCATACCACGCTGAAAAAACCAGTTCTCGTCTGATCACTGAAGTTAAGCAGCGTTGGACGCGGTTAGCACTTGGATGGGTGACCATTCGAGAAAACTGAGTGCTGTTGGCACATCGTGGGTGTGTTGAGCCCACACTTGTAGTTATTTACTACAAGTTATCAACCTAGAAACACTACCCGAATCGGGTAGTGTCACGCCTACCCCGAAAGGGAAATGGCTTAATGGTATACACAATTAGTGAATTCTTATTTGTTTTTCTTCAATTTATTACTTTTTGATTTGTTCATCTATTGCGTAATTTAAATGATTGTTAATTACATTGCCATTAATTTTCGATGTAGTTTTCTGCTTCAAATTGATTTTATCTTCAATTTGTATATATACTAAATTTTTTATATCTATTGATCGAAGCGGCCCCATGGGGTGATTGAAGTAGCCCCACTGGTGTTTTTAACAAAAAAATGTCTAGCCCAAAAAATGCATCTACAACTGAATAGTTCAACTTTTAACCAAATAGTTAAATTTTGAGCAAGAAGATGCATTTTAAGCAAATGGTTGAATTTTAAAATGAAAGATATTAAAATTTAACCAAAAACAGTTAAATTTTCAAAACAAAAAGACGCATTTTTTTAAGACAGTTGAATTTTCAATACAAAATTTCATTTTCAACTAAGAAAGATGAATTTTCTGCAAAAAGTGAAATTTTAACCAGTTAAAACAAACGGGAAAAAGATTAATTTTTCAACTAAAAGACGCAATTTTAACAAAATACACGGATTTTCTACCGAATAGTTGAATTTTCAACGGAATACATACATTTAAAAAAATATATAATTTTGAGTCAAAAGATTAATTTTCTACTGAAGGAGATGAATTTTTTAACAAATGACATAAATTCCCAACCCAATAGTTGAATTTTTGAACAAAAGAATAACAATGATGAAAAAAATGGAATAGTTAATATTTGACTTACAAAAATAGTTTTCAATAAAAAAACAAATTTTCTTACATAACAGTTACATTTTCTGCAAAAATTCTTGAATTTGTAATCAAAAGTTGAAATTTAAAAAAATGAATTCGAAAAAGAACAGTTCAATTTTCAACCAACTAGTTCAATTTTTGACTAAAATGATTCAATTTAAACCAAAAAGATGAATTTTCGTTTAAAAAAATTAATGTTCTACCAAGTAGTTTAATTTAAATTAAAACATGCCAATATTCAACCAGGTTGTTCAATTTTCAACAAAAAGCATGAATTTTCAATAAAAATGTTAATTTTCAACCAAAAAGTTGTATTTTTAACCAAAAAGGATGAATTTTCAACCAAGAAGATTATTTTTCTATCAAAAAACACAAATTTTCAATAAAATTCATAAATTTTCAACTAGAAAAGATCAATTTTCAACTGAAAGATAAAATTTTAAATAAACCAGAATAGTTGAATTTGAATCCAAGAAGATAATTTTTTACCAAAAGAGACAAATTTTCAAGACATTACATAAAGTTTAAAACCAAATATTTGAATATTTTAACTAAAAAAGATCAATTTTTAACCAAAAATGAAATAGTTAATATTTCACTTACAAAAATAATTTCCAATAAAAATACGAGTTTTCTACAAAGCAGCTAAATTTTCTACAAAAATTGTTGAATTTTCAATCAAAGAGGTGAAATTGAAAAAAAAAAGAATTTCAAACAAAGTAGTTCAATTTTCAACCAAATAGTTAAATTTTCAACCAAACATGATTCAATTTCAACCAAAGAAATGAATTTTCCATTCAGAAAATTGAAGTTTCACCAAATAGTTTCAGTTTCATGAAAACATTTGAATTTTTACCCAGATAGTAGAATTTTTAACAAAAAATATCAATTTTCAATAAAAATGTTAATTTTCAACCAAAAAGTTGTGTTTTTAACCAAAAAGAATAAACTTTAACCAAAAAGGATGAACTTTCAACCAATAAGATTAGTTTTCTACCAAAAAACACGAATTTTCAACAAAATTCATAAATTTTCAACTAGAAAAGATCAATTTTCAACTAAAATTTTTTTTTTCAATAAACAAGAATGTCAATTAGTGTTTCCCCTACACCACATTCTTTGAGAATTACTCACTTTGTCCATTAGCGTTTTACCACACACCATGCGCTGGAATTTCACGTTAATCGCAATAATTTTACTCTTATCCTTTTGTTGGTGGGTCAAAGTCTCGTTACCGTACAGCAAGGTATGTATAAATATAGAATTATGTATTGCCCTTTTTGCTTTACTTGATATATTTTTACTTCTGATAATGGGCCCTGTTCTACCGATAACCGTCTTACCCTCGTTTATACGCCTATCTAACTCCCCATCTACCTTTCCGTCACTAGTGAATAGGCTACCAAGATATACGTACTTATCAACTTATTCTATTTTCTCATCATTTAGAAGAATGTTGCATATTGTTTTCTCACCCTTTCTTTGAAACACTATCATTTTTGTTTTATTTACGTTAATTTTTGAGGCCAATGTTCTTCATGCTTGTATTCAGTTTGCTGAATATTCTCTACAAGTCCTCGATTGACTCTGCCATAGCAAACTTATCATCTGGGAACGCTAACCCACGTACCTTCACAGTCCCAAATTCACACCTGAATAGAAATTTCTCCAATGAGCCTACGATTTTTGAAGTTGAAAGAAAAATTAAAACTAAGTATTAGAAAATAATCTACTCATTAGAATTAAGTCACGTTATAAAATTTATAAAGAAAAATGCATTTGTTTATTCATAATGCGCGATTGAACATTTCTGCATCGTTTGATTAACAAATTATTCTTTCGTCAACTCGCCATCTATCTTTACGTCATTTGTGAATAGGATACAAAGATATAGGTACTTATCTTGTTCTGTTCTCATATTACTTAGGACAATGTTGAACATTGTTTTCTCACCCTTTCCTTCAAACACCATAATTTTATTTTATTTACGTTAATTTTTGAGGCCCATGTTCTTCATGCTTGTCTTCAGTTTGCTCAACATTCTTCGCAAGTCTTCGATTGATTCTGCCATAACAACTTCATCATCTACGAACCCTAACCCACGTACCCTCACTGTAACGAGATCCACACCTTTTTCATCGAAGAGGGACATTCCTAGACACTTGCTCAGTACATTTGATCCGTACATGCTCTTCCTGGCATAAATCCACATTGGTCTTCCCATATCTTTTGTTCTGTTATTTCCATTACCCTACGAATAGGTATTTTTGAATCTATTTTACTGATGGTACTTAATAATCTGATACCTCTGTAATTATTGCAGTTGTTTTTATATTTTTATGAATTCAAATAGGCAGACGATCAAGAATAGGGGATGGTGAAGAATAAATAAAAAAAAAAACAATAACATTCTCAACATCGTGCTGTTTGTTATTGTTGCTAATTTATAACATTTTTTAATAAACAAATTTCGAATTACGTGACTCAATACTGACTTAATACTACTGAGTAGTTTATTTTCTAATACTTCGTTTTAATTTTACTTTGGGACAGTGAGGGTACGTGGGTTAGAGTTATCCTAAATGACGAGAGAAAAGAAAAAGATAAATACCTATATCTTGGTAGCCTATTCACACATGACGTAAAGATAGATGGAGAGTTGACAAAAAAATAATTTGTTAATCAAAATATTCAGAAATGTTCGATCGCACATTGTGGATAAACAAATGCATTTTTATTCACAAATTTTATAACGTGCCTTAATTCTAATGACTAGATTATTTTCTAATACTTAGTTTCAATTTTCCTGTCAGCTTCAAAAATCGTAGGCTCACTTGCGAAATTTCTAATCAGGGGTGGATCTCGGGACTGTGAGGGTACGTGGGTTAGCGTTCGCAAATGAGAAGATTGTTATGGCAGAGTCAATCGAGGACTTGTAGAGAATGTTCAGCAAACTGAATATAAGCATGTAGAACATGGGCCTCAAAATTAACGTAAATAAAATAAAAATTATGGTGTTTGAAGGGAAGGGTGAGAAAACAATGTGCAACATTGTCCTAAATGATGAGAGAATAGAACAAGATAAGCACCTATATTTTGGTAGCCTATTGAAAAATAACGGAAAGATAGAGAGTTTACGAAAGAATAATTTGTTAATCAAACGATGCAGAAATGTTCAATTGCACATTATGAATAAACAAATGCATTTTTCTTTAAAAAATTCATAACGCGACCTAATACTAATGAGTATATTATTTTCTAGTACTTAGTTTTGATTTGCCTCTCGAAGTCAAAAATCGTAGGCTCACTCGCCAAATTTCTATTAAGGTGTGAATCTCGGGAGAGTGAGGGTACGTGGGTTAGCGTTCGCAGATTATAAGGCTGTTATGGCAGAGTCAGTCGAAGACTTGCGAAGAATGTTGAGAAAACTGAATACAATCATGAAGAACATGGGCTTAAAAAATTAACGTGAATAAAACCAAAATTATGGTGTTTGGAGGAAAGGGTGCGAAAACAACGTGCAACATTGTCCTAAATGATGAGAGAATACAACAAGATAAGTACCTATATCTTGGTAGCCTATTTACAAATAACGTAAAGATAGATGGAGTGTTTACAAAAGAATAATTTGTTAATCAAACGATGCAGAAATGTTCAATCGCACATTGTTAATAAACAAATGCATTTTTCTTAACAAATTTTATAACGTGACCTAATACTAATGAGTAGATTAGTTTGCAATACTTAGTTTCAATTTTCCTTTCGACGTCAAAAATCGTTGGCTCACTTGCAAAATTTCTATTCAGGTGTGAATCTCGGGACAATGAGGGTACGTGGGTTAGTGTTCGCAGATGACAAGGTTGTTATGGCAGAGTCAATCGAAGACTTGCAAGGAATGTTGAATAAACTGAATACAAGCATGAAGAACATGGGCCTCAAAAATCAACGTAAATAAAAAAATAATTATGGTGTTTGAAGGAAAGGGTTAGAAAATAATGTGCAACATTGTCCTAAATGATGAGAGAATAGAACAAGTTGATAAGTACGTATATCTTGGTAGCCTATTCACAAATGACGTAAAGATAGATGGAGAGTTGAGGAAAGAATAATTTGTTAATCAAACGATTCAGAAATGTACAATCGCACATTGTAAATAAACAAATGCATTTTTCTTAACAAATTTTATAACGTGACCCAATACTAATGAGTAGATTATTTTCTAATACTTAGTTTTAATTTTCCTTTTGAATTCAAAAATCGGAGGCTCATATGAGACATTTTTACTCAGGTGTGGATCTCGGGACAGTGAAGGTACGTGGGTTAGCGTTCGCAGATGATAAGGTAGTGATGACAGTCAATCGTAGACTTGCAAAGAATGTTGAGCAAACTGAATTCAAGCATGAAGAACATGAGAAATTGAGAAATTTCTACTCTAGTGCAAAAAATTTGTTTCTTTCAATTATATGAAATCTAACAAATTTTGTTGTTTCATCAAAACATTTTCCTGAGTGTAGTGTACACCATAAATCTCGGATATTTAATTGAGATTGAATTTGAAGTCGAAACGTCTTTGGATTATTGCTCAAGTGCCCGTAAATATTTGATTATGATCTGTTTGAGGGATTATTGATGGTACGAGGCGAGGGATGATGCTGGATATAATCGTAACGGTAGATGGAAATGTACTCTCGTGTCTGTTACTTGAATGGGCACTAGTACATGATAGGATAGGGGCACGAGTTTGATCGAGTAAATCGAGTTACGTGTTCGACGTACCTACTCCTGGCAGATTGCAAACTGTAAACAACTGAACAGCCAGTTAAACTTTAGTCGATACGAGGACCGAGGTGAGACCATTTGCGATCTCTGAGCGATCCGATTCGAATTGTAAAGTGAGCTGTGATCGTCAACCTATTTTGCCAATCAACCCATCCGTACCCTAATCAACCATAATTGAAATATGGACGTCTCATTTTACCCAACTGCAGGGTAATATTTATTCACTAGTTATTTTATTTCTTACTGAATCGCCTATTCAACTATAACGAATTTTTATTAATTATTAATATTTTCACATCACATATTATCCTATTTCATTTTACATGACTGTGAGTCAAATTCTAATAAAATGCTGCAACGGCTCGGCTTACCGAACTAACTGAACGAAACAGTAAATTTATTTTTTGCCTGCGAATTTTACAATTTTTCAGAAGAAAACTTTTTGCCCTTATGAAGACCTGAACAATGAAAATAAAAAGTTTTTGAATCGACAAATTTTGGATGAAAAAGGTTTTAGGTTGATCATCTGTAAAAATAAATTGGTAGATGATTTTTAATTCTGAGCTTTAGTTAGAGTGTTAAAAGTTGAACAATACCCGATTTTATAAAACGATTTTGAATTTGTTCAAAATTAAACAGTTTACAGATTTGAACGTTGAAAATTGAACTTTTCCAATTAAAACTATATAAACAATTTCAAATCCTATTCAAATTTGTTTTAGTCTGAAATATCTCATTATTATCCCATTTAATTATAAATTTTTTAATTAAAAAACAAAACATTTTTTAATATTTAGAAATATTTGTCTTTGTATTAAAAATTAGCAATTATAAATCATACATTGAAAAAAAAACAATCTGAAACTACTTTTCAAGAAAACCTTGAATCGTTAAAATTTCAACATTAAAAGTTACAGTTTGGATTATTTTTTTTATAAAGTTTCAAATTTGTGAGTGAAGGTCTTGTATTTTAATGTATAAATAAAAATAGAGAGATCATTAATTCAAAATATCTTAAAATAAAAATAATTCAACTCAACAGGATTTCGAATTTCACAATTCTGATTTTAAAAGAAAGTATTTAATTTTTTTCCGAATTGGAAGAGCAGTTTTTTTTATTTGTGTTGAGTTGAAGGCTGACAAATTTTATATTTTTTTATTTTTATTGATTTTGAAACAAGAAAATTTTGGTTTTCAATATTTCATAAATTGAAAGAAGGATCATTTTTTAAGTTTAACATTTTTATTGAGTTTAATGAAAGATTTTTTTATTTTCAAATTCTGTCTGAATTGGAAGAGGTTCTTTTTCCTGTTTTAAGATTTTTTAGGATTTTTTAGTACAAATAAAATTTATATTACTTCGAAAAATAAAAATTACAGCATCTTTAAAGTAAAAAAGTTTAGACGTTAGTAAAATAATTATTTTGGTCATACCAGATTAGTTTTATCCTAAAAGAGATGAATTTTCAACCAAATAGTTAAATTTTCAACTAAGAAAGATACATTTTCAACCAAAAATCAAATAATTGAAGTTTTAATAAAAACTAAAAGAATTGAATTTTCAACAAAAAAAGGAAAAAAAATTTCCACAAAATAGTTAATTTTCCAATCAAAATGATGAATTTTCAATGAAAATGATTAATCTTCAGCTGCAATATTTGAATTTTCAACCAAAACGATAAATTTTCAACTGAAATGAAATGTAAAAAATTTGTTTTTGAACAAAAAAGATGTCTTTTTAACCAAATAGTTTAACTTTCAACTAAATAGTTGATTTTTCAACCCAAGTGATGAATTTTAAACTAAAAAATATCATTTTGAACTAAAAATTGAAAAGTTAAATTTTGAGTAAAAAAAAGTTAATGTTCAACGAAAGAGATGATTTTTAAACTAAAATGATGGAATATTTAGCTGGAATAGTTAAATTTTCAGGTAAGAAAATGATTTTTCAACCAAAAAAAGCGAATTTTCAATATAGAGATCAATTTTTAATTAAAATTATGAATCTTCGACCAAAAAAGTAATTTTTAAGAGAAAAGTTTAATTTCCAACCAAATAGTTGAATTTTCAATTGAAATGATGAATCTTCAACCAAAAAAGTAATTTTTAATAAAAAATGTTAACTTCCAACCAAATAGTTGAATTTTCAATTAAAATTATGAATCTTCAACCAAAAAAGTAATTGCAAAAGAGTTTAACATGCAACCAAATAATTGAACTCTCAACTAAAAAAGATAAATTTTCAACCAAAAATGAATAAATTAAATTTTTAATCAAAAAAATTAATTTCCACCAACAAAAAAACTAGCTCTATGAGGAAGCAAAAAACAACAAATTTTCCACAAAATTGTTAAATTTCCAACCAAAGTGAGAAACTTTCATTTAAAATGATGAATCTTCAACCGGAATAGTTGAATTTTATACCAAAAAGTTGAATTTTCAACCAAAAATTGAGCAGTTAAATTATGAGTTAAAAAAATTAATGTTCAATCAAAGAAATGTATTTTAAACTAAAATGATGTTGGAACTGATCTAAAATAGTTCAATTTTGACTGAAAAACAAAATTTTCAGCCAAAAAAACAATTTTTCAATAAAATAAATAATTTTTCAATTAAAGAGCTGAATTTTGAATTAAAATTATGAATCTTCAACCAAAAAATTAATTTTTAACAGAAGAGTCTAACTTTCAAGCAAGTAGATGAATTTTTATCCAAAAAATATTTTTATTTTAAATGAAAAACAGAATTTTTAACCAAAAATGGAATAATAAAATTTTCAGTTGAAAAAATTAATTTGCAACCAAAGAAATAAACAAATTTTCAACAAAATAGTTGAATTCAGTAACATAAAGCTACTTTCATAAATAAAAAACAATATTATTTAATTTTATATTAAAAAATGAAAAAAATTTAGGCGCGCTCGAGAAAAAATTCCCTGACAATAATTTTTGTAAATTTTATTTATAGTCGTCAATATTAGGTAAATTGAGTTGATACTCAACATTTCTCTACAAAAATATGTATAGAATACAAATAAATAATAATTTTTTTAATATTACTCCCATAAGTGAAGAATTGGGGTTTGCAAGTTTTTTTGGCTAATTATGATTTTTTTGCGATTTTTTTATACAAATTGTTTCCAATATATGAAGTTCTACTCTCTACTGATAATTAGGTGTTTGCATAAATTGTTTAAACAATTTATTATTGTTTTTAGCAATTTTCTCTTCGAATAGAGTTAGAAAGTCGTGTTTTTTTTTAATTTGACCACTTATTTGCAATTTTTCAGTTCACTATCTAGCATTACTATAGAAGAAGATAGTTATAAACAATAACGATTTGTTTAAACAATTATGTTTGTTAACATGAATTAATGATTATCTCACCCTTATATGCAAGTCTTCGATTGACACTGCCATAACAACGTTCTCATCTGCGAATGCTAACCCACGTACCCTTACTGTTTCAAGATCCACACCTTCTTCGTCAAAGAGGGCCATTCTTAGACACTTGTCCATGAATATAATAAATAGCCATGAGGACATAACACATTGTCAAATGCTTTTTCCATGTCAACAAATTCACAGAAAATTTTTTTCTTTACTCTCAAACTTCTTTCTGTGATCTGTCTTAAGCTAAATATTTGATCCGTACATGATCTTTCTGGCATAAATCCACTTGGAATTCGCATATATTTTTTTCTGCTATTTTCATTACTCGACGAATAAGTATTTTTGAATATACTTCGCTTATGGTAGTTAATAATAAGAAGTTTAAATAACGTAAAAATTATTATAAACTTTATCCTCCGTTCAGATTTGTTTCCCTAATAGAAGCAAAACATTAGAAACAAATTAACGAGCTTTGCAAGCTGTTTCCACGCCCTTTTAGTTTCAAGTTCCGGTTTGTCTCGAAAGCTAATTTCGTACCAAGTTAGTAAGTATTTCCATTTAAGGAGACTTCCTGTCATTGGATTACGTTCCCCTTCTGTTTTCTCATATCACCTCTAAAACTTTTGTAAACTTCCATAATTTAATTCATCAAAGCCATCAGGGATTAATTTTCATAAAGGAAAAATCATTTGCGAAGACAGAAAATATTTCTTCAAATATACTTTTCTTTTTAATTATTTAAAAGCACAAAGTTTCTAAGAACGGGTGATTTTAATTTTCAAAACTTCCCTGAGACAGTTCAAAGCATAAACTCAGATATTAAATTGAATTCTTTATAATTTATTTTATCTGAAAACATTAATATAATTTAAATCTTTATCAAGAAGGCATAAGAACTTGACGGGACCGTTCATAAAATATAACGGTACCAATTTGACGTTTGCTGATTATACATTTGGAGAAAGTTTGCGAATTTTTTCTTTTTTCTTCTCTGTTTCCCGGAAACTTCACTTTTCTCGTTTTTCCGCTTGAATTTGAACTAAATCAATAAAATTTTTGTTGTTGTTGAAGATTTAACTATTTGGTTAAAAAGTTAACTATTTTGTTAAAAATTCGTTCCATTCTTTGTTGAAAAATAATTCTTTTTACTGAAAATTTAACTATTTCATTTTTGGTTGAAAATTGATATCTAAAATTGAAAATCGATCTTTTATAGTTGAAAATTTAATTTTTAAATTTAATTTATTGATATTTATTTATGCCTTTTGTTAAAAATTCGTCTTTTCTGGTAAAAAATTTAACTATTTTTCGTGTCTTATTTGCTTCATTTTGTCTTTATTATTCCTTTTTTGTTGAATTATTTTAGTATTCAACACATGTAAGGAAGGGGCATCTACATATATAAAGACCAACACATGCACGCGTCTGGAATTCTCTGGCTCATCACAGATGGTGCGGAATATCGCCATTTATTTCCCACAGAGTTGACCGAGCCTGGTAGTACTACTCTGCCGTGCAAATGAAAATGAGCGTATCTGCAATTTTTGTCAAAATTGAGATAAAGTCGTCAGTATGTTTATGATACTTCCCTTCACTTAAATATGTATGAGAAAAATAAAAATTGATAGCGCAAGGTACTTAATTTTTGAAAAATAGTTTACCGTATCTGCGAGAAGAATAGACTATGCAAATGGAAAGAAGCGTAAGTGAAAGATGGGAGTCCGCGTCATGCTGCGCATGCGCGCCGATCAGTTACGCTTTTACATCAAATGTGTTGTGTAAATACGGTACCGGTATGGTTTCTGGTCTCGCGTTTGTTTCGTCTATTTTCAGTAAGTATATAGTGTTAATATTCAGTAAAAAGTTGTGTAATGTCAATTACAGTTTATGAAAATTTATATTTCAAACATATTTAGATGTGTGTAGATAAAAACTTCAAATAATTGTTTGACGGCAACCGGTGTTTGTTTTGAAGGTTATGAAGGGAAAATTTTATTAACAATTATGTTTTTTTTAATAGGATTTTTGCAATGTCACTGCCTGATAAAGAAAACACATCACCGAATTTACCTGAGAAAGTTTGTGTCGTTGAATCTCACTTTGACGACAATGAATTATTATCGGACTCACATTCCCGATTATTAAGCAGAGAAATGAGTGAAATCAACCAGCACGTTAACTCAGTCTGCTTCGCGTAAGTTATTAAGCTATTTATGTGCGTGTGTATTTTTTCTAAGAAATGCGATAATTACTTTTTACTATTTTTATTATCGTTCAGAAATGTGATTTTACAGTTATTTTTGTTTACTTAATGTCTTGTACTAGATTATCGCTTTAAATATTTTCTTCATTATATTATAAGGATATTTATGAATTAATGCCAATATGTATTTTACAGGCAAGAAGATAAATTAAATGATGATTTTCCGAGCTGACCAGCGAAGAAGCCACGATTTTTAAAATAGAAAGAAATCTAGAGAAACATCCGGTATTACCAGGATGCAACTTAAATTGCAAAAAAAATGTATCAATCTGTTTAATGAACACAACAGAAGATATATAAACATGAATTATTGGACCATGAACAAAAAATCTAGATGAATATTTATTCAAGAAAGAATTGAACAGACAGAAGTCAAGAGATGCACAGCAGGGCCGAATTCACGTCGAGTTAACACATTAAAGTACACTTTTCAACAACCAGGAACTGGAAAACACGTCGCTGTATGCAAAAATTTTTTTTTAACTACTAGAGGACTGAAAAAAAACAACGATACGTTTATTCAAAACGCTGTTCATGACAAATACATTCGTAATAAAGTTGACAAAAGGAAAACGCGGTGTGACCAAATAATGAAAGAAAACATTGTTTCCTTCGTAGAGTCTTTCAATCCTACTATTTCACACTACAGACGAGAACATGCTCCAAACAGAAGGTGAATAAAAAAATTTAATATCAATTTTAAATGAAACTAATAAATATGAACATTAAACAAAAATATGTATGTATTTGAAATACATACTTCCACGAATGGAATCATTCAAGCAAGTAATTTTCACTAAAAGACTTATTGCTTTTAATGAAAGGTTCGTGCCTTTAGGACGCAATCAGAAAAATCTTAAGTCCCATGCTGTGCTGTGGCATGAAGCAATTTCTGGGCGAAAGATGGAAGACATTACGAGTACATTTTACGCTTTTCTTTTACATAATCGAGACGCTCAACATGTAACTTTTTGGCTAGATAATTGCGCCGCACAAAATAAAAACTGGACCTTTTTCTCATTTCTGATTTATGCAATAAACTGCTAAAGACTCGAGTAGTGGAAATGAATTCAACAGACTTTTTCGAGTGGCGTGACCTGTCATCAAAGTACAAGTTAAAGAAACTGCAACCTCGGATATATCTCCGAGATATTGTCATGATTCAGGCAGAAAGAGGAAACATGAGTTTAAAGTATGCAACGTCCTTTACTTCCGAGTTCCACACATTGAATTTTATGCAGGCAAAACCGATGGCAGCTCCTAACATCCCGAAACCGGCATGCATCAAAGAACCGCGAGGTTTCGATAAAAAGAAGACGGAAGAAATTATTTCCAATCTGGCTCCTCTTATGCCTCAAAACAGAATCGAATTTTGGATGGAACTACCTACATCAACATCATCTGATATCGTTGACTTAGGAGTTGAAAGAGAGAAAAATGAAACCATTCCTAATATTGGACAAGACTGAGCACCAAAGTTTACCTCAGTACTAATTTTAACCGTCTTCATTTAAACATTTTTACTACATTATATGTTTATTGTTAATTAAATTATATTTATTGTTGAGCATTCCGAAGCATATCGGAATCTTGAAAACTTTATTTGAATTTGTTTTCAGTGAATTAATTAGGAAGCGACAAATGTAAGATTACAACATCGCTATAAATTTCAAATATTTATGTTTTAAATTACAAGATTACGATTAGTGGACGTTATGTATTCGTTCTAAGTGGATTCTTTAAAATTTCGTTTTACTTTCTTTCGTTTCGACTTATCTTAAATATTTTCTTAAATATTAATTTCTATGATAAGTGAATAAGGCTTTTAAAAAATGTGATCAAGATTTAAGTCTCCGTTTAAGTGTTACATTTGAATAACTATAAGGAGTTAAAAAAATGTGATTGCCGTATGTCAATTAAAAAGTACAAACTTCACCAGAAAATAGTGTACCGTTTTCTAGTCCCATTAACTAATATTAATTTACGTAATAAAGTTATAAAATGTCAATTATTTATGTAACAAATTATAAACTATGCAAATAATAAGTTTACTAATTAAATAATGAAGGAATTTTGTTTGAAAAAAATTCGTACAAACGATTAGTGTTACAATGTGTGATATAATATTAGAATTTCTCTACAGTTCGATTAATGCAAATTTGGATATTCTTATATATAATTTAACAGATTTATCTACATATATAAAATATTGGATATTTTATTTGCCTTTTATGATGATATTGAGTGATTTACTATTGTTTAAAAGTTTTTGTAGCAGATACGGTATTTCCAGTCCAAGTAGTTGAAATTGTAGGTTAGCGTAACTGAAAATCCTCACTGAAAATTATAAAAATACGTCTTTCTTTTTGAAAAATATAAAAAGGCAGTGTTTTTTATGTAAGCAGCCACTTTTAGTTTTTAAAAAATGGTTAAAATATGAGTGTGGCATGTCATAATGGTTTTTCGCTTTCAGTGTAAAGTTGGCTCCACTGCAGATACGCTCATTTTCATTTGCACGGCAGTACTATTCATTGTCTCTATACAGAATATGTTTGCGGTCATCAGTGCCTGAGAACTCGCATCGTTAATGGTCGAGTTTGCATCAACACGATGATCGACTCATACCTCTGCAGGGAACACTTTAATCGTTTAAACATGCGTCCTCGTAGTGACAGTGTGCAAGTGTATCTATGCGTGTGATTCTAATCTACAATTTGAACATTTTTTCACTACCTCGTAGTGATTGAACATTTTAAAATAAATGACGCGTGTAAATTTAACTAGAAATTGAACTTTTTTATTACCTCGCAGTAATTGAACTTTTTAAAATAAATAAAATCGGGACAGAGGACAACGAAGGACCCAGATTTCACCTCAAACAATCGGTTCAACAACTTACGCCATGAACATAGTGGAGACTCCACTGACGAAGATTCCAACGAAATGCCTACTACCACGGCTGGGATGAAACCTGCAAGGCAATATATACCACCCATTGTCATCACGGATAAAATGAATAACCACTCATTAGTTATAAAGGAAATTAACGACTGCACAACCTCCAAAAAAACCTACTTCAATATCACAAAGCAGGGATTATCAGTCAAAGCAGCTGACAAAACAGACTATATGATAATCAAGAAGAAACTAGACACAAGCAACTCTGCATACTTCACCCACCCTTTAAAGGAGGAAAAATCGAGGCACCTCGTCATCAAATGACTACCTGTACTTTCCACCCAGGAGATCCAGGCCGACCTTCAGAAACAAAGTGTTAAAACTACCAAACTCATCAAAATGCAGCAAAGAAAACCTACCATTCATCCAAACTACCTTGTCACCATACCTCCGGATCAAGATCTCCGAGTAGTGAAGAACGTCAGATACCTGTGTCTAGTGAAAATGTATTGGGACAAATACAGACATGGAAAACGTGTCACTCAGTGTTGTAGGTGCCAAACCTTTGGACATGGCACTAGCCATTGCAAGAACAATCCTAAATGCCTCAACTGCGCAGACGTGTGCCTCACTGAAAATTGTGAACGCAATGAAGAAGATCCAAAAACTGCTGAAGAAAGTATGGCGTCAACGTAGAACAGCCATTGGCTGTTCTTAAAGAAGAAGAAGATCCAAAGATATGCAGCAACTGTAGCGGAGAACATCAAGCAAATTATGTAAAATGCCGAAATTATGTTAAATTACTGGAAAAAATTGATGCGAGGACTGCAAGACGAATCGCACACTCTGAACGAAACAGAATGACAGCTCCACCGCCACCTCCAAGGACATACACTTTATTTCCGGCACTTGGACAACCTAGGACAAGAGTATGGAATACTCCAACGGTACATGAAGAACGCAAAAGTGATACAACTACAAGTAAAGACAGCCAAAAGGTCAACACACTCCAGTTTGAGATGAAAGAATTCCAGGAGCTAGCAGCTGAAATCAAGAAACTCAACGAACTATGCAACCTAGGTAAGATGTTGAGGCTAGTTAAAACCTTCAATACTAAGCTGGCTACATGCAACTATCCAAAATATTTTACTTCAGAATTTGCCGAAAATGGCTCACGTACAGATTATGTATTTCTTCAATACCTACTTTGCTACTCTATATAATACCTACTTTCCTACTTGCTACTTTCCCGAAATGTGGAAAACTGCGAACATCATTCCCTTTCACAAGCCTGGAAAGAACAAGATATTTCCAGCAAGCTATCAGCAAGTTGCATTTTGAAACTCGAAACAATCTCTTAATCTCAGAACAGTTCGGCTTTAGACGAAACAGAAGCACAGTCCAGCAACTAATTAGGCTTATTAGCTCTATAAGCACCAATTTTAATAAAAGCATCTCAACTGCTATGGTTCTCTTAGATTTGGAAAAAGCCTTTGACATCGTCTGGAATAGAGGGCTAATTTATAAGCTTCATAAACTTAAATTTCCTATCTATTTAATTAAAATCATTTCAAGCTACCTAAAAAATAGAAAGTTCATTGTAACAGTACATGGTATCGCATCAAAAGAGCAAATCATTAATGCAGGGGTTCCCCAAGGATCCATCCTGGGACCGCTCCTTTTTTTATATTGTATTAATGATATACCGACTCTTGAGGGTATTAGGCTCTCATCATTTGCTGATGACACGGCACTTTATTCGGTTTCTGGGAGTCCCGCAAGAGCTCTAAAAAAGCTGCAGGAAATTACAAATGCAGTAATAAAATATTTCCATAAGTGGAAGCTTAGTGTTAATATTGAGAAAACTGAACTTATCCTTTTTCCAAGAAAAAGTTACAATCACCGTCAAAATAAAATTAAAATAAAGTTACGTGACTTAAAAATTCTTGGTAGAATCATTGAAAGCTGAAGCTTGGAAAAATGTTTGGGCCTTATGCTACATTTCAAACTTAGCCACAACACTCACATCGATAATGCAATTAAAAAGGGACCAAAAATGCTGGGTATACTCTACTGTGTACTCTGTAGAAAAAGTAGATTAAACATAAAAAATAAAACTCCCATACACTATGATAATTAGACATACGCTCTTATATGCCGCCCCAGCTTAGAGCAGTACTTGCAATTCAAACTTACATAAACTTCAACGTTTTCAAAATAAAGTTGTCAGAATGATTACTAATGCTTCTCCTAGAGCTAGAAATATTGATCTACATAAACAATTAAATCTTTCACTTATATCGGAATACATTACTAAATTAACAAATGACTTCTTGAAAAACCGATTGAGTCTACCGGAACTCCAGGAAGCCAAACCATTGCAAAAAGAAGATATGCCTTTTAAAATGAAGTATAGGATGCCCTATCATATACTAATAAAATAATAACCGGAAAAATCATCATAATTGTCTGCACGACCGAAAATTATAGCCTCAACGTCTTAACTACCTCTGTTTCGTTTGTATAGTCTATTAGATTTAAGATTTAGGTTTAAGGTTCTCTACTCATAGGTCTTTTTCGCTCAATTTTTTGCCTCAACAATTATCATTAATTTAGCATACACTCAGTATTACTACCAATGCAACCGAATTATAAAAGAAACTAGACAGGGTCCAGCTTCCACTTTAGGAAATAGGTACCTGATAAGAAAGAAACTATGTACAAAGTCACGTTTTGTATTTACTTATTATGAAGAATAAAGATTTTTTACAAAACCAAGAAATCAGATCTCTCCGGGCTTCGACCGAAGCCACGTCTCTCTCTGGCTTCTTCGCTCCACTTGCCCCAGTGAAGAATCCCCAAACCACGGACCACCGGATTTCCCTGATATGCAAATTTCACCGGTCTTCGGTCCAAGCCACATTTCCGTGGCTTCTTCGTTCCAAAACTTGCTTGAGCGAAGAAGAGCCAAGGTCAAGCCCCCCCCCTCCCAACTGAATCTCCTTGGCTTCCACCCGTCTGAAACGAGTGCAGTTCCATCGACCAGGCTTCGGCGGCGTGGCGTCGCTTATACGTGAGTGGCGCGGCCTATCTTGCGCCTCGGAGGTGGAGGGGATACACAGGAGTAAGCGAGGTGACCGAGAGTGATATCCGCCTTCTCCTTCCAACCTATGTATCCCCTCCACCTCTAAGCCACTGGATACGCCGCGCCACTCACGTATAAGCGACGCCCCGCCGCCGAAGCTTGGTCGGTGGCACTGCACTCACAGTCTCCATCACCGTCCCAAGAACTGGACCACCTATTCTACGTATAGAACAAGACGCGAACTCTCAATGTAAATAGTATTAGTAATAAACCTACCACTTCAATTTTGAAATAACTTTGCTTTTCTTTTTGTAAATTAGTTTTTCTCTAAGATTTATTCCAATTCTTTCAAATCAATCTTAAGTTTGTTTTTGAACTTATATGAATATAAATTTTATAAGATTCTGGAGAAAATTAGAAAAGATTTTTGAAAATTTCAGATGTATCAAAAAAGAATTTAGAAGATTTAAAAAAAAATTTTACAGGATTTTACAGTATAGTAGGAAAAATTCTAGCCTTGTAAAAATATATGTAGGACTTTTAGAAGTTTTGCAGAAAAAAAAAATTTGATAAATTTTCGGAAATGCTTCCAAGTTTTAAAATATTTCAAATCCATTCAAAACTAGTTCAAGACTAATGTTTGAAAACAATGTTGAATTTATAACAAAAAAATATGAATTTTTTACCGAAATAATTGAATTTTTCATAAAAGAGAAAATGTTTTTAACAAAATAAGTGAATTTTCAACTTAAAAAGATCAATTTTCTAGCTAAAATGAAGTAGCTACATTTTTTGTTGAAAAAATTATTTTTTACAAAAAAAAAACATATTTTCAACAAAATTTGTTGAATTTTCAACAAAAGAAATGAACTTTCAACTAAAATAATGCATCTTCAAACCAAAACAAAAAAAAAACATTTCACCAATTACGTGAATTTTCAACCAAAAAGATGAATTTTCTATCAAAAAAAGACAAATTTTTAACTTAAAACATACATTTTAAACAAAGAACAGAATAGTTTAATTTTCAGTTAGAGAAACAAGTTTGAAAACAAATGAAATGAATTTTCAACAGAATATTTAAATTTTCAACCAAACAAATGAATTTTCAACCGAAAAGATGTAATGGCTATACAAAAAAATTTGACGAAAAATGGAACATATTTAAATTTTTATTTAAAAAAATTAATTTCTAATTTAAAAAATAATTTTCAACCAAAGAAATGAAAATTTCAATCAAAAACATTAATTTTCTACTAAAAAAGAATAATTTTTAAGAAAATACATGAATTTTTCATCACATTTTTTTATTTTTAATGGAATTTTGAACCCAATAGTTGCATCTTCCACCAAGCAGGTTGATTTTCTACCAAAAAAAAAAGACAAATTTTCAAGTAAATGGATGAATTTTCAACTAAAAAAGGTTAATTTTCTACCAAAAAAAGACAAACTTTCAACAAAATAGATACATTTTTAATTAAAAAAGATCAATTTTCAACAAAAAATAGATTAGTTAAATTTTCAGATAGAGAAATAAGTTTTTAAGCAAATAACTTAAATTTTCGTAGAAGTATTTAAATTTTCAAGGAAACGAATCAATTCTCTACCGAAAAGATTAAATGTCTATAAAAAATTTTCAAAACAAAATTTAGGTGACTTTTTAGTTAAAAAAATTATTTTCAATAAAAAAACTAATTTTCCACCAAAAGAAAGAATTGTAAGTAAGTGGAAAAAATTTTTATTCATATTGATTTCACTGGAATTTTCTCGCTATAATAAGGAAAATTCTGTAAATCATGTACAACGTTCTCAAATAATATAAGATTTTCTGTAAAATCTATAACAAAATGTTGGAAAATGAACCGAGTTCTTTTTCTAAAGAAAGGGTAATTAGTGCGCGCATAGTACGCACAATGTTCTTGTATTTTTTTAAAGTAGATCATGCAAAAATTTAAAATATTGAAAATTAAATAATTCAAAGTTTTAAGGTTACAAAATTTCAAGTAAAAAATTATCGAATGTTTTTATTTACTTATTATTATTAATGTTATTAATAAAATGTTACAATAAAAAATTTCGATGAAACGGGGACCAGATATTTTTTTGTACGGGCTCTGACGTTAAAATTTACTTTAATTTTATAGCCGATATTTTTTTTCTCGTTGAACGTAGCTTAGGTGCACGGAAAAAATTTATCCATAAAAAAGTCACGAACTAGTAGCTAGGTCTGGGATATGAGAAAAATTCATCGGATATTGATGTATTTTCGAAAATAATCTGCGAACTTTGAGAACAAATTGACGAACTCGATGTGAAAATTCTAAAACGGTTCATCACTTTTTTTTACGTGAATAATCACAAAAATATTACGAGTGATTGGGAAAAGATTCTCAGAGCACTCACCAGCTTGCCCGACAAATCTGGGAACTGGAAAGTAGGTTCGTCTGTACGTGGTCCGCACGAGCGGTGCGTGTGTGCGGTCGTATGTGTGATTCGAGCTCGTCGGATGAGTGGCTAGAAGTTTTATAATACCTATTTTGTATTGTATTATATATAAATAATAATACAAAAACAGGCTTACCTGATCCGAGCGCCAGCTGTTTGATTCATTTGAACTACAATACCCTTCCGGATGCTAAGAGAACAGAAAGAGTGGGGGTGATGCATAGGGCTGATCTTAACCCACAGACTGACCTAAAATTCAACTATTTGGTTGAAAATGCAGCTACTTAATTTTTTTGTCCGTAATATTAGTCTTCTTTAATGCATCAACACGGATATAATTTTATTTTTTGATCAGAGAAATGTCACATGTGACGTTAGGGAGGCGCATGAATATACCCGAAATTCCATATTACCTAAGTTTCATTTGATCGAAAATCAAGTTGCCGAACAATTATTTATTATAATTTTTATTTTGTCGAATTGTCAACTCACATAACCTCTATTTGTCCTAACTACCAATTATCATAATTTCTATTGTACCGAATTCTCATTTGGTATAATTTTCGTATTTTCGAATTTTTATTCACCATAATCTTTATTTATCCTAATTTTAATTAAATCTAATTTCTGTTTTTCCGAATTTGTATTCGACATAAATGTACTTTTTCCGAACTTCCACATAACCTAATATTCATTTAGAAGAATTTCTAATTGTCATATTTTACATTTATCCGAATTATCATTTATCATAAATTTCATTTTTCCTAATTTTCATTTATCCTAATGTCTAGGTATCCGAACTGGCATGCGCCATAATTTCCCTGTCACAGAAATTTCAATTTGTCCTAACAGACTTCCGTTCAGTTTCGAAGTAGTTGTTTCCCATCTAGATGTATTTAGTCTGGCCGGTAAGTCAGGTGAAGATGGCGCTGTGAAACACTTCTTACGGTACCAAATACATTAGGCGCGAAATTCAAATGAGGTCTTTGTTTAGAAATGCATAATCAAAATGTAGCTAGTGTGTTCGGTCGGTAACATGTTTTTGTGTTTTTTTTCTCTGTAGGTAAAAGTTGCAATTCTTACTTAAATCAAATTTTGTAGGACTTATTTCATTTCTTGCAAGATTCTCTACCAGTCTCTTCAGTACGTTTTTATTTGAAAATTTTTTATTGAGGGATTATAAGATTGTTCATTTTATAAAAAATACTTTTCTTAAATAAAATTTGTTTAATAAAAACGTACCAGTGAGATTTCTACAGACTGTCTCAATGAATAAAATGCGCAGTATAACATTAGGATTAAATAAGAATTGCAACTTTTACATAAAGTGAAAGCAAAAACATAAACCCTTAAGTAACTATTGTGAAATAAAGAATTTCACTGATTTATCTTCTTTAATTGGTTTCCAATAAATTGTTGACAAATGTAATTAAAGAATAACGTTACTTGTTTACAGAACACCTACAACCCATTTCCTCCCTTGTTGCTGATACTTAAAATCCGATAATATTGCGCACATGATAAGATCAAATAAAAATTAAACTATGTTTTTGTAATTCAGTTTGCACTTACCTTCTCGCATTCTTCATCTAGGCAGTTCTGCATCAATCTTTCGAATTTTCGCGAATGTTTGCGAATTAGTGTTTAGGAAGATGTTACTGACCGAACACACTAGCTACATTTTGATTATGCATTTCTAAACAAAGAGCTTATTTGAATTTCGCGCCTAATGTATTTGGTATCGTAGGAAGTGTTTCACAGCGCCATCTTCACCTGACTTACCGGCCAGAGTAAATACATCTAGATGGGAAACAACTACTTCGAAACTGAACGGAAGTCTGTTAGGACAAATGAAATTTCTGTGACATGGAAATTATGGCGCATGCCAGTTCGGATACCTAGACATTAGGATAAATGAAAATTAGGAAAAATGAGATTTATGACAAGTGATAATTCGGATAAATGTAAAATATGACAATTAGAAATTCTTCTAAATGAATATTAGGTTATGTGGATGTTCGGAAAAAGTACATTTATGTCGAATACAAATTCGGAAAAACAGAAATTAGATTTAATTAAAATTAGGATAAATAAAGATTATGGTGAATAAAAATTCGAAAATACGAAAATTATGCCAAATGCGAATTCGGTACAATAGAAATTGTGATAATTGGTAGTTAGGACAAATAGAGGTTATGTGAGTTGACAATTCGATAAATAAAAATTATAATAAATAATTGTTCGGAAACTTGACTTTCGGTCAAATGAAACTTAGGTAATATGAAATTTGGGGTATATTCATGCGCCTCGACGTTCGGGAAGACCCCCCCCCCCCGTCACCCTCCCTTTAAAGTGTAACCTAAGATGTAGACGCTCCCGTGTAAAAAATTACATTTTTGTAAATTTTAATTCAGTCCTCGAGAAGCAAGTCTTTGATAAACTTCAACTTCAACTTAGTTTCGAGAGTAATTTGAACTTGGGAAGATCCATCGAATTGTGATAGTCCTTTTAAATTTTCTTCTCCTTGTAGTATGTTCAACAAGACCGCTTAAGAACCACCCTTTCACTTTAAGGTTTCATCCCCTAACATAAACGGGAAATTTTCATAAATTTACCATTTATTATCCGCAAACCCTAGATTTGATATGAGCTTTCCAGAAAGTCAGAAAAGTGAATCTAAATTCTCTCTCTTTATTTATTTGGCATTTTTTACTCCACCCTTTTTTCCTTTTGAAGACCGCTTTTTTGCCTCTCTGATTTCAATTTAAACCTTTTATCCGAATAGCTACGTTCGTATTATGATAAAAATTCATTGTGGAGATTGAATCTTAAATTTTAAAGAGTTGAGATTTAATGTAGTGAGGAAAACAATTTGCATGGCTTGTGCATCATAACTGCTACTTTCAATTCAAATAAGAAAGTGTGTAAATTTCTTTTTGTCGAGTTTCGACGATAATGAACTTATTTTGAAAGAAAGTCAGATTGATTGTAAGATAAGCGGAATTTAAAGCTGTTTTAAAATTTTATTTTTTGGACAATTCAATTATATATCACGAGCAATATTATACGAAATTAAAAATAATTTAATTTTTAATCCCTAGTTCTTGCATGGTTTTAATTTAAAAAAAATTTTTTAATTTTTTCCAGAAAATAATTTGGAAAGGGGTTTTGAAAATATTCAGTTTTTGATTAATTAAGAATATATATGTAATTTTGAATTTTTCATTCCAACTTCTTTAATTTTGATATTGTATCGCAAATTTAAAGCTTTATTTCAGTTTTGTAAATTTAAAATTGAAGTTTTAAATTTTGAAGATATCTAATTTAATTGAAAAATAGTCACCGTTGAACGTTTCCAATTGGGTGTACAATTTTTGAAATTTCATTATGAATCCAACAAATGTCCCTTGCTCTGAATATAAAACTCTTTTTTTGAAAAAAGAAATAAAAATTTGAATTTTCATGCTTTAAGAGCTTCGAATATTAAATTGTGAATCTCATATTTTAAAAATTTTCACCACTTCAAATTCAAAATTTTTAAAATGGCACACTTATAAATTGTAGAATTGACAAATTTTAGGGAATTTATAATATTCAAGACATTCACGGATTTTAAAAAAATTCAGAGAATTTCAGGGATTTCAGAGAATAAATTGAATTTAAGAAATTTAGAGAACTAAAAAAATTCAGAATATTCGAGGAATTCGGGGAATTCATTTTTTAAAGGTTTCAGAGCATTAAATGAATTCAATTAACTCATGAAATTCAAGGAATTGTAAGAGGTGACACAATTCAGAGAATTCTAGGAATTTCAGGAATTCATAATATTCAAGAAATTTCTGGAATTCAAAATATTCTGGGAATTTAGAATATTCAAAAATTTCAGAAAATTCAAGGAATTCAGACAATTCTAGGAATTTAAGGGAACTCAGAATATTTAAGGAATTCAGATAAATGAAAGTAATTTAGGAATTTAAAATATTTCCAAAATATTTCAGGAATTCATAATATTCTGAAAATTTAGAATATTCAAGGATTTCATAAAATTCAAGGAATTGTAAGAGTTCAGATAATTTAGAGAATTCTATGAATTTCAGGAATTCATAATATTCAAAGAATTTCTGGAATTCAAAATATTTTTGAAATTCAGGGAATTCAGAATATTCAAAGATTTTAGGAAATTCAAGGAATTTCAGGAAATTCAGAATATTTAAGGAATTCAGATAAATAAAAGTAATTCAGGAATTTCAAATAATTCAAAAATATTTAATGAATTCATGAAATTTTGAAAATTTCAGTAATTTCCTGAATTCCCTAAATATTCTGAATTCATTAATTTCAGAAAATTAGAGGAATTTTAGGAATTAAAAGGATTCAGAGTATTTAAGAAAATTCAGAAAACAGAATATTTACAGAATTTCAGGAATTCATAATATTCTAAAAATTTAGAATATCCAAGGATTTCATGAAATTCAAGGAATTGTAAGAGTTCAAAAAATTCAGAGAATTCTATGAATTTCTATGAAATTCTTATAAATTCTAGAATTCAAAATATTTTTGAAATTCAGGGAATTCAGAATATTCAAAGATTTCAAGAAATTCAAGGAATTACAAGAATTCTCGGAATTTCAGGAAATTCAGAATATTTAAGGAATTCAGATAAATAAAAGTAATTCAGGCATTTGAAATAATTCAAAGATATTTAAGGATTTCATGAAATTTCGAAAATTTCATTAATTTCTTGAATTCCCTATATATTCTGAATTCAGTAATTTCAGAAAATTAAAGGAATTTCAGGAATTAAGAGGATTCAGAGTATTTAAGGAAATTCAGAAAACAGAACGTTTAAAGAATTTCAGGAATTCATAATATTCTGAAAAGTTAGAATATCCAAGGATTTCATGAAATTCAAGGAATTGTAAGAGTTCAGAAAATTCAGAGAATTCTATGAATTTCAGGAATTCATAATATTCAGAGATTTTCTGGAATTCAAAATATTTTGGAAATTCAGGGAATTCCGAATATTCAAAGATTTCAAGAAATTCAAGGAATTCCAAGATTTCAGGAAATTCAAGGAATTCCAAGATTTCAAGAAATTCAAGGAATTCCAAGAATTCTCGGAATTTCAGGAAATTCCGAATATTTAAGGAATTCAGATAAATAAAAGTAATTCAGAAATTTAAAATAATTCAAAGATATTTAAGGAATTCATGAAATTTCGAAAATTTCAGCAATTTCCTGAATTCCCTAAATATTCTTAATTCATTAATTTCATAAAATTAGAGAAATTTCAGGAATTAAAAGGATTCAGAGTATTTAAGAAAATTCAGAAAACAGAATATTTACAGAATTTCAGGAATTCATAATATTCTGAAAATTTAGAATATTCAAGGATTTCATGAAATTGTAAGAGTTCAGAAAATTCAGAGAATTCTATGAATTCCAGGAATTCATAATATTCTGAAAATTTAGAATATTCAAGGATTTCATAAAATTTAAGGAATTCTAAGAGTTCAGAAAATTCTATGAATTTCAGGAATTCATAATATTCAGAGATTTTCTGGAATTCAAAATATTTTGGAAATTCAGAATATTCAAAGATTTCAGGAAAGTCAAGGAATTCCAAGATTTCAGGAAATTCAAGGAATTCCAAGAATTCTAGGAATTTCAGGAAATTCAGAATATTTAAGGAATTCAGATAAATAAAAGTAATTCAGGAATTTCAAATAATCCAAAAATATTTAATGAATTCATGAAATTTTGAAAATTTCAGTAATTTCCTGAATTCCCTAAATATTCAGAATTCATTGATTTCAGAAAATTAAAGGAATTTCAGGAATTAAGAGGATTCAGAGTATTGAAGGAAATTCAGAAAACAGAATGTTCAAAGAATTTCAGGAATTCATAATATTATGGAAATTTAGAATATTCAAGGATTTCAGGAAATTTGAGGAAGTTCGAGAATTCTACGAGTTTCAGGAATTCAGAAAATTTAGGGAATTCAGATAAATAAATGTAATTCAGGAATTCAAAATATTTCTAAAATATTTAAGGAATTTATGAAATTTTGAGAATTTCAGTAATATCTTGAATTCCTTCAATATTCTCAATTCAGGTATTTCAGAAATTTTAAGAATTTCAGTAATATCTTGAATTCCTTCAATATTCTGAATTCAGGAATTTCAGAAATTTTAAGAAATTAAAAGGATTCAGAGTACTTATGGAATTTTAGGAAATCAGAATATTCAAAGAATTTCAGGAATTCAGAGTATTTAAGGAATTCTCTGAATTCAGAATATTAACAAAATCAAGGATTTCAGGATATTTAAGAAATTTAGAGAATTTCTGAGCATTTAGGTAATTTAAGTAAATTCAGAGAATTCAAAGAATTTCAGGAATTGAGAGCATTTAAAGAATTCATGAATTCAAAATATTCAAGGAATGCGAAGAATTAAGAGAATGCAAAAAATGTCAGAAATTCAGAATATTCAAGAATTTCATAGAAGTTAAGGAATTCAGAGATTTTCAGGAATTCAGAGAATTTTTAATATTCAAATAATTTAGAATATTCGAGGAATTCAAGAATTTCAGGGATTTTAGAGCATTTCAGGGATTTCAGAGCATTTATGGAATTTAATAAATTTAGAGAACTCTTGTGATTCAGGGAATTTTGAGAATTTCAGGGATTTCAGGGCATTTAGGAAATTTAAGGAATTCAGAGAATAACATAAATTTTTAACGTCTTTTCAGACTAGATGGAGCTATGAATTAAAAATTTTTTTTGTAATTTATTTTTTTTCTGAAAAAAAAATCTTCTACTTTCACTCCGCTGGGATTCAAATCACAGAAATTCTGATTTCCTGTCAGGTGCTTTTCGCATTAAGCTACTAGAGAGATCGAGAGAAGAAACTTTATTTCAGAAAATATACGCATTATTGTGCTAGATGTTACAAATCAAATTTTTAAAGGAATCTGTATTATCATTGAAGAATAACAGGAATTTTTAATGTCTTTTCAGACTAGATCGAGAAGATATTTTTTTCATAAAAAAAATTAATTAAAAAATTCATATTAATGCGTATATTTTCTGAAATAAAGTTTCTTCTCTCGATCTCTCTAGTAGCTTAATGCGAAAAGCACCTGACAGGAAATCAGAAGTTCTGTGGTTCCAATCCCAGAGGAGCGACAGGAGAAGATCTTCTTTTCAGAAAAAGAAAACATTAATTAAACAAAAAATTTTAATTCATAGTTCCATCTAGTCTGAAAAAACGTTAAAAATTTATGTTATTCTCTAAGGGGCCGTACTCAAATTACGTAACGGATTATAGGCCCTCTCTGAAACCCCCTCCCTCCCACCTATAACAAACTGTAACAAAATATTTCTACCCCCCCCCACTCTTTCTGCACGTAATTTTTAGTTTCCAAAAATGTTTTACTATTTATTGCTAGTAGAATTAGGCAGGGTGTCCGAGAACTTCATTTTCAAAATTCCCTTATTTTTCAGTGTCTAATTTTTCATTTTCCTTCATCATTAATATTCGAATACCAGAATTTTAATCTTGAAATACTTTTGACATAGAATCTTTTGTAAACGGAATAAAACAATATTTCAGATACAAATTTGAAATTTTCAAATTCATTAATTTCTTTTAAACAAAAAAATGTCTTTTCTACTATAAAAGATGGATTTTAAACAAAATACTTGAATTTTCAACAAAATAATTAAATTTTTAATCCAATAATGGAATTTTCAACCTAAAAATATAAATTTCCAATAAAAAGTGTCATAGTTTATATTTCAATCAAAAAACATGACATTTATACAAAAAAAAAACGTTTTTTAAAACCAAAAAGACGAATTTTCAACAAATAAATATTTTTCACTCAAGAAAGCAAATTTTACCTAAATTGTTGAAACTTCAAACCAAAAGACAAACTTTCTCTACAAAAATTGAATTTACAAACAAAAAATATGACTTCAGAAAAAAATTATTTTTCCACGAAACTGATGCAGTTTACCCAACAAAAATGAAATTTTAAACCAAGAAAATTATTTGTTTTACCAAAAAAGGAGAATTTTCAACTTAAAAAGATCAATCTTAAAAAAAGGGAAAAGTTACATTTTCAGTTAAAAAATTAATTTAAAAAAAAAAATACTTTTTCACTAAACAGTTAGATTTTTAACCAAAGACATAAGCCTTCCTTCAAAAACATAAATTTCTAACAATGTAGCTTAACTTCCAACCAAAGAGATGAATTTTCAACTAAAAATATAACTCTTCAAACAAACAAAAAATGATTTCTTAACAAAGTGATTCAACTAAAGCGGATGAAGTTATAAATCAAAAAGATAAATTAAAAAAAAATAGTTGAATTTTCTGTTAAAAAGGATTTTAGTTGACTTTTCACGATCAAAATATGACATTTTAACCAAGAAATAAGTTTCTATGAAAAAAAATTAATTTTCAATCCGAAAAGACGAATTTTTACCAAAAAGGATGACTTTTTAACAAAATTGTTGAATTCTCTATCAAATAGTTGAGGTTTTATCCACGAAAGATGAAATTTGTACTAAAACAGATGAATTTTTAATAAAAAAAGGACAAATTTTTTTTAAAAGTTGAACTTTCATCCAGAAAAGCTTTCAGTTCATTTTTTAACACCAAAATATGAATTTTAAACAAAAAGTAAATTTTCTACGAAATAGTTCAATTTTCAACAAAACAGAATTTTCAACCTAAAGTATGACTTTTTAAGAAAATAGTTTCATTTTTAACCAAACAGTTGCATTTTTATCCATGAAAGATGAAATTTCTCTTAAAACAGATGAATTTTTAATTTAAAAAAAATCTATTTTCGAAAAAATAGTTGAATTTTCATCCAGGAAAGATTTCAGTTCTCTTTTCAACGCCAAAATATCAAATTTAACCTAAAAGTAAATTTTCTACAAAATAGTTAAATTTTGAACAAAACAGCAGAATTTTCAACCTAAAAGTATGACTTTTAAAAAAAATGGTTGAATTTTAAACCAAACAGTTGCATTTTTATCCAAGAAAGATGTAATTTCTGCTAAAGCCAGTGAATTTTGAAACCAGAAAGACAAATTTTCAAAAAAGAGTTAAATTTTCAACCAAACAGTTGCATTTTTGTCTAAGGAAAATGAAAATTCTACTAAAACAGGTGAATTTTTAAATCAAAAATAAAAATAAAAAAAAAAGTTGAAGTTTCATCCAAAAGGATTTCAAAAGACTTTTCTACAGAAAAATACAAATTTTAAACAAAAAGTAAATTTTCTAGGAAATATTTGAAATTTCAACCAAACAGTTGCATTTTTGTCCAAGAAAGATGCAATATTTCTACTAAAAAAATGAACTTTTAAATTAAAAAGACTTTAATTAAAAAATTAAATTTAAATTTTCAGAAAAAATATTTTTCATCAAAAAAATATTTCAGTTACTTATCAGCAACGAAATATGTATTTTAAACAAAAGGTTAATATTATACGAAAAGAGTTGAATTTTTAATCCGAAAAGACGAATTTTTTACAAAACAGTTGAATTTGTGTGAAGGACCCCCTCCTCCCTTCCGTAACAAATCGTAACAAAATGTATCGACCCCCCCCCCCCCCCTTGAGATGTTACGTAATTTAAGTACGGTCCCTAATGATAATACAGATTCCTTTAAAAATTTGATTTGTAAGATAATGCGTATATTTTCTGAAATAAAGTTTCTTCTCTCGATCTCTCTAGTAGCTTAATGGGAAAAGCACCTTACCGGAAATCAGAAGTTCTGTGGTTTGAATCCCGGCGGAGCGAAAGGAGAAGATCTTTTTTCAGGAAAAAAAAATTAATTAAAAAAGAATTTATAGAACTTCAAAAATTTCAGAGCATTAAGAGAATTCATCAAATTAAAGGAATTGAAGAAGTTTAGATAATCCCGGAAAGTCGAGGAATTTAAAGAAGTTAGGGAATCCAGAGAACTCAAGGAATTTCTGGAATTCAGAATATTCAAGGAATTCAGGATATTCAGAGAATTCAAAAAAATGTTGGAATTTAAAATATTGAAGGATTTGAGGAAGGTTAAGAAATTAAAGATATTCAGGGAATTCACAGAATTTCCGGGATTTCAGAGCATTCAGATAATTCAAGGAATTCTGAGAATTTCAGAAATCTCAGAGTAATTTAAAGAATTTAGGGAATCTAGGGAACTCAAGGAATTTCTGGAATTCAGAATATTCGTGGAATTCAAGAATTTCAGGGAATTCAGAGAATTTCAGGGATTTCAGGGCATATAGAAAATTGCAGAAATTCAGAGAATAACATAAATTTTTAAAGTCTTTTCAGACTAGATGGAGCTATGAATAAAATTTTTTTTTTTAATTATTTTTTTTTTCTGAAAAAAGATCTTCTACTTTCACTCCGCTGGGATTCGAACCACAGAACTTCTGATTTCCGGTCAGGTGCTTTTCGCATTAGGCTACTAGAGAGATCAAGAGAAGAAACTTTATTTCAGAAAATATACGCATTATTATGCTAGATGTTACAAATCAAATTTTTAACGTCTTTTCAGACTAGATGGAGCAGATCTTTCTTTCAGAAAAAAAATAATTAAAAAAAATTTAATTCATAGCTTCATCTAGTCTGAAAAGACGTTAAAAATTTCTGTTATTCTCTAATGATAATACAGATTCCTTTAAAAATTTGATTTGTAACATCTAGCGTAAGTATGCGTGTATTTCTGAAAAAGGTTTCTTCTCTGGATCTCTCTAGTAGCTTAATGGAAAAAGCACTTGACGGGCAATCAGAAGCTCTGTGGTTCGAATCTCAGCGGAGCGAAAGGAGAAGATCTTTTTTTCAGAAAAAAAAAATTAAAAAAGAATTCATAGAACTTCAGAAATTTCAGAGCATTAAGAGAATTCAGGAAATTAAAGGAATTGAAAGAATTTAGGGAATCCAGAGAACTCAAGGAATTTCTGGAATTCAGAATATTCGAGGAATTCAGGATATTCAAAGAATTCAAAGAATTTTCGGAATTTAAAATATTCAAGGATTTTCGAAAAGTTAAGAAATTGAGGATATTCAAGGAATTCAAGGATTTCTCGGAATTCACAGAATTTCAGTAATGCAGAAAATTGAAAGAATTCAGGAAATTCAGAATTTTCAAGGATTTCAGGGAATTCAAGGAATTCAGGGTTTTTGAGGAATTTAGGAAATCTAGCAGATTTCCATTACTCTGAATATAAAACTCTTCATTTTTGAAGAGAGAAATGAGAATTTTTAGTTCTTACTTTTTTATATAATAAATTAAGAATCATTTATTAATTATTTTTACTGAAATTAATTTTTGAAGTCAGAAAGGTTGATTGATGTTTCTTCATTCCAAATAATTATTCAGAAAAAAATGAAACATCAATACAAAAATTAAAGAAAACATTTTTTTTTCCGGAAAGCTTTCAAATTTTTCAATTTTTTTTCTCAATGATTTAAAAACTTGAAACTTTACAATATTAAAAATTTAATTATTCAATTAATGATTAATAATTATTGATTAATTTTGACAAATATGAAATTTCGTTTGTTTTCTATAAATATACAATTCTGGACATTTTGGATAATTAAAAACCAGTTTAGATTTGTTTCGGAAAGCCTTTAAGATTGAAGAATTCAAATTTCGATTGTTCAAATTTACATTTTTTATTCTTTATTTCTTTGGAAAATATAAATTCCCAGTGCCTGAAAGGATAATTTTTTAAATTCCAAACAGATATAGCCTTAGAAAAAAAATTTACCTCTCTGCTCGGATCTCTTTTTTTACACTCACTTCCACTTTTCCAGCGATTAAACCACCAAGATAGCAGAAAAACGTGCCTCGTAATATTTTAAACCTTAATTGTGATAAGATATCCAGAAAATCTCTCTGGTATAATTTTATAAATAATAATATAATTAGATTATCATTATTTTATTATCATATTTTTTATAAATTTTTCCTTTCATTTAAGATGACCTAAATTGTAATGAAAATATAAAATTGATCAAAATTCTTATGCTTTTAAAACCCTTATTTGATTTATTTAGTTTCAAATGCTGATTTCAAAGTAAAATAATTTTTTTTTGGAAAATTCGTGGCTGAAAATTGAACAGAGACTGGTCTTGAAGTTCGTTTAATTGCGACCGGAAACCGGAAACGCTTCACGGTGTAATTTGCACCACCGGCAACCAGGGTGCGATCCAGTTCTTTTTCCGTAATTTTTTTTAGTAATATTTTGTAGAAACGATAAAAAAGTAGAAATAGAGTTACGAAATTCGCGAAATTGTCGGAAAAATTTCTTTTGTAAAATTTGTTAAAGATAAATAAAAATTCCAAAAAAATAAAAAAGTGCAGAAACTATTTTTTTATTGTTTTATTATTTTTAATACAGGCTATTGCATAACAATTTGAAATTTCATCAAATTTTTTTCTTTAATTTGAAGCGTTAAAGATTTTTGAAACTATTCAAATATTTCAATAAATTTTTATATTTAACAGATACACAGAAAATAATTAATAATTATGTACGTTTGTTAATTTTCTTTGATGGCTGGTGAAAACAAAAACAAATTTTTGGTCTTTTTCGGGTAAAAAAACATTTTTTTCAGGCCATTAAAATTATTACTTTCAAACCTGAGAAGATTTTCAGTCAGGGTATTAAATTTTTTTTTAAATTTTTATTGAGTTCGAAGGAGGGATTTCTTCTGAATTGGTAAAGGAAGTTTTCTATTTTAAAAATTTTGATTATTATTTCAATTGAGTTGGGCGAAGATTTTTTATTTTTAACACTTTTCCTCTGACGACAGGGTAGAATTTTTTACTTTTTAATCTTTTTCTGAATAGGAAGAAGATTTTTTTTTTATTTTCAACACTTTTGTTCAATTGAAAGGCAGGAAATTTTGGTGTTTAAATTTTTTTCTGAATTGGAAGAGGGAATTTTTGTTTTAATTTAGTTTGAAAGTTTGATTTGAAATTCTTTCGAATTTGAAAAGTTTAATTTTCTGTTTCAATTTTTTTTTTATTGAAAAAGGATTTTTTTATTTTGAACATCTTTATTGAGTTGGAAGGAAGAATTTTTTTTGAATTCAAGAAGGGAGTTTTTTATTTTAAACATTTTGATTGTTATTTCAATTGAGTTGGGGCGAAGTAGACTTTTTTATTTTCAATATTTTTGTTCTGATGAAAGGAAAGAATTTTTTATTTTCAATCATTTTCTGAATCGAAAGAGAAAATTTTCTTTAATTTTACTATTTTTATTTAACTGAAAGGCAGAAAATTTTGGCTCTCAATTTGTTTCGAAATTGGAAGAGGGATTTTTTTTCAAGTTTGATTTGAAATTCTTCCGAATTTGGAAAGTTTAATTTCCTGTTCAAATTTTTTTTTGTATTGAAAGAGTTTTTTTATAACATCTTTATTGAGGCGAACGAAATTTTTTTTTAATTGGAAAAGGAAGATTTTTATTTTAAACAATTTGCTTATTATTCTTATTGAGATGAGGCAAGGCATATTCTTTATTTTAAGCATTTTTTTCTGATGAAGGGGAAGAATTTTTTATTTAAAATCCTTTTTTGAATAGGCAGACAAATTTTTTACCATTTTTTGTTCAATTGAAAGGCAAACAATTTTTTTATTTTATTTGCTTCTGAATTGGAAAAGGGAATTTTTGTTTTCATTTTGTTTGAAAGTTTGATTTGAAATTCTTTCGAATTTTAAAAATTTAATTTTCTGTTTCAATTTTTTTTTATTAAAAAAGGATTTTTTTATTTTTAACATCTTTATTGAGTTGGAAGGAAGAATTTTTTTTTTAATTCAAGAAGGGAGTTTTTTATTTCAAACATTTTGATTATTATTTCAATTGAGTTGGTGCGAAGTAGATTTTTTTTATTTTTAACATTTTTGTTCTGATGAAAGAAAGAATTTTTTATTTTTAATCTTTTTCTGAATAGGAAGAAGATTTTTTTTTTATTTTCAACACTTTTGATCAATTGAAAGCCAGGAAATTTTGGTGTTTAATTTTTTTCTGAATTGGAAGAGGGAATTTTTTGTTTTATTTTGTTTGAAAGTTTGATTTCAAATTCTTTCGAATTTGAAAAGTTTAATTTTATGTTTCATTTTTTTTCTCATTAAAAAAGGATTTTTTTATTTTTAACATCTTTATTGAGTTGGAAGGAAGAATTTTTTTTTTGAATTCAAGAAGGGAGTTTTTTATTTTAAACATTTTGATTGTTATTTCAACTGAGCTGGGACGAAGTAGATTTTTTTATTTTAAATATTTTTGTTCTGATGAAAGGAAAGAATTTTTTCTTTTCAATAATTTTCTGAATCGAAAGAGAAAATTTTCTTTATTTTTACTATTTTTATTTAACTGAAAGGCAGAAAATTTTGGCTCTCAATTTGTTTCGAAATTGGAAGAGGGATTTTTTTTCAAGTTTGATTTGAAATTCTTCCGAATTTGGAAAGTTTAATTTTCTGTTCAAATTTTTTTCTCTATTGAAAGAGCATTTTTTTGTTTTTAACATCTTTATTGAGGTCAACGAAATTTTTTTTTAAATTGGAATAGAAAGATTTTTATTTTAAACAATTTGCTTATTATTTTAATTGAGATGGAAAAAGGCATATTCTTTATTTTTAGCATTTTTCTTCTGATGAATGGGAAGAATTTTTTATTTGAATTTTTTTTTGAATCTGAAGAGAAAAATTTTCTACTTTTACTATTTTTATTTAATTAAAAGGAGTTTTCTATTTTAAGCATTTGCATTATTATTTTAATTGAGTTGCGGTGGGGCAGACTCTTTATTTTTAACATTTTTCTTCTGACAAAAAAAATTTATTATTTTTAACCTTTTTTTCAATTGGACGAGAAATTTTTTTTATTTTTACCATTTTTGTTCAATTTAAAGGCAAACCATTTTTTTATTTTATTTGTTTCTGAATTGGAAGAGGTCATTTTTGTTTTATTTTGTTTTTAAGTTTGATTTGGCATTTGTTTTAATTTGAAAAGTAAAATTTTTGATTTTCAATTTTTTTAAAGGATTATAAGAGGAATTTTTTTTATTGTTTACATTTTAATTGAATTGCAAGGGAGGACATTTTGGTTTTTTATTTTATTTTCTGAATTATAGTAGGATTTTCTTTTTTCATTTCCAACATTTTTATTCAAATGTATGAAAGGAATTTTGGAATTTAATTTATTTTTCTTTTAAATTTATTTTTGAAATGGAATAGGAAAATTTTGTATTTCTTACATATTTATTGAGTTACAGGGGATAAAATCCGTAATTTTCTTATTTTTCTTAAACTAAAAAGGGGAAAATTTTATTTTTAATTTTTTTCACTGAATGGGAATGGGAAAAATTTTTTATTCCAAAGATTTTTATTAAGTTCGAAGGGAGAAAATTTTGGTTTTTAATTTTTTTTCTGAATTGGAAGAAAAAATTTTTCTTTAATATTGTTATTTAGTTGAATGGGTTCAAATTTTTTATTTTCAACGTTTGGCTGGAGATGAAAGGGGGGATTTTTTTAGTTTGAATTTTTTTTGCAGTTTTGATTTTGAAATGTTTAATTTATAACATTTTCATTTTTTAAATTATGCAGTTTTGATTGCTTAATTTTAAAACAGTTTAATATTCAATGCCTCTTTGAATTTATTCAGTTTTTGATGCTTGAATTTAAAATTTTTATTTTTTCAATCTATTAATTTTTTAATTGTTCAATTCAAAACGCTTTAAATTTAAATATATTTTTATTGAATATTCTTTCAAGTAGTAAAAAATTAATTTTATTCCTTCATTGTTTTACTCTTTAAAATTGAATCAGTGAGATTTTACTATTCATCGGTAAAACGCTCACTAATTTAATTCACTGGCTATTTAATTATAATATTTCTAATTATAAAAATTCTAACTATTCAAATCAGTGAAATTGCGCTGTTAATCAGTGAAAATTTTCACTTTTTTCAGCAAAAATTCCTGAAAAGACTTTAAAATTATACACTTTGAAAAAAAAAGTATCGGTTTACAATACGAACATAATCCATTATTTCATATTTATATATTGAACAAATTTTTAAATACTAAGTTTAAATTTTTTTTTGAAACAATAATGAATAATTTCAAATTGAAAGCATTTGAAATTGAAAAAAAATATATTGTACGACTTTGAATTGAAAATGTTCCAACTGAAAGAATTTTAGATTACATAAAATTTTGAAAAAAGGACAATATTTCGAATGGAATAAAAAAGAATTAAAGTTGTATCATTTCTGAATAAAAGCGTTTAAAATTGAAATTTTTGAAATTGAAAGTGTTTGAAAATTTAATTAGAATGGAACGGAAATTTTACCATTTTGTTTATTAAAAGCGTTTAAATTCAAACAATTTTATTTATAATTGAAGAATTTCTAAACGTTAAAAATTAAATGATTTCAGATCAGAATTTTAAAATTTTGATAATGTAATATTCAATAAAATTGAAATTGCATTATTTCTAATTAAAAGTGTTCAAAATTAAATATTTGAAAATTTAAAACTTTTTAATTTAATGAATTTGAAGTTAACTGAAGGAAATGTTTTAAATTTAAAGCTTTTGTAATTCGAGGATTTTAAATTATCATAACATGAAAAAATTATTATTTGACATCGGAATTGAAAAGATAATTTTTTTTCAATTAAAAAAATAATTATTCAAAATAAAAAAAAAATCCTGGTACAGAACGTTGGAAATTAAAGAAATCAAACTATGATTTAAAACTGAAAAAATTTTTATTACCAAGAATCATGATATTAAAACTTTTTTATACTCAAACGTTTTAAATTTTAAATTATTTCAAGTCAATTGAAATCCTTTAAAAATTACTAATTAAAATTTTTTTTTTTAAATCATACTTTTTCAAATTCACCATCTAAATTATTATTGCATAATTAAAACTTGTGAAAAGAAAAAATTGAAAATTCAAAACTCTAAAATTTTTTCCATTTCAAAATTAAAGAAATTGTTCAGTTACTAAGGTATCAATTTTAGGGTTTAATTTTTACATATTTTGATTTAAACAAAAAAAGTTTCAAGTTTTAAAATTTAAATCGTTTAATTTTTAACACTTGACATAGAATTATGAATCATCCTTCAAATCTTCCAATCAAATATTTTTAAATTTCAAATTAATCATTTTTTGAAAATTTCAACCAAAAATCGAACAGTTTTAAGATATATTAAAAATTAAAAACATATACAAAAATAATACAAAGCAAGATCGCTATGATTTCAATTTTATGTGTTTTAAGTAGTCATTTTTTTATTTTTCGAGTTCGAAATCTTCAATATTTTGGAATATTCTCAAATAAGAAATAACTTGATTTTTAATGTCTAGATTTGAAAGAAATTATTTTTTTAATTTGCTAATGTTTGAAATTTATCCTAACTATAATGGCTTCCAACATAAAATTTTGCAATTTTGAAAATTTTTAATTGGAGACCACCAAAAATTAAAAAATTTCAAACCAAATATTTTCGAAATTAAGATTTTGATGTAAAAAAAACTTCAATTTCAAGGCCTCAAAAATTAAATTACTTTAGAATTGCGCATTTAAAATTATATTAATTAATTTTTTTCTGAAAAAAGATCTTCTCCTTTCGCTTTGCTGGGAAACGAACGAAAGAAATTCCGATTGCCGGTCGGGTGCTTTCCCATTAAGCTACTAGAGAGATCGAGAGAAGAAACTTTTTTCAGAAAATACACGAATTATTTTTCAAGGTGGTACATATAAAATTTTTGAAGGAATCTGTATTATCATCAGAGAATAACAGAAATTTTTAACGTCTTTTCAGACTTGATCATTCAGAAAAAAATTCAGAAAAAAATTAATTAAAATAATTTTCAATTCATATTTCCATCTAGTCTGAAAAGAGGTTAAAAATTTCTGTTATTCTTTGATGATAATACAGATTCCTTGACGCATTTCAAACTATATTTATAAATTGAAATTATAATCGCGAGGCAAAAATTACACAGAAAGTGAGCAGAAGCATAGGAGCTTCAATGCGAATAAAAGTGAATGAATTAATTGGAAAATTAATAATAATATTAATCAGAGAATCTGTATTATCATCAGAGAATTACAGAAATTTTAACGTCTTTTCAGACTATATGGAAATATAAATTAAAAATTATTTTTGAATAATTTTTTGCTGAAAAAAATGTCTTCTCCTTTCGCTCCGCTGGGAATCGAACCACAGAAATTCTGATTGCCGGTCGGGTTTTTTCCCATTAAGCTACTAGAGAGATCAAGAGAAGAAACTTTTTACAGAAAATGCACGCATTATTTTGCAAGGTGGTACATACCAAATTTTTCAAGGAATCTGTATTATCATCATTTCCATCTAGTCTGAAGAGACGTTAAAATTTCTGTTATTCTCTGATGACAATACAGCCTTGAAAAATTTGATATGTACCACATTGCAAAATAATTCGTGTATTTTCTGAAAAAGTTCCTTCCCTCGATCTCTCTAGTAGCTTAATGGGAAAGCACCCGACCGGCAATCGGAAGTTCGGTGGTTCGTTTCCCAGCGGAGCGGAAGGAGATCTTTTTTCAGAGAAAAATTAATTGAAATAATTTTAATTCATATTTCAATCTTGTCTGAAAAGACGTTACAAATTTATGTTATTCTTTGATGATAATACAGATTCCTTGAAGCATTTCAAACTATAATTATGAATTTAAATTATAGTCGCGAGGCAAAAAATACGCAAAAAGTGAGCAAAAGCATAGGAGCTTCAATGCAAATAAAAGTGAATGAATTAATTGGAAAATTAATAATAATATTAATCAAGGAATCTGTATTATCATCAGAGAATAACAGAAATTTTAACTTCTTTTCAGACTAGATGGAAATATAAATTAAAAATTATTTTAAAATAATTTTTTGCTGAAAAAAAATTTCTTCTCCTTCCGCTCCGCTGGGAATCGAACCACAGAACTTCCGATTGCCGGTCGGGTACTTTCCCATTAAGCTACTAGAGAGATCAAGAGAAGAAACTTTTTTCAGAAAATACACGCATTATTTGGCAAGGTGTTGCATATCAAATTTTTCAATGAATCTGTATTATCACAATTTCCATCTAGTCTGAAAAGACGTCAAAATTTCTGTTATTCTCTGATGATAATACAAATTCCTTGAAAAATTTGATATGTACCACCTTGCAAAATAATGCGTGCATTTTCTGAAAAAGTTTTTTCTCTCGATCTCTCTAGTAGCTTAATGGGAAAGCACTCGACCGGCAATCGGAAGTTCTGTGGTTCGATTCCCAGCGGAGCGAGAGCAGAAGAATTTTTTTTTTCAGCAAAAAATTATTTAAAAATAATTTTCTTTTATTTATTTAAATAACTGTAATCATTTATTAAATAATTTTAATGAGCTAATTTTTTATATTTTTTTGTCAGTGTAGACTAAAAATGAAAATAAATCAGAAATAAAGAGAAAAGTGTCGAGTGGATGCGAAAATCTTGTTATTTCCAGGTGAGACATGGCACCTTGCCACATTCTGGAAGAAGCATGGGGGCACATGAATCCCGGATCGAGAAATCTTTGCAGTATTCGATGTTAGTAACGAAAAGGAATCAACTAGAGCGTTAAGTGTACACACATACGTGCCTTCATAACGCTCTGACAATCTCAGGATCTCGAGAATTTCACCTCGGCCTTTCCTATATATATCACCTATTTACCAACTTGAAGTATTTTTTATTAAATTTTAAAAATTCCTTCCCATACTGAGCGAATACTAATATTTTTCATGCGTAAACATCTTTGAACGATATATGAAGGGTAAAGTATGTGTAAAGTTGATGTTAAATTTATAAAATGATGATTTATGTGGCTTATTATTTTATTTATTCAATTTATTTATTCATTTATTGCTCATTCTGAAATGGAGAAAATATTTGCATTTTTGATGCGTAAACATCTTTGAACGAGATATGAAGAGTAAAGCCTGTAATGTTCGTGCTAAATTCATCAAATGATGTGCAGTGCTAAATTCGTGTGATTTATTCTTTGAATAATGTGATTTATATAATTTATTTTTTCAATTATTTATTTATTCCCAAATGGAGAAAATATTTGTATTTTTGATGCGTAAACATCTTTTACCACGATATGAAGGGTAAATCTTGTGAAAAGTTCGTATGGAATTTATAAAATGTCAGTGTTGAATGTATGTGATTTATTTCATGTATTTAATAATTTTTTAATTTCTTCCCAAAACGAGCAAATAATAATATTTTTCATGCGTAATCATCTTCGAACGATATATGAAGAGTAAAGCCTGTAAAGTTCGTGTTAAATTTATCAAATGATATTCAGTGTTAAATTCGTGTGATTTATTCTTTGATTAATGTGATTTATATAATTTTTTTCAATTATTTATTTATTCCCGAAATAAGCAATTATTTATATTTTTATGCGTAAACATCTTTGAACGAGATATGGTGGATAAAGCCTGTGAAAAGTTAACGTGAAACTTATGAAATGATATTCAGCAAATTATGTGATTTATTCTTTGATTTATTAATTTATCATTCATTCACTTATTCATTTTCAAGAGAGCAAACATTTATATTTCTTGTGCGTAAACATCTTTGATATGGAGGGTAAAGCCCGCGAAAAGTTGGCGCGGATTTCATTAAATCACATTCAATCTTAAATTCATGTGATTTTTTCTCTAATTCATTTAATTTGTTTATTGATTTACTTATTTATTCCCAAAATGAGCAAACATTTATATTTCTGATTTGTAAAGAACTTAGACTGCGATATGGAGGGTAAAGCATATGAAAAGTTAATGTAGAACTAATAAAATATTATTCAGTGTTGAATTCATGCGATTTGCTCTCGAATTTATTCGATTTATTTATTTACTTATTCATTCCCAGAATGACCAAAAATTTATATTTTTATGCGTAAACATCTTTAAACGACATATGAAGGGTAAATCCTATGTTAAGTTGGTGTTAAATTCGTAGAGTTATGCTCAGTGTTAAACTGATGTAATTTATTCTTCGATTTATCTGAATTATTCAATTCCCAAAATGAGCAAATATTTATATTTCTCGTTATTAAAAAGCTTTGACCACGATATGGAGGGTAAATCCTATGTAAAATTGATATCAAAATTCTAAAATTATTTAGTTTTAGGCTTATGTGAAATATTCTTCGTTATATGTAACTTATTCATTGATTATTTCCAAAATGAGAAAATATTTTTTTTTTTTTGAGGTATAACAATCTTTGACCGCCATATGGAGGGAAAGGCATGTGTAAATTTAGTGTTTAATTTATAAAATGATATTAAGTGTTAAATTTATGCTATTTTTTATTTATGAAGGTTACCCAAAATGATCGAATATATATTTATATTTTTATGTGTTTCTTTAACTAATCTTTAATCTTTAACCGAGATATGGAGGGTAAAGTCAGTCTAATGTTGGTGGCATATTCATAAAACTATATTTAGTATTCAAACAATGCGATTCATTCTTTGATTTATGTACTTGATTAATTTATTTACTATTTCTCAAAACGAGCAAATATTTATATTTTTTATGTGTAAAAATATTTCACCACGATATGGAAGGTAAAGCCTATGTAAAGTTGTTGTCAAGTTGATAGAATAATATTCAGCGTTGAATTTATGTGATTTATTCTTGAATGATGCAATTTATCCAATCCTCAAGTAAGAAAATATTTATATTTTTGGTGCGTAAGCATCTTTGACGGCGATATGGAGGGTAAAGACAGTGTGAAGTTCTTGTTTCATTTTAAAAATAATATTCAGTGATAAATTTATGTGATTTATTCTTTGGTATATTTAATTTATTCATTGATTTACTAATTTTAGAAATGAACAAAGATTCATGTCTTCGTTTTATAAACAATTTTTGACCGTGATATGGGGAATAAAGCCTGTTTAAAGTTGGTGTAAAATTTATCAAATGATATATGGTAGTGAATTTGTGTGATTTTTTCTTTGATTTGAGTAATTCATTCATTTAATTATTTATTCATTTCCAAAATGAGCTAATATGTATATTTTTGATGCGTAAAAATCGTTGACTGCGATATGGAGGGTAAAGCGAGAGGTAAAGCCTGTGTAAAGTTGGCGTTAAATTTATCAAATAATATTCAGGGCTAAAATGATGTGATTTGTGTTTTTGAATTATATAATTTATTCAATTATTCATTCATTCTCAAATTGCGTAAAAATTTATATTTTTGATGTGTGAACATCTTTAACCACGATATGGAGGGTAAAGCTTATTTAAAGTTGATGTGAACTTTATTTATGTGATTTATATTTTTTATTCATCCATTCATTAAGTCACTCTCAAATTGCGTGAAAGTTCATATTTTTGATGTGTCAACGTCTTCAACTGCGATATGAAAGGTAAAGCCTACGTGAAGTTGATGTGAACTTTATTTATGTGATTTATGTTTTTTCTTCATCCATTTATTAACTCATTTTCAAAATGAGAAAATATTTATATTTTTTGTGTGTAAAAATCGTTGACTGCGATATGGAGGGTAAAGCAAGAGGTAAAGCCTATGTAAAGCTTATTTAAAGTTGATGTGAACTTTATTTATGTGATTTATGTTTTTTTTTTCATCAATTTATTAAGTCATTTTCAAAATGAGAAAATATTTATATTTTTCGTGTGTAAAAATCGTTGACTGGGATATGGAGGGTAAAGCGAAAGGTAAGGCATGTGTAAAGTTGGTGTTAAATTTATGAAATAATATTCAGTGCTAAAATGATGTGATTTGTTTTTCTGAATTATATAATTTATTGAATTATTCATTCAGTCATTCTCAAATTGCGTAAAAATTTATATTCTCGATTTGTCAACATCTTCAACCACGATATGGAGGGTAAAGCTTTCTTAAAGTCGATGTGAGCTTTATTTATGTTATTTATGTTTTTTATTCATCCATTCATTAACTCATTCTTAAATTGCGTAAAAATTTATATTTTTGATGTCGACTGCGATATGGAAGGTAAAGCCTATGTGAAGTTGTTGTGAATTTTATTCCTGTGATTTATGTTTTTTCTTGATCCATTCATTAACCCATTTTCAAAATGAGAAAATATTTATATTTTTGATGTGGAAAAATCGTTGACTGCGATATGGAGGGTAAACCGAGAAGTAAAACATGTGTAAGGTTGTTGTTCAGTGCTAAAATGATGTGATTTGTTTTTTTGAATTATATAATTTTATTTATTCAATTATTCATTCAGTCATTTTCCAATTGCGTAAAAATCTATATTTTCGATGTGTCAACATCTTCAACCACGATATGGAGGGTAAAGCTTTTTTTAAGTCGATGAGATTTATTTATGCGATTCATGTTTTTTATTCATCCATTCAATAACTCATTCTCAAATTGCGTAAAAATGTATATTTTCGATGTGTCAACATCTTCAACCACGATATGAAGGGTAAAGCGTATTTAAGGTTGAGGTGAACTTTATTTATGTGATTTACGTTTTTCATTCATCCATTCATTAACTCATTCTCAAATTGCGTAACAATTAATATTTTTGTTGTGTCAACATCTTTAACTGCGATATGGAAGGTAAAGCCTATGTGAAGTTGATGTGAACTTCACTTATGTGATTTATGTTTTTTCTTCATCCATTTATTAAATCATTTTCAAAATGAGGAAATATTTATATTTTTTGTGTGTAAAAAACATTGACTGCGATATGGAGGATAAAGCCTATGTGAAGTTGATGTGAACTTTATTTATGTGATTTATGTCTATTCTTCACCCGTTTATTAACTCATTTTCGAAATGAGAAAATATTTATATTTTTCGTGTGTAAAAATCGTCGACTGCGATATGGAGGGTAAAGCGAGAGGTAATATTCAGTTCTAGAATTATGTGATTTGTTCTTTGAATTATGTAATTTATTCATTCACTCATTCTCAAATTGCTTAAGAATTTATATTTTCGATGTGTCAACATCTTTAACCGCGATATGGAGGGTAAAGCTTGTTTAAAGTTGATGTGAACTTTATTTATGTGATTTATGTTTTTTATTCATCCATTCATTAACACATTCTCAAATTGCGTAAAAATGTATATTTTTCATGTCAACTGCGATATGGAAGGTAAAGCCTATGTGAAGTTGATGTGAACTTTATTTATGTGATTTATGTTTTTCTTTATCCATTTATTAACTCATTTTCAAAATGAAAAAATATTTATATTTTTGATGTGTAAGAATCGTTGACTGCGATATGGAGGGTAAAGCGAGAGGTAAAGCCGGCGTAAAGTTGGTGTTAAATTCATCAAATAATATTCAGTTCTAAAATTATGTGATTTGTTCTTTGAATTATGTAATTTTTTCGTTAATTCATTCACTCATTCTCAAATTGCTTAAGAATTTATATTTTCGATGTGTCAACATCTTTAATCGCGATATAGAGGGTAAAGCTTATTTAAAGTTGATGTTTACTTTATTTTTGTGATTTATGTTTTTAATTTATCCATTCAATAACTCATTCTCAAATTGCGTAAAAATGTATATTTTTGATGTCAACTGCGATATGGAAGGTAAAGCCTATGTGAAGTTGACGTGAACTTTATTTATGTGATTTATGTTTTTTCTTCATCCATTTATTCACTCATTTTCAAAATAAGAAAATATTTATATTTTTGATGTGTAAAAATCGTTGACTGCGATATGGAGGGTAAAGCGAGAGGTAAAGCCTGCGTAAAGTCGGTGTTAAATTTATCAAATAATATTCAGTTCTAAAATTATGTGACTTGTTCTTTGAATTATGTAATTTATTCATTCACTCATTCTCAAATTGCGTAAAAATTTATATTTTTGATGTCAACTGCGATATGGAAGGTAAAGCCTATGTGAAGTTGATGTGAACTTTATTTATCTGATTTATGTTTTTTCTTTATCCATTTATTAACTCATTTTCAAAATGAGAAAATATTTATATTTTTGATGTGTACAAATCTTTCACCGCGATATGGAGGGTAAAGCGATGGGTAAGGCCTGTATAAAGCAGGTATAAAATTTATAGAATTTAATTTGGTATCAAATTCATGTGAATTATTCTTTGATTAATGTAAGGTTTTACTTACAGAATTTGGTACAATTCGTTTTAAGGGTTTCGTAGCCCCAGTGAGGGGAGGAAAAGTACGGGAAGTGAGGGGAAGTTATGGTAGGTAGTTAGGGGAAATTGGTGAAAATAAGGGGTGAGGAAGTAAGGGGAAATGAGAGAAGGGAGAGAGGGAATGAGAGAAGGGGAAGTATGGAAAGCGTTTGGAAAATGAGTGAAGGGGAAGTAATGGGAATGAGGGAAGGGGAAGTAGGGTAATTGAAGGGTGATGAGAGACGGAGGAGTAGGGGGCGCATTGGAAAATGAGGAAAAGTAGGGAAGTGAGGGGAAGTGAGGGGAAATGAGAGGAGTGTCAGTAGGGGAAGTGGTAAGATGGGAAGTGAGAAGAGAAGAAGTAAGAAAAAATGATGAAAGGTGAAGTAGGAGAAACGGTTTGGAAATGAGGAAAGGTATTCAGGAAGGGTACTGAAGGAAGTGAAGAGAGGGATAGTAGGGTAGTGCCAGTTAATAGGGGAGGGAGAGTGATGGCTGGAGAAAAAAGGGGAAGGGAAGTGTTAGATGGGAAAGTGAGGAGAAGGGGAAGTAGAGGGGGAAGAAGTTCGAGAAGAGTAGGGAAGCGAAGGGTTAGGTGAAGGGATCGGACGTAGGGGAGTGGAAGTAGGGGAGGGGGAGTATGGGTGGAGGGGGTTTGAACGACTCATTAACCTCAATTGAAGGAGGATTGTAGATAAAAGTGATGAAAAAAAATAATATTTTTTATATCAGTGCGGAAAATATGTTTACACGTGGCTTTGCTTACTCGCGGCAGATTTTTCCGGCGGAAAATGAAACGTGGCAGTGGCTCTTCTCGCGGAAAGAGGACATGGCGTGAATTCCAAATGGGGTATTTTCTATGGAGATTCGGTACCAGAAGATACATTGGAATCTGAGAAAATGTAAAAATCTACTCCCTGGGGAAAATAAACGTCTTCTGACACAAGAATCGGAGATCAAACATAATATTATTTTGAATGCATTATGCGGTTATTAGGAACGTGAATTCCTTCCATTTTATATTTTCTGCTTTATATTTATGATATTGGATCGAGAGTAGAAAAAATATATTTTACATGAGAAAGAATTTGAATTTGAAGCCGCAGTTGTTTTGGAATAGGGTCGCTCTAATAAAAAAAATTTTGATTTTTACCTCGGTTTACCTTTATATACAGAATTACTCTGGATTACCTCCAGCAGCCATACCACGCTGAAAAAACCAGTTCTCGTCAGATCACTGAAGTTAAGCAGCGTTGGGCGCGGTTAGCACTTGGATGGGTGACCATTCGAGAAAACTGAGTGCTGTTGGCACATCGTGGGTGTGGTGAGCCCACACTTGTAGTTATTTACTACAAGCTATCAACCTAGAAACACTACCCGAATCAGGTAGTGTCACGCCTACCCCGAAAGGGAAATGGCTTAATGGTATACATACCTAATATTACTTTGGATTGCATATAATAATTACTCAAGATTACATGAAAATATGGTGGATTTATTCCCCTTATCCAGACTCTCGCGAATTTTCAACCAAAAAGGATTATTTTTAATAAGATTGTTGAATTTTCAACATGACAGATGAACTTTTAAACAAATAGTTAAAGTTTTTACCAAAAATGTGATTTTTTATTCAAGAACATTAATTTTTGAAAACGACGATATTTCAACAAAATAGATGAATTTTTAAAGAAATAGTTGGATTTGCGACTAAAAAAGATAAATTTTTCACCAACAATGGAATAGTTCAATGTTCAGTTCAAAAATTAATTTTCAACAGAAAAAAAAACAAATTTAGTTAAATTTTCATCTAAAGAGATGATTTTCAACTAAAATGATAAATTTTCAAATAGAATAGTTAAATTTTCAGATAAAAATTAATTTTCTTACAAAAACAACAATTTTCAACCAAAAAGATGAGTTTTCAAACAAGAAGTTTAATTTTCTACAAAACAGACGAATTTTTAACAAAATACATGCATTTGAAACCAAACAATTGAATTTTCAAACTAAAAAGACAAATTAATAAACAAATATGCGGAATAGTTGAAATTTCAGTTAAAAACTTACTTCTTAATAAAAAAACGAATGTTTAACAAAATAGCTAAATTTTTCCCCAATATAGTTCAATTTTCAACCAAAAAGATGAAATTTCACTGAAAAATATTAGTTTTCCACCAAAAATTTCCAACTAAAAAAGATAAATTTACAACAAAAAATGAAATCGTAAAATTTTCATTAAAAAAAATCAAATTCCAACAAACAAATTTTTTTTTTGTTAACAAAATACATGAATTTTCAACCAAATAATTGAATTTTCAGCATGAATTTTATTTTTATACCAAAAAAGGTCATTTTAAACATAATACATAACTTTTCAAATACGAAAGATGAATTGTCAAAAAAAAAAAATAAAAAACAGTGCAATTTTCAGTTTAAAAAAATATTTTTACCTAAAAGAATAATTTTCTAATCAAATAGTTAAATGTTCAACCAAAAGGATGGATTTCCAACTAAAATCAAGAAGCTTCAATAAAAATTTTTTTTTGCAAAGTAGTTCAACTTTCAACCAATTAGCAGAATTTTAAACTAAAAAAGATAAATTTTCAACTAAAAATAAAATGGTTAAATTTTCAGTTAAAAAATTGATTCATACCAATAAAAAAAATTTCAGAAATATAGTTATAATGTTTTAATGAAAGAAATTAATTTCCGACCGAAAAAGACGAGTGATCAACAAAATACATGAATTCTCAACGAAGTAGTTGAATTTGCAACTAAAATAGATAGGCCGACAAGATTTTTAACTCAGAAACCAGACAATACTTATCTGAAGGTTTTTGGTGCGTTGAATCTGAATCCGAGCGCAGAATTGCTTCATCTATTGAGGTTTTTGAGAAATCCTAACCTAAATGTGCAAAAAACGCGGTTTTTTGCTATGTTCGGGGTTAAATTACATCGCGAATTAATTTTTCTCTAAAAAATCGTTACGACATCTGAAAGTAACACTCTTACTCTTCAAAACCCTTTTTGAATTTTTCAAATATCTTTTTTTTTCTTTGAGATATCGTTCAATGAAGTTGAAAACTTTGCCGATTTGGAGAATACAACCTTAACGAAAAGAAGTTTGTCCAGGAAGCAGAAATGATGTGCTTCTCCACCTACTCTAACTCCTCAACCTTATCTAGCTCCTCCACCTACTCTAGTTTCTCCACCTCCTGCAGCTCCTGCACCTACTCCAGTTCCTCCACCTACTACAGCTCCTCAAACTTCTCCAGCTTTTACACCTTCTCCAACTCCTCCACATACTTTAGCTTCTCCACCTACTCCAACTCCACCACCTTCTCCAACTCCTGCACCTACTCCAGCTTCTCCACCTATTCAAGCTCCTCCAGCTGCTCCATCTATTTCAGCTTTTCCACCTCCTCCATCTACTCCAGCTTCTCTGCCTACTCCAGCTCATCGAACCACTCCAACTCCTCCACCTCCTTCAGCTTTTCCACCTCCAACTCCATCACCTTCTTCAGATTTTTCACCTCCTCCAACTCCTCCACCTACTCCAGCTTTTCCACCTACTCCAGCTCCTCCACCCCCTTCAGCTTTTCCACCTCCTCCAACTCCTCCACCTACTCCAGCTCCTCCACCTACTTCACCTCCTGCACCTACTCCAGCTCCTCCACCTCCGTCAGCTTTTTCACCTCCTTCCACTCCTCCACCTACTTTAGCTTCTCCATCTACTTTAGCTTCTCCACCTACTCCAGCTTCTCCACCTATTTCACCTCCTCCACCTACACCATCTGCTCCACCTACTCCAGCTCCTCCACCTCCTTCAGCTTTTTCACCTCCTTCATTTCCTCCACCTGTTGCAGCTCCTCCACTTCCTTTACTGACTCGAGCTCCTGCACCTACTCCAACCCCTCCAACTCCTCCAGCTTTTACAAATCCTCCAACTCCTGCACCTACTCCAGCTCCTCCACCTACGCAAGCTCCTCCAGCTCCTCCATCTATTTCAGCTTTCCCACCTGCTCTTACTCCTTTACCTACTCCAGCTCCTCCGACTACTCCAGCTCCTCCACCTACTCAAGCTCCTCCAACTCCACCTCCAACTCCTTCACCTCCTTCAGCTTTTCCACCTTCCCCAACTCCTCCAACTACTCCAGCTCCTCCACCCCCTTCAGATTTTCCGCCTCCAACTCCTCCACCTACTCCAGCACCTTCACCAACTCCACCTCCTCCACCTACTCCACCTCCTCCACCTACTCCACCTCCTCCACCTACTCCAGCTCCTCCACCCACTCCAGCTCCTCCACCTCCTTCAGATTTTCCACCTCCTTCAACTCCTTCACCTACTCCAGCTTCTCCACCTACTCCAGCTTCTCCACCTAATCCAGCTCCTTCACCCTCTTCAGCTTTTCCACTTCGAACTCCTCCACCTCCTTCAGCTTCTCCACCTCCTCCAACTCTTCCACAATTTTTGTGTCCACCCAATTTGTTTTTTAGTATTATTTTAATTTTATGTTTATTTTAATATTTATTTATGTTAATTTTTCCGCTGAATCAAATGGTGTAATCAGTTCTAAAGTAACTTACAGATTTAAACATATTGTTTAAATAGTTTGTGTTTAAACAATTAGACAATCAGATTATTTTGTATGTAAAATCACCTTTCAATAAAATTCTCTCATCCCATAATTAACTTTCTTGTTGTGTCTATTGGTATGCCGACAGGCCTTAATAGTGTAAAAAATAGCCTATAGCTTTAACATTTTTTTTATAAATTCTCAATTGAATAAACTGTTCATATCAATGGAGTGAAATTTTGAATAAAATTTGTATGTGGTTTAAATCTATCTTCAAGAATTCTAATCAACAATGAGTTTATTTAAGTAATTTTTTCAGAAGTAAACAATCATATTGTTGAAATGGCTAATATGTCCGCTGGATTTTTTCATATGTCATTTGACAGATAGTTTCTGAAAAAAATGCCAAAATAAACTGTTACAGTTGCACATTGGTCTAATTATTTATTTATAACAATCGTTCATTTAATTATCAGCAAAATATCTTGATGAAATATCAAGATTAGCCTTCTTCCAAAGAGAGTTAATGCAAAAAATAACTTTTTTCTATGAAAAGCTATTCAATTACGACATTTTTTAAATATATTTGTTATAAACAATTAAAATTATTCACTTATAACAGTACTGCGCAATTGAAAATAATTTTTGACAATATTTAAATTTTTCTTAATGGGAAGAAGTGTGGTCTAGAGATGAAGATCAAAATTAAATAATGGTTAATAAAATTGTTTATAACAGTAGTAGTTATTGACGTATGGTGATAATTTATTACTATATATCGAACTAGAATTGTAGATAAAAAAATGTTTTCAACATTTAAGCACCACAATCAAGAATTTGTTTATAATAATTGCTTATATTTATTATTTTGAATATTAATATAATTATTTATGTTCCATGTGTGCAGATTCAATTGTACTAATCGAAAATGAGTTAATTCGGTATTTTTTTAAACCTGAAGAACCATATTGTTGAAAATAATAACTTTGTCACTTCATTTGTTAAAATATTATTGCACTCAAAAAGAAGTGGAAAAATCAAAGCTGATCAGGTTTTTAAAAATTTAGTGCTAAGTGATTTTTTTTTATAATAAAATCCATAAAGAAATAGATCAATGTGAAGAAATAGCAATTGATTGTTGAAAAATGCAATTCTTGCAAGTTATGCAACGATCCTATTGATTTATAGACAATTGAAACAGTAACATATTTTTTAAGAATTTTATTTATTCAAAAGCCAATTATGCAATTAGGGCCTCTTTCTGAAATCGCGACAGGACCAATTTATCTTTTTTCTTGATAAATAGTTCCATTTCCGAAACAGGATGTTCGGGACTCGAAGAGGAATTCCGCTCATTTCCTGGGAGATGACCCCCGAAATATGGTGGTCATCTATCAAAGTAAATCCCACATACCGAGTAAAATAGGAAGGGGGATGCATTCTCCGACAGGGATTCATTTTATAAACCTTTGTGATTTCAGATTCTCGGCCGGCTTTCAAATTTAGAGAGGAGGTCAAAAATAATTTCCAAATCTTTAAATTTTTGATCCAAATGAAACGATTCACTAACTTCAACAAGAGAGTAAAATATCCCATCAACTGTTACATTGACTTAAAAAAATTCCTTGCAAGTAGGACACTCATTTTTATCACAAAATCAAATCTCTTAAATTATTTTTTCATTTAGTTGTATTCAGTTTTTGTGACTTCTTTTATATTTTAGACAAAAGACATTTTTTTCTTTTAAGGTCACTCTTTTCAGGAGAATCGAGGACGATTGGGACGAAAGTGGAAAGTACGAGCAGATCACGTCTATGGCTTGTTTGCAGTATACTTTATTAGCAAGCTCGTAGTAAACCTCGACAAACCGTCTAAACAGCAACTACTCCATGTGAAATCCAATAAGGACACTTTCGTCCTTTTGCCACGAAAGCTGCGGGCTTCAAAGACCTAGAAACCTTTCCACTATTTCGATTTAAAAATATAATGAACCACTCTAATACCTATTTTTTATGAGTACACTATATTTTTTCTCCCTAAATTCTTTGTACAATCAAGACAGCTTGCTCCCTCCTTCTCCTTCTCCTTCTCCTTCTCCTTCTCCTTCTCCTTCTCCT